>JALIGW010000001.1:176212765-176462765 GCA_023053685.1 Diadophis punctatus similis | reverse complement strand
GAATCCACCCAGGATCATTTTCCCTCCAGAAAACATGAAAAAAAAAATTAGTGTTCTCCTTTTGATTCCTTTCAGGGGAATCAAGTAGATTATCCAACTTTCTTATATTCTCACAACCTCCAGAATTTTGAAACTTTCCTTTTTGTCTTGATGCAAAGAGTAACAGAGGAAATGGTTTATTTAGTTGATTTGGAATTATGAACATTAGCTCTTCCAGCAGATGTATTATTGAAATTAAACAGAGATGACTAAAACTCATAGTTATTTTGGAGACTGTACATGTTTATGGTTTTGGCATGGATTGTATAGCACAGGACAGTACACAAAAGCCTCATAATAGCCCAATAGTTTCAAAATAGAAGGTCTATTTAAATTAGCCCAGCTCCTGTTGGAGTTGTTATTTTTCTCATAAAAGCTAAAATGGAAAGGTATCTGGATTCTTACCAATGTTTCCTCACTCTAGTGTCTGCTGCTTTTTAGAAAAGAATAAAAGCAGGCATTAAAAAAAGATGCTAACTATATCAGTTTAACCCCCCACAAGTCTCGATTGACCATAAAGCCAAAAAAATAAATAAATCCCTACATTTTAAAATGTTTTACAGAAACGTTCAGAGCACTGCCACGCATTTCCAACCTATGTAGGATCCAGGCAGAATATTTTCTGTTTACTATCAATCCTCAGTTGTATTTTCAATTTATAAGATCTATGAAACTTTTAATTTCTGGTATTTGCATTCTTTGCACTGTTTAGACAACCTGTTTTCAGTTTCTAGAAATGCAGCAGGTTAGAAATAGCCACTAGATGGCGTAGTACTGGTTTCAAGGGTTGAAACCTGGAAGCTCTCCACCCAACAGTGTCATCTCCCTATGAAAATGTTTCTACATGTGGAATTGTTTAAATGATTTCTTTTTTAAAAAGTAGGATTGTGAAAAATGAAATTTAACTTGGGAAAGCTGGCAATTGTGTTTCCTCTCATATTTAAAAACATGCCATGTATCAGTTAAACAAATGAGAAAATTAATACAAACCCTGCTATTGACTAAATGTAGTTGCATGCGGATTATGAAGTTCAAAACACCAAAGAGCCATCCATAAACAGCCCAACCAAAGAATCCCTAACCCATCCATACAGACAGGCCAGACACCAGAATATAAACTGACAGCAAACAGCACTCCTTACTAGCACTGATGATGTTACCTAGTTAGGGTAATGAAATGTCTGCAAGAAAACAAGCAAGCTCAGAGAGCACCTGCTGTTTGTACAAATGGAGCTATGTGCACATGCATACGCTTACTTGCCACTTGTGCAAGTGGAGCTGCGTGCACGTGCTCGTCCACTGCTTCCACGGCCAGGTTCCAACAAGCTGAGGTCAGGTATTGGACCCTGGCTCGGGGGTTGGCAACCCCTGTTTTAACATATTAGCTTTCCATGTACAGGTTTTGGTTTTGGAAGGCACAATTCACATCATTCTGATATGAACTAATTATCTGAGAGAACTATATCTCCCATCACACACACACACACACACAAACACACACACACACACACCCTTGAACATTTGTTCTAAGGAAGACCTTTCATAAAACTGCTGTGGCCTAGAGGTGGAGCTCTTGCCTCACAATCAGGAGGTTGTGAGTTCGATCCTAGGTAGAGGCAGATGTAGGTTCTCCTGCTTGGGCAGGGGGTTGGACTAGATGACCTGCAAGGTCCCTTCCAACTCTGTTAATCTGTTACCTGCATTATTGGGATCCTATACCGCTGTCTGAAAAATAAACAATCATTTGGATATAACATATTGCACTGCTTGAGTCAATGTGATTGCATCCTCCAAAGGTGATTTCTTAGTTCACCTGCGCTCTCTGGTGCCATGAACTGGTCACTCCATTTTGTATGTTACTTTGTATATAAGAAGGAAGGCTTAGTGACAAGGTCACTTGAGGTGATCGTTGCCTTTGAACACACACACACAAAAAATCATAAAATGCTTTGGGATCTTGGAAGGAAGAAGAAAGCCAGGTAATATTAAAGACATAAGAAATCTTGAGATAATATCATTTGCCTTTTCACTTCTGTGGTGTCTTTCATCTCTAAGGATCCCAAATTGCTTCATAACTATACATAATGGCTGCCATTAAAAATTTTATGCTCTGCGCAATGCAGCATTCATCTTCCCTGTAGAACGTTCTCTACTTTGAGGTGGAATAGTCAATCTAAGGATGGAAATAAATCCCATAAAAGGAACTTCACAGGCCAACGTTTTGCCACTCATGTTTTTAAGGGCAGCGATGCAAGAGCTGATACTAGGTTTCCGTGCAGGAGACAGATACACCATTTAACGGCACAGTGCATGCTGGGCAGTGACTGGTTCCAACAATTGTTTTGTGATGAAGTTAGCCCTTCCAAAGATAACTTAGTCTAGTCAATAACCAGGGCATACTGGCACTTCTTTTTAAAATTGTATGATATCAGCAAAGACACAGGAAGTCAGAACCGCCAATAAGACAGGGCTTCTCAGATTTTGCCATGCCATGAACTACTGACATTTCAAATTGCACTGACCTTTCTTATCACCTTGATATCACAAATTCGGGAATCTGCTGTAAATAATACAATTTAACTAAAGTTCAACTGAAACCTGCGAGAAAAGCAATGGGTTTGGAATGTAAGACTGACCCAAAAGAGAGAGAAGTTCCATTTAAAGAATTCCTTTTGAGCTGCATGACATTTCTCAATAATAAAAGGTTAGAAGATTATTCCTGCTTGTTTTACTCAGAGAACTGGAGATACAAGGAGAAATAGCCTGATATCCCTCTTGAGTGGGGAAACGTGAAAGGATGGTCACTAAGAGATTTCTTTTTTCCTGATTGAACTTCTTCTCTTTTTAACGTTATTTGCATGGTACTGAGTTAAACAATGGCAACAATTGTAAAGGTTAACACTGTTAACCTTTAATTTTAATACCTAATTAAGAGATACTGTATCAGATGCAATCCTAAACTTGCTGGCCATATTTCTGCTTAGAACTGGGTTGAAGTAATAGAGTTTTATGACCAAAGTCCTATGTAGGGATATATATATATGTATATAAAAATGTTCTTTACTCTTGACCTATGCCTGTTATGGCACTCCATTCAAAGACAGTCTTCAAAAGAGATCTTTCCAAGTGTCCTTTTTGATATAATAATAATATAATAACAACAGAGTTGGAAGGGACCTTGGAGGTCTTCTAGTCCAACCCCCTGCCTAGGCAGGAAACCCTACACTGCTTCAGACAAATGGTTATCCAACATCTTCTTAAAAACTTCCAGTGTTGGAGCATTCACAACTTCTGGAGGCAAGCTGTTCCACTGATTAATTGTTCTAACTGTCAGGAAATTTCTCCTTAGTTCTAAGTTGCTTCTCTCCTTGATTAGTTTCCACCCATTGCTTCTTGTTCTACCTTCAGGTGCTTTGGAGAATAGTTTGACTCCCTCTTCTTTGTGGCAACCCCTGAGATATTGGAACACTGCTATCATGTCTCCCCTGATCCTTCTTTTCATTAAACTAGACATACCCAGTTCCTGCAACCGTTCTTCAGATGTTTTAGCCTCCAGTCCCCTAATCATCTTTGTTGCTGTTCTCTGCACTCTTTCTAGAGTCTTGACATCCTTTTTATATCGTGGCAACCAAAACTGAATGCAGTATTCCAAGTGTGGCCTTACCGAGGCATTATAAAGTGGTATTAGCACTTCGCGTGATCTTGATTCTATCCCTCTGTTAATTATATATTATATCTATGAAATAAATTCTGGTTGGCTGACCAGGATCTTTGGTGTTCTTGGTGCTAATGAGTAATCAAATTATGCTTTAAAATATATTTTTCTAAATTAAGCTTACAGATCCTGCTTATTATATCTCAACAACAACAAGTCAGTTGTGTTGCTACCTGGGGATGGCCAGCAATAAAAAAAAGTTTCAAATAAGAGAAAGGAAGAACTTAAAAACAATAAACAGCAGTTCACTCTCAGGGAAAAGAGTAATACAAAATGAAAATATGCTCTTAGAAATGAAATTTAAATAAAAGTTCCCAAGATGCCTAATTGGAACAGGTAAGACAACATTTTAAAGCAGATTAAATGCTTTAAATACCTAGAGGGCTTTATTTCAAGTCTCAGGTTAAAAAAAAAGAATGACTTTAAGAATATTGAAGTAACAATACAGAGAAGCATTGTAGTTAATTCAAGTTTTTTCCCCATTTGTGATCAATTTACTGTCCTCAAATCATTTAAGGTTACTGTCCTCAAATCATTTAAGGTTAAGGTTAAGGTTAAGTTGTTAGGACAGCTTTTATTTAATATTCAGTGAGGGCTCTATCCTAATTAATCTCTTCTAAAGAGATATATGAATTCCTGGAGCAATGTTTCAGATTTCTGAGCGTGTTCTTAATGTCATATGATTGGAGTCTGGCTTATCCAAGAAGGAGACTGTGTTCTTGGTGATCCCTGTTGAAACTTAACTCTGCCCATTGAATCTGCTTCCCCTAATGATTTGTAATAAATTCCATTCAGCCTGGAAGAAGACCCTGTTGGATAAACTACCAACCTACCAACTCTACCCAAGCTTTCCCTAATGCTCATGGTGCCCTCATTTTCTTTCTGGGTCTTGAATGGCAAAACAAATGAAATCTCGTTTTAATGGCATCTGATCCTAGAGACTGAATCTGTAGTCCATGTGTTAAAAAAACTTTTACTGCCTGCCTGCCTCCAAGATCGCAAAGAAAATAATTGGGAAACTTTTGTATAGCTTCAAAAAAAATCACTTCTTTAAGTTTCATGAATCCTGCCATTGGTCAAAATTACACTGACCTCCAAACTAGCTAACACTCTCAAAAACCCAGCGGACCTCATTGTGATGATTGCTCTCATTAGGGGTGTGCATTTGCTTTAGGGCAAATGGAAAAGCAGACCAAATGGGCCCCAAGTGTTCAATTTCCATTCATTCTCAAGTAAGTGCCAGGAAGAATGGATCTCCCATATCTGGAGGCATTAGTAATGTACCTTATTTCCCAGCTGCAAGAACAATTAATTTAAAAATAAAAAACTCCTGTAGTGTGGTTTGTTGCCAATTTGTGATAGTAGGAAATACTGTACATGTGTTTTTTTCCTTAGACTGCCATGGTTGAAGGCATCCTCAGACAACAGAATGAAAATATCTATTTTGTATTTCTTTCAGTGCCGAAACTGGAATGACACAGTGTCCATGATAAATCTAGCAAACAACTTTGTCTCCCAAAAGGTAGAGAAGAAAACTAGAGGGTCAGCTAGTCTGAACTTAATTCTCACTAACAGGGATGAAATGATAGAAGGGGCTGAAGTTGTAGGAACTTTGGGGAAGAGTGACCATGTGATATTGCAATTCAACATAATGCAGGCACAAGTTAAACTAGTGTCTTAGACTTTAAGACAGCTGATTAAAAAAAACTTAAAGAGAGCTTGGGAAGATTCCATGGATGGAAATCATAAAGAGAACAACATAAGAAGCTTGGGAAACTCTGAAAAATGAGATTATAAAAGCCCAGGCTAGCACAATACCATTCAAAAAGAAAGAGAAGAAATTCCAGAAGAAACCATCAGGGCCTCATAAAGAACTCTCTGGTCAACTGAAAGACCAAAAGGATAGGTATACAAAATGGAAAGAGGAACACATAATCAAAGCAGAATACTAGCATATAGGCTGAATCTGCAAAGATGAAGTCAGGAAAGCTAAGGCTCAGAATGAACTAAGACTAGGAACAACTATCATCATCATCAACAACAACAACAGCAGCAGCAGCAGCAGCAGCAGCAGCAACAACAACAACAACAACAACAACAACAACAACAACAATAATAATAATAATAATAATAATAATAATAATAATAATAATAATAATAATAATAAAAGTTTCTTTCAACATGTAAAAAACAAGAAAAAAGGTCAAGGAAATGATTGGTCCACTAATAGTAGAAAACGGCAAGCAAATGATGTCTGGCATCTGTTTTTACACAAAAGGAAAAACAGTCCAACCTATCAAAAGCAGTTTTGTAAAAGACAGATTAGAATACAATTCAAAATAGGCAAGAAAATGGTAAGACAACACCTATCCACTCTAGACAAGTTTAAATCACTAGGACCAGATGGATTACATCCCAGAGTTCTGAAGGACCTGGCAGATATTATCTCAGAACCACTGAAACATATCTTTCAAAGATCCTGGAGTACTGGGGAACTACCAGAGAACTGGAAAAGAGCCAATGTGGTTCCAAACATCAAAAAAGGGGAAAAATGGATATATGAAACTGCAGACTAAACAGCCTGACATCAATACCTGGGAAGATCCTGGAAAAGATAATCAAGCATATCTGTGAAATCTAGAAAAAAAGCTTTTACTAGAAGTCAACATGGGTTTGTCAAAAACAGATCATGCCAGACAAACCTTTGCATTCTTTGACAAAGTGACTAAATTAATGGATCAGTGAAATGCTGTTGACATACCTGTAGTATACTTGGACTTCAGTAGGGGATTTGACAACTTAGACCACAGTGCTACTTGACAAAATAGAAAAACGTGGGATAGACTGCATTACCACCAGCTGGATTTCTAACTAGCTGACCAACTGTACTCAACATGTAGTCCTCAATAGAACTACATTTACATGGAGGGAAGCATGTAGTGTTGTGTTCTGGGGTTCTGTCTTAGGCCCAGTACTCTTCAACATCTTCAGAAACAATTTAAATGGGGGGATAGAAATTTGCATGACAGCAATCTGGGGGGAATGGCGAGCACTTTAGATGATAGGCTAGAGGGATCTTGACAGACTTGGACACTGGGCCCTATCCAACAAAATGGAATTCAGTGGTAAGAAAAGTAAGGTTTTAAGTTAGATAAGAAAAACCAAATGCACAGCTATAGAATAGGCCAGTGATGGCGAACCTATGGCACGGGTGCCACAGGTGGCACGCAGAGCCATATCTGCCGGCACGCGAGCCGTTGCCCTAGCTCAGCTCCAGCACGCATATGCGTGCCCGCCAGCTGATTTCTGGCTCACACGGAGGTTCTGGGAGGGTGATTTCGGCCTCCGGAGGGCCTCCGGGGTAGCAGGGGGAGCATTTTCGCCCTCCCCAAACTCCAAGAAAGCCTCTGGAGCCTGGGGAGGGCAAAAAACGGGCCTACTGGGCCCACTGGAAGTCGGGAAACGGGGGAGTGGGGAGGGTTGTGCACGCATGCACAGGGGTGGTGGGGCGAGTGGGGGGCTTTGAATTATGGGTGTGGGCACGCATGCATGTCTGATAGCGCGCGCGTGCACTATTTCGGCACCCGAGGAAAAAAAGGTTCGCCATCACTGGAATAGGCGATACCTGGCTTAACGGAATAACTGTGAGATGGATCTAGGAGTCCTAGTAGACAGACACTTAAATATAAGCCAGCAGTAAGCTGAAGCTGCCCAAAAAGCCAATGCTGTCCTAGTCTGCATCAACAGAGGGACAGTATCAAGACCATGTGAATTGTTAGTACCATTTTATACTGCATTAGCAAGACCACATTGAGAATACTGCATCCAATTTTGGTAACCATTATACAAAAAAGATGTAGAGACTCTAGAAAGACTGCAAAGAAAAGCAACAAAGATGATTAGGACTAAATCATATGATGAATGGTTGCAGGAATTGGGGACATCTAGTGTAACAAAGAGAAGGACTAGGGGTGACATGATAGCAGTCTTCCAACATTAGAGGGGCTGTCACAGAGAAGAGGGCTTCAACCTATTCCCCAAAGCACCTGAGGGTAGGATAATAAGTACTGATGAAAACGTATCAAGGAGAGATCCAACCTAGAACTAAAGAGAAATTTCTTGACAGTGAGAACAGTTAACCAGTGAAATGGCTTGTCTCTAGAAATTGTGGGTGCTCCATCACTGGAGGTTTTTAAGAAGAGATTGGACAGCCATTTGTCCAGAATGTTATAAGGTCTCCTGCTTGAGCAGGGGGTTGGACTAGAAAATCTCCAAGTTACTTTCCAACTCTGTTATTCTGTTATGCTGTTATATCACAGGCAAACCTAAATGGCGCCCACCATTACTAGCCATAGGACCCACCTTGTTCTTGAATTTTGTTAAAACTTAATAATCACAGAGTCCCAATTCACCAATTCATCATAAAATCCACAGCTAAATATGGAATAGAATAAGGTTTTTGAAATCATCACTTGGGAGAATTGTTAAAGCCACCCCACAATGATTAAGACAGCAGATCTTTAATATTAAACATACTAGAAAGTATGAAGTACCATATTTTTCGGAGTATAAGACACACCTTAGTTTTTGGGGAGGAAAATAGGGGGAAAAATCTGCCTACCAGGTATTCATCTGGCTAGCGTCCTTAGTCTGGTCAGCTTCAGTACATTATTTTATCCCCTGGTTAGGGCTGGAAAAAACTTTCTTTGGAGCAAGTAGCAATGAAAAAAAGCCTGCAAAGACTTAGGGCTGGAAAAAAACTTATTTGGAGAGAGTAACAATGAAAAAGCCTGCAAGCCGGTAAGAGCTGGGAAGATCGTTAGCACCTCGTTAGGGCTGAAAAAAAAAGTTTTGAAAAAGCTACATTCAGAGTATAAGATGCACCCAAATTTTCAGCCTCTTTTAGGGGAGAAAAAGGTGCGTCTTATATTCCAAAAAATACGGTAAATACTAAAGTAAATTAAAGAAATAAATTCTATATAGTTTCATACGTACATATATACAAACATATGTAATGATAAATCCAAAGTTTTGAAAGGAAGATATATCTGCTTTCTAATTTGGACTACTGTGTTCATGCATGCTGTGAGATGTAAAAAATTATGCAAACTACAAATTTCACTTATGCTATACATGCATAAATCTCATAAATATACATATGTATGCATGTGCACTCATACACACACACAGACACCCCCTCCTCACACAATTCCGAACCATGTACACAAAGTTGTGGTTACTTTATGGTGATACAGAAAGTCACGTACTTTGGGGTTTATGCTGAACCACTTTTTCTCCTTCAAAGTATGGTAGAGGACAATGGGTATTGGACGGAGTTTGCTAATACTTTATTTATATGCCAGGCCATGAGCTCCACCATGTAACCATCAAATTAATGAAAAGCATCCCTTCATATTTTAAGACTTTATATCACACCTGACTGTCAGAAGTTTTATTAAAACAGATGCCTTCTCATCTCTTAATGCTTTGAGATTATTTGGGATCACCAGTATAAACTTGAACTTTTTTGCAGCATCAGCAAGAAAAGAGATGATAAAAGTATAGCAAATATAAAAAAGACAGCAAGGATTCATGCCAATTTCTCAATTTCTCAAATGAAATTGACTACTTGGCTCATCTAAATATACATGTGCTAAAATCGGGAAAACGTTGGACATAAGATAGCACTGACACCATAAGGTGCAAATTTGACCGAGAAGAACTGAATTGGTTCTCAATTAAGAACAATAAGCATGTACAAAGTCATACACATCACAACATCTCAAGTCAATGTGAATTACTGAAAATGGTAGCAGGAAGCTTAAAGGCCATATGAGTGAGCCATTCATTCCATCGATATGAGTTTCTTGCTTGCATCTTTTCTAATCCATGCAAAGGTCTACTAACTTTTCTTCTGAAGGGCTCTCAATGCATATCAGATATGAAGGGACATAAGAAGGAGCAAAGGTGTGGGAGAATTTAATCCCCTAATCGTCTATTTGTCCGGGAAATAGACACAACTGGAACTATTCCAACGTCATCTCATCTGTTGACAGCTCCACTTAGGAATCAAGCCTAGTAACATCAGCATGATTTTGTTTTTCATATTTGCGTTTCCATCATTCTCTTCAAGCTTTTTCTGCCAAAGTCTGCATTCTAGTTAGTAAAAGAATGACTGAGAGTGACCATTAATGCAGTTTTTTTGAGACTAGAAAATTCATAAAGTACTGAGATCATATCTAATCACAAATGAATGAAAATGACCTCTTTTGCAGCCTCAAAAGTACAGAAGCTCTGGGCAAATATAGTAATCTGATATTAAAAAATAAAGGAATTGAGAATAATAAATGACTCAAACTATGAATAACTAGATCCTATTGAAATTCAAATTAGACATTAGGTTTTCTATAGAAATCTGTGGATCAGACTTAAGCTATGAAATGGCAAAATTGAATTTCTCCAAGAGGTATTTTAAATATTCTCCTTTATTAGGGATGTTGAGAATCAACAAGAGCCGAGGTGGCACAGCGGTTAGAGGCAGTACTGCAGGCCACTTTAGCTGACTGTGATCTGCAGGTCAGCGTTTAAATCTCACCGGCTCAAGGTTGACTCAGCCTTCCATCCTTCCGAGGTAGGTAAATGAGGACCCAGATTGTTGGGGGCAATGTGCTTACTGGTGTAAACCGCTTAGAGAGTGCTTGCACTGTGAGGCGGTATATAAATCTCACAAATAAATAAATAATAATCAAATCATTCAGAGAACTTCAAATTAATGAAAGGGATTCCTGTTTTACAAATGAATTTTGGCCAATTATTTGTCATTTGAAACATGTCTTTCAAATTCTTGAAACTACTTCTACTTTAGTTTTTATAAGTAAACATGCAGTAAACCTATACTATATCTCATGTATCTGTCAAAGTTTATCACTATTGTATAGATATAAAAGGAAATAAAAGGTGAATGTTTAATAAAATTCCCATTTACGACTAATGAGAAAATTTTTCTTACTTTTGTATTTATCTCATAAGGTTCAAAATGCAGATGTCATTACTAACAGTTAATTATTCTTTATTTTCTATTCCTCATACTTTTAAAAAACACAGAGCAGTATTATTTTTCATGTAACTGTTAGCCAAGGATTTCTACCCTTCTGAAATCTTTGTTCCTTCTCTCTGTACTCTGAACTGTAAATTAAATTGTTCGAGAGAAATAGATATATGAGGAAGGCTCAAGTGACCAAGATAATCATATAATGTTTCAAAATAATTGACATTTTATCTAGCTAATTAGGTAATTGGGAAAATTATTATTTAGCACAGTAATAGGGAATCTCCAGATGTTGCAAAACAAAGCAATAATTCCCTGCAGCTTCAGCTAGTATGTAAAGGATGTTAAAAACTGTGCTTCAGCAACATCTGGAGAGCCCCACAATCCCCACCTTTCATTTCAAATGATGCTGCATACTGCTTTTGTACATGTCATTTGCAATATTAAAGGTACAGCTAGGACATAATGTTTGCTGCCTGAGGCAAAGGCGAAGATAGCATATCCTATTCCTAAGTTCTGCCATGTTATTCTGTTTCAGCAACTCATTCTTGACATGCCCTCAGCTAAGCCACTGCTTCTTCCTCAGTTTACTCTTTGCAGCTGCAACCCACATGCAACCAGGGATGGTTTTCACTTACCTTCCCTACCGGTTCACAAATGTGAGTGCGCGCGTGCCAACCGCTCATGCGCTTTGCTCGCACACGAGCATTCCTTGCATGCACTCGGCCTAAAAAATGTGCACAAATAGGATAGAATAGAGCCGGGGTGGGTGGGCGGGGCCACCCGTGATTTTCATTACCAGTTCAGGCGAACCGGACAGAACCGGCTGAATATCACCTCTGCATGCAAGCTAGCAGAGCGTCTTTAACCCAGTTACAAAGGTGCTTTTTCCTTGAATTTGTTTAACTTCTCATCCAAGAAGCTTCTTCAGAACTGAAGAAACTTCTTGGATGAGAAGCAAAATGTCTTCAAGGGAAAAAAACAGAGAAAGTCCAGTTGCTTTTTGAAAAAGTATCTTTGGGACAACCTTTGGGACAACCATGAGCTGGATGATTGAGAACCTCCATAGACATCTTTAACCCAGGCGTCTCCAAACTTGGCCAGTTTAAGACTTGTGGCAGCATGGCTGGCTGAGGAATTCTGGGAGTTGAAGTCTACACATCTTAAAGTGGCCAGGTTTGGAGACCTCTGTTAACCAATCAGCTGTCAGTTCAAACCAGCCAATAGTTAAGCAGGGAGCATTAAAGTTTACTAATCACTCCCCATATATCCTGTACTCCATGATTTATTAAGCAGACATCTTCCCCCTGCCTTTCATAAAACCAAGACTTAAAAATTATTGCCCACCACCCTTTCCAGCAACATGCACACAATTTCTGTGATTTTGAAGACTGTCATGTTGACAAGAAGCCTTGCTTGGACTAAACTAGATGAATTGTGAACCTAGAAGTGAGGATCACGATAGGGAGCAAAACCAATTGCCATGTAAACAGTTATGGAATCACAAGTACATAAATCCCACATATGTCTATTCTTGTATTTCTTATGTTGTACGCCGCCCTGAGTCCTTCGGGAGTTGGGCGGCATATAAGAATAACAAAATAAATAAATAAATAAATAAATATGTATGAAAAATAAAATAAAACCAGGGTTTTTAAGGAGAAAAAGAGAAGATTCCCCTCCCCCTTTATTTTTGGAGCACTCCTTAACCAGGCTGCAGGTGAAGGAGGGTGTCTAAAATAAAAGAGGCAGGACTTTTCTTCCAGAAGAGTAGACCTCAGCATCTAAAAGCCAAACAGGTTTAGAACTGAATTTTATTTCAATGTTGACTATAAGGTGGCAGCAGGGGTGGGATTCTACCGGTTCGGACAGGTTCGGGGAAACCAGATGCTCCGACGATCAGCTGGGCCTGCCCGCCTGCCCGCCCTTGCACTTTACTGACCTATATCTTCTCAGCTGATTGGCAGAGCGGCAGTGGCATTCTCAGTGGCAGAGCGGATTGCCACGCCTCAGCTGTGTTTCTCCCCAGCAGTAATGAGGAAGGTAAGATTTTGTAAAACTGCACATGCGCGCAAAGCGTGCACGCGCAAAGCACGCGACACTGAACCGGTTGTTAAACTGGCAGGATCCCACCACTGGGTGGCAGCCCCTACATGTAAGGATCATAAGCTTCCTTAGATTATTGAAAGTAGCTTTCAAAGTGCACCTTACTGTTTTCTCCAACAACTGCCCCTCATCTCTCCACATCTGCTGTTGAGGCAGCCACTTCATTGTGCCTAATAGCTGGACAAATAAATTAAAATGAAAAGCAACACACTGGTTTGCCGAAGGAAATCCAATATGTGAATAGCCTTTCCTTACCTCCACACTTCCTAGAATATTTCATCCAAAATATTTCATCCATACTAATCAGTGAATAGTTTGAGGGTATCTGATGCTGTGTCATGGTTATACCTAAAGAAATTGGACTGTGAATAGATCGGAGGCTTTGGGGAACTGACTGCTGTGAGCGTTCCACTTGTAGCATTGTACCTGCAGAACTTTTTGACTGTTGGAAAATTATTGTTTCAGAAAACAAGCAACAAGAAACGTGGAAGCCACTTACTCCCAGAATGCCTGTAAAATTCAACAGTTTTGGCAGCTGTTTTCCAGATACGGGTATTTCCCAGCCCTGTCTGAGGATACCAACTGAACTGAAGCTGGACTATTCCATTTGCAAATTATTGGTTCCAATGACTGCTATGGCCATAACTGGCTTTACAAGGAGCTTGCTGATGATTTGGATTAGAATGATAAGGATTTTACATGTTTTCTTGTTAAATCCTCCTTCAGTAGACAAATTGGCAGTATCCATTCATCTTGATGGTCATATAGACTTCAATCAAATCATATCAATAAACGGCACTATTTAACTTGCTATTGTTTGCATATCTGGGGAAAAAGTACATATTTATTGAGACAATCCAAACTTCTGATACAAAAAAATTAATTTCGCATTCCAATTTTGAGCCTCTCCAATCTCATGATGACTCTGGTGGTTTACAATGAAGTAAATTTAAAAATAACAGATAACAGAGGATGAAAGAGACAAAAGACCAAAGAATGAAAAACTAAAACAAGCTAAAATGAAATAAAACAAAACAAGAGGGAAATTCCTTGAAATACTTAATAAACATTTTCCAAATATCAGAAGTCAGGAATCAGGCGAGTAAATGTGAAAACAAATAATCTGAATACAAATCCTAATTTATTCCACATACAGTACTTTCATTCCACCTCTTCAGCTTCCTTCTTTGGTTAACTGGTCCTGATTAATCCTTGAGTTGCATGAATTGAAACTTGCCTGCTCAGTCCTGATTCCTTTATGGCTACATTTACAAAACAAGTTTTAAGTCCAGGAGATGAAGGAAGTGTCATAGAAAGAAACTCAAACTGATTCCTCCTTATCTCTCTGGGAAGGGAAAACAAATCCCAATCAGACTTTCAAGATTCTGCTATTATAGCCCATATCAATATAGTTTCAACCATTCTTGAAGCAATTTGTTTCCTGACCAGCCAGTAGCGGGTTTCATTTACCTTCGCTATTGGTTCGGAACTGTGAATGCACATGCGCGCGCTTTGTATTTGCATGGCTCCCCCATGTATGTTTGGGTGTTATAGGTGTTTTAAATTGTTTTTTAAATTGTTTTTTTTAATGATTTGGTTGGTTGTTTTATTAAAATGTTGTACGCCATCCTGAGTCCTCAGGGAGTAGGGCGGCATAGAAGAACCTCCAAATAAATAAATAAATAAATAAATAAATAAATAAATAAATAAATAAATAAATAAATAAATAAATAAATAAATAAATAAATAAATAAATAAATAAATAAATAAATAAATAGCGCTTCTGCTTAGGCACAGATCGTCTGTGATGATGTCCGGGTGGGTGGGCGGAGCCTCCCGCCACCACCGCTAGCGGTTCGCCTGAACTGGGATGAACCAGTAGCAACCCACCACTGTGACCAGCCTACCAGAAAGGACTGCCACTTAGAGATTTCTGAATTATGGCATGGTAGATTGTCTCCCCTCCAGTCCAGAGATCCCTAACACTGTTATCACGGGTCCCAGAAAGTCATTTCTTTCACCACCATCTCCCCACACAAAACAGGCCTGACTATTTGCTCCCTGAATATTTTCCTGGTTTTCAAGCAGCCTCCTCCCTCATTTCTAATCCTACAGATGTTCAGTTTCACTACTGTTATTGTCCCTCCTGCCTGAGGAATGTGTAATTCTCTACTTCCCCTGGAAACAAGCTCACCAAAACTATGTTGGTTTCCACTTTCTATCTTGTTTATATTTTTGCAAGTCTTTCTTCCAGTCTTTCCAGAGGATCTGCTTCCTTTCACATCTTCTAGTTCAGGGGTGTCAAACTCGATTTCATTGAGGGCCGCATCAGGGTTGTGTTTGACCTCAGGGGGCTGGGGTGGGCATGGCCAGGGTGGGTGTGACCATCACAACATCACTCGTGTTGGGGTGCCTGTGGCGACCCGAGCACTCTGCCAGTGAAAGCAGCCTCCCGAGCTCTGTTTTCAGCTGCAATGGCCTCCTGCAACCCTCTGCCAGTGAAAATGGAGCTCGCGAGGGTTGCCCATGGCCTTCCAAGCTCTGTTTTCTCTGGCAGAGGCACCAGAGGCCGGTCCTTTGCTGTTTCCAGGGCAGCACTGTGGGCAAGATCTAAGCACCCCGTGGGCCGGATCTGGCCTCTGGGCCTTGAGTTTGTCACCCTGTCCTAGTTATATTCCTTCTTTGTCTTGGCACACAGGTTTTTTCACTTGCAAAAGAACCTGAAAACCCCTTGCAAGAGACACACTAAAATTGCCTCAATATTCACAAAAGAGATGCTTCACTAACATCAGAACCAATGTCATGTGCTCAGAGACTCCACAGCCTCTGTTAATGACCTCTTGATCCTTTGATCAAGATCATTAATTGATTAATTCATATCTACATGCAACATTCTCTCAGCTCTCCCATTCTTTTCCTTCCACTTCTTCAGCTCCTCAGTTTCTTCCTCCACCCCTCCCTGTCATTTATTCAGTTCGGCTTGAGAAGCTGAATGTATCTGAGGGATGACATATTGGCATAGATTTAGATTTTGTTTGTCTTGCAGCACCACAATTTCAACAAAAAAGCAAGGGAAACACAGCAAAGGAAACCAGCAAATAGGCAGTGCCAGACAGGCCTGTCTCCCTTACCACTTAGAGCAGGGGTAGGCAAAGTTGGCTCTTCTATGACTCGTGGACTTCAACTCCCAGAATTCCTAAGCTAGTATGATTGGCTCAGAAATTCTGGGAGTTGAAGTCCATGAGTCATAGAAGAGCCAACTTTGCCTACCCCTGACTTAGAGCAATAAATAATTTCAATTACGGATAACCAAAAGTCCAACCCAACTTGATTTTTTTCTACTCTTATCTCCTGCTAATTTCCCTTAGCCCTTAGTAGTTCAGATTCTTGTAGAGAGCTCAAGCGTATAATAAATCTTTGTACCCATTTGAACTGTCTGGGTCTCCTGATTGTCCTGGCATTTGAAATCGGTGTTTTACCTGTTAGGGAAGCCTGGACAAGTCTCTTCCATCACCCAGCCATATTAATGTAATCTTAACCATACTTTTAATTATCAGTTTTCTCCATCACCTGCTTGTGAGCACCTTGGCTCATATTGGCCACTGTGAGGGAAAAAAAACCTTCTGAAATAAAATAGGCTTTAGTCTGATTTAGAAGAGCAGGGTTGCTTTCACATGAGTTTCGCATGAGGACCACTTTATGAAAAATGCTGTGGATGTGATATGGTTAGTGATGTATATGCAAATATGCTTTAATCTTAGATTAGGACATTGCTCTCTCTCTCTATACATTACTAAGACAGTGCTTTTTTCCTTAGAAAATAAAATATATATCAACCAAGGCTGCTTAGAAACAATCTCCTCATGATTTAACTGACTAGGAAATGAAACTGCTCTGCAATCTTCTTTCATTACATTGTTCGGGTCCACATGAATTAATCTGTTTTATTGATGAACCAATTTCCATTTTTTTCCTCATTTTTTACCGATGTCTCTTTCAATTAGAATAGTCTCTCTTCAATGAGAATTAGAGAGATTCTATCTGGCCTCTGGTCTTTACACTGTGAATCCTTTTCTTGTTCTTCATATTCACTGACAGGCGAATCATACAATTTCATTTATTTCAGCAGAACTGAAGCTCTAGCAAGTTTGCTATATCCCCATAGAGGAAGACATGGCTTTCATATCTCATTCTTTTAAGGGGAGTTCCTACTCAGTATTTCAGCTATAAACTGGAAGTTTATCAGAGTATAAAATTCTTTATTAGAGCTAGCCTGAAAAAAATTGTAATCCCATGCCATTCAGCAGATCCATGGATTTTTCATAAATGCTGGTCACTGAGAGTATATGTATAGTATGTGTTAGGCTTGTTGTGAAATATGATGAAAGTACTTCTCCTAATGTTACATTATATTAATACCCCCCAAAATTTCTTTTAATGAAATACCTCTGTAATCGGAGCCAAATATTTCCCCTGTAGCTTGCAGAGACAACTCTTATCTTTACATTTAAAATGAAAAGCAGCTAGACTCTTCAGCCAGTTAGTAGAAACTTGAAAGAAAACCCTGCTTTGTGGATGATGGTCCTTCATGTGTGCATATAATTTAGTTGGAAAAAGGAAGCAGATGTCTTTGACTTAGTGATCTTTTCAGTGTTTTGAGATCTGTGGTAAGAAAATGTAATCCTCAAAGATCAAGCCAACCAGAAATGAACAAGACCATTCCATCGATCCAGCTCTCTCTCTCTCTCTCTCTCATCTCTGTCAAGCTGCCTTCTCAAATGTCACCAAATAACACAGAGAACTATTCTTTTTCTATAGAACTGATATCCAGCTGGTCATTATATATAAAAATAGTACATGATATTTTTCCTCCTCCCTCTCTCCCTCCCCATCCCATTTTCTTTCAGTGCCCCTTTCTAAACTTTTGAGCCTCAAATACATACTATTACACAGGACTTTTACATAAAACATGTTTATTTAAAGCCTGTGGAATTCCACTCCCAGCCAGCACGCTAAAGTTGCTAAGGTGAAACATGCTAATGTAAGGAGTCACTAAAATATTTTAATTTAAAAAACATAGATAATGTTAAGGATATCAATACTATGCCTGGTCACATGGACATTGTTGATATAAAAGGAGACAAAAACATGTCAAATATTTCAAGATACACCCACGTAACATCTATACTCTGCCAGCTGCACTGGCTGCCCATTGGTCTCCGGGTGCAATTCAAGGTGTTGATCATCATCTTTAAAGCCCTACATGGCTTAGGACCAGGTTACCTCCGGGACCGCATCCTACCTCATACTTCCCTTCGACCGATGAGGTCCCACAGAGTGGGCTTCCTCCGGGTCCCGTCAGCCAAACAATGCCCACTGGCGGGGCCTAGGGGGAGGGCCTTCTGTGTAGGGGCCCCTGTTCTCTGGAACCAACTCCCCCCAGAGATCCGAATTATCCCCACCTTGCTGGCCTTCCGAAAAGCCATTAAGACATGGCTCTTCCTGCAGGCGGGGTGATTCTGAGACAACATTACATCTGATGTGTCCCCCATGTATGTATGGTGTTATATGTGTTTTTAATTGTTTTTTAAATTGTTTTTAATGATTTGTTTGGTTGTTTTCTTAAAATGTTGTACGCCGCCCTAAGTCCTTAGGGAGTAGGGCGGCATAGAAGAACCTCCAAATAAATAAATAAATAAACCCATTGTACATAATTTTTTATTGTTTATTTTGACTACTACAGTAGTGCGATATCTCCTCAGTCATCTACTATGTCATCTTTAAAATCTGGCAGTTCAATTGATTTAGCAAATTATGATAAGGGAAACCTTTAGAGAGTTCACGAAGGGATAAAAACTAAAGGGGGAAAAAGTACAATGTTTAAATGGATGCAAGGGTGCGTTCTGACCGGTTCGAACCAGTTCTTCCGAACCAGTAGCGACCTGCTGGTGATGTCATGATGACATCATGGACCAGGTTTGGTCGGTGCTGGTTTGTGGGTGCCGCCATTTTTTAAAAAAAAAATTGGATTTTTTTTCTTCTGAGCATGTGCAGAAGCCGAGTTTCTAGCACTGTGCATGTGGTTGCCATCTTGTTTTAGCTTTTCCCCCTGGATTTTTCAGCACTGCGCATGCGCATACCGATGCGGCGCGCCCACGCGGCGCAGGAGGAAGTGAACCAGCAGCGAGGTAAGTTAGAACCCACCCCTGAATGGATGAGCCTATCCAGTATTGTTAGAGTGTGGGTCCACCATCTACAAGCAATCCTTTTTTCTAGGCCTGAATAACAGAAAGTCTTTTTAATAAGATTTATTGAAGTGAAAGGGATAGGGTTAATCAGAATTTCAGCAAAATAGGTTATTTCTCAATAGAACTCACTTCTCTTCTGAAGTATTAAAGTTAAGCATGTGTCAAAAATCTTATCCATGGTGGGCAGCTTCGTGATTCTGAAGATATACAAAAGAGTCAGGCGATCACAACACCGGCCTGCCTTTATGTGTACTTGAACACATACCTGTACATGAGGTAGGGATATTTTGTAATTTCTTATTTTTTTTCTATAAACAGACAAAAGAAAGGCAATTATTATGAAAATGGATGAGCCTATAGTTAATTGTGACACAAATGTGTTATATAATCCTTGTCAGCTGAGATTCCAACCAAACATGGCACCTGCAGGTTTTAATATTCCTGTAACTGCCAATATCTAGTAGATTATTATTTAGCTACACACGAGTCCACTATTGCTGAAAATCATTTAAGAGCACAGAATGACACATTGTACTGTCAGAAGAATAATTTGGGGTTCCAACTTGAGCCGGGGTTATGCAAGAATAAATAAAAATCCAGCTGTGAGGAAAGAAGAAATATTTATTCTTAAAAGCAAAACAGTTTGCATTTAGGAGCAGGCTGCAGAGAAATGGGGTACATAGCAGATTTTTATAGTGGGAGCTTGTCTGGGGTGTGGAAGTGTCTATATGCTCATTCTAGGGTGACACTTGGTGTGTGTGTGTGTGTGTGTAGGTATTGTGCAGTTCTGCAGGAAGATCTAATTTAATTAACTCTATGTGTTTACAGACTTTATCCTTTGATATGTGGATTAAGTCTGGGTAACTTATTTGGGAGTTTGAGGAAGTTTGGGTAAAGGATTTTCCCCCATTTGCAATTTTTACTTGATTAATTTAGTTTAAGCTTGACTGTCAATTATTTAGTGGAGATGCTGATTCTTAGACCATTGTGGATTCTATTAATGTTTTAAGGGAAGATGGACACATTATAAAGAATAAAATATATTTAGATATAAAACTTCTCACAGTACACTTTTGAAAAATAGAAATATATTCTCATCAGGGTACACATTTACTTAGGTTTCAAATATCTGATTCTCTTATAAATTTATTATATTATACATATATACATATTTTCTTTCTCTCCCACGAAACTATTTGGATATTTATATTAAAGTCCACACAATCTTTTATTTCTTTAAAAGAAAATAATAAACTGTACTAATTTAAAAATAAATAAATATGAAAAAATAAAAAAAAAATAAGTTGGCAGCGCCCATGGACCAGCACCGACCAAATCGGTTCAGTGACGTCATCATGATGTCACCAGCGGGTTGCTACCAGTTCGGGTGAACCGGTCTGAACTGGGAGGAACCCACCTCTGACTGCACTCTAACCACTGCACCACCACAGCTCTTATCACGTTACATTATTCTTACTATTACTATTCCTGCTCCAACTTTAAAAGAAAAAAATCTTTTCAAACCTTTCCAAACTTAGTATGGTATTTTAGAATAATAGAACAGTAAAGTTGTCCTACATGTTTATAAATTAACTTGAAAAATCTGAGATGAGCCAACAGTATATTTGACACAACCATTGTCAAAAGTAACTCCTCTAAGTAGGAATCGCTGTCATCACCTTTACTGATATGATAGCTTTAAACTTTTTAGATATAGGTACTTCCATCTGTTCACAATAACGTTTTAGATGTAGTGACAGGGAAAGAGTAGGCAGTACGGATTTCCTCTATGCCAATGAGTCAATTTGATAAGTTTGAGTTTGGTTAATTTTTTAGTGTCACAAACATGAAACATGTTACATGAAATGTACATGCCTTGGCCCTTAATACATGTGCCATTCTCAATATGTACCGTTTCCCTAGAAATTTCTCTAATATAATGTATCTTTGTGCTGTGCATGCTGTGCCAATGTTTTGTGGGAAGCCCCCCACTCCTAGAAGAATGAAATGTTTTGGGAAATATTAAAAAGGAAGAATATTATATTTCCCTAAAGGAGAAATGGAAAAACATGTTCTTAAAGACAGAAAGCATCCCCCAGTCTTTCTTGATAGCCCACAGCAGATGCCAGCACTTAAGGAGATAGAGCTTATTGAAAGAGGAAACCAATTATCTAGCTAGCTCTATTCATAAGCAAAGCAAATATTGCAGGCAGAAATCCATCCAAGACAGGATCTTTTGAAACTCCTTGCAGCAGAGTTAAAAAAGGCAGAATGGTAGGATTAGAACAAGCAGCCCCTCACCCAAGATCCAACACAGGACAAAAGCCATTGCCCACGATAGGAATTGCCCAACACCCTTTCAGAACACAAGACCCCTTCATTGCCCCACCCCCAGAACAGTCCAAACTTCAAAGTCACAGAAACCTATAAAGATCCATCCACTCATTCAACCATTTTGTCAGCTGCCCAGAATCACAAACCCTGGTGGTTCTGTTCATCAATAAATGGACCTTCTTTTCAATCAGCTTCCAGCCTCCATTTCATTTCCAGAGTCTTTCTCCCAGTTTGGAACTGAACCAGATGGATATTTCTCCCAACAGTTTTTCTAGCAGCACACCAAATTTCCTGAACAACCTGCAGAGGGGGAAAAAAACCTAATAGCTCTATGTGGAAGAATAGGATTGAAATAAATTCTGTAAATTGTAGTGTTTAAGGGGGAAAATGTGATAAAAAGAAACCACAAACTCTGAATATAATAGTAAATCTGCAAATGTACTGGTGTATAGAAACTTATTAAGCAATTCCTGTAGTTGGCTTATAAGTGGCCATGTGGCTAGTTCAATGTGTGTGTGGAAACTTAATCTGTGCCTGGCAATTTAAGAATACTATTAGGGAGATTAGTGAGGCATGTTGGCTCAGTGGCTTAATGATGCTGGAGATGGTCTTTGCTCCAGCAGTTTGAGTCCTGGCACCACGTGGCAAGTTGAGCTCCTGTCACTTGGCTCAGCATCTGCCCACCTAGCAGTTTGAAAGCATGTTCTGTGTGAGTAGATAAATAGGTACCACTTCAGTCCTGTGGTTTGTGTGGATGGTTAGAATCCTGCCGGCACTGAATCTTTCCAGTGGCGAAGCTTGTTCGTGAGGTGGCTTCGATGGAGGGAAAGGGCGCTGGATGACACTGCAGGAAAGCTGCCCATCTTTCTTTCTTTCATCTTTCCAATTGCGTGCTACCTACGGTACTTTAAAAAAAGATTAGCTTTAAAATAACAGGGCTGGAAACACTGGATAAGTGCTTTCAAACCTTAATATAAGAAAATGAAGCTGAATCTTTATACTGTAAATTTTGAGAATTTAAAATAAATACAAGGTTTTGGTCATAGAAAAATGTAAACAGATTAAGGGCTCTGAAAACATTTGAATATTTGATTTCGAGTGTTGACTTTGAAATTAATTTTAAAGAATAAATACATTTTTGTTGGAAATAAAAATACTTTTGATATTTAAGGTAAGCAACATATAATGGTGTTCAAGATATTTTTGAGGAATTGCATCGGGACCTTGAATCACTGATGTCAGTTGTTTGTGGGCTTCTAGTAGTGGTGGGTTCCTACCAGTGCTGTCTGGTGCCTAGTTTCCGGTAGGGAGCGGCCGATTGCGCAATTTGCACGTGACCGCTTTGGTGCCATCTTCGCCGGTCCGTCGCGCGCATCACCATCTTTTAAAAAGATTTTTTGGGCTTTTTTGCTTCTGCGCATGCGTGGAAGCAAAATCTCACTGAAATCTTGCAAGGGGACGCGCACATGTGCGAGATTTCAGCGAGATTTTGCTTCTGCGCATGCACAGAAGCAAAATCGTGGGAGGGGGCGCGCGCACATAGTGAGCGCGCATGCGCATGAAACATGGAGATGCACGTGCAGCGGACCAGTATTGGTAAGTGAGCAACCCGCCCCTGGCTTCTAGGAATAGTCTGAGGGAGGGAGGGAGGGAGGGAGGGAGGGAGGAAGGAAGGAAGGAAGGAAGGAAGGAAGGAAGGAAGGAAGGAAGGAAGGAAGGAAGGACAATTTCTGATGCTTCCTGCCAGCTTCCTTCAAGGAAACTCGGTTGAGAAGCCAGCAGGAAGTTGCTCCTGCTCCCACTGCTTTTTTTTAATCCACCGAAGGTAAGGAAATATCTCTCGAACAATGATCCTATGGGGCATGGGTTGTCTAGGTTTCTCTATTTTCCCTTGTCTATTTATTTTTCTTTATTTATTTTCCTTTGTCTATTTTGTATTATCCTTTACTATTAAAATTAAAGAGAGCTAATTTGGTGTAGTAGTTAAAGCATCAGGCTGTAAACTGGGAGGCTTCGAGTTCCAGTCAAACAAAGCCAGCTGGGTGACCTTGGGCTAGTCTCTCTCTCTCTCTCTCTCTCTCTCTCTCTCTCTCTCTCTCTCTCTCTCTCTCTCTCTCTCTCTCTCTCTCTCTCTCTCTCTCTCTCTCTCTCTTCTCCCTCCCTCCCTCCCTCCCTCCCTCCCTTAGGAAGGAGGCTGCCATAAAACTTTTCCAAGTTAAAATGTTGGCCCAAGCATTGTAATGGAGCCTGGTGGGTCTTTATGTTTGAAAAAATGTTCCTGTTATAGTTCATACCGACTTTCTAAGATCTATGCTTATTTTTATTTTATTTATTTATTTTGTCAATCTCGTATTAGATTATACATATAAGTATATTCATAATTTGAATACATGAAATGAATAAAAGTACAAGGGAACAATAGGACAGGGATGGTAGGCACGCTGATGCACTTATGCACGCCCCTTACAGACCTCTTGGGAATGGGGTGAGGTCAACAGTAGACAGTCTAAGGTTAAAATTTTGGGGGTTTGGGCAGTGGTGAAATCCAATTTTTTTACTACCGATTCTGTGGGTGTGGCTTGGTGGGCGTGGCTTGGTGGGCATGGCAGGGAAAGGATACTGCAAAATCTCCATTCCCACCCCACTCCAGGAGAAGGATACTGCAAAATTCCCATTCTCTCTCCACTCCTGGGGGAAGAATATTGCAAAATCTCCATTCCCACCCCACTCTGGGGCCAGACAGAGGTGGTATTTGCCAGTTCTCTGAACTACTCAAAATTAGCACTACCGGTTCTCCAGAATCTGCTGGATTTCACCCCTGGGTTTGGGGATGAAACCACAGAGTTGGGTAGTGCATTCCAGGCATTGACCACTCTGTTGCTGAAGTCGTATTTTCTGCAATCGAGTTTGGAGCGTTTCACTTTAAGTTTGTATCTATTGTGTGCTTGTGTATTGTTGTGGTTGAAGCTGAAGTAGTCATTGACAGGTAGGACATTGTAGCGGATAATTTTATGAACTAAGCTTAGGTCATACCGAAGGTGGCGTAGTTCTAAGTTGTCTAAGCCCAGAATTTCAAGTCTGGTAGCATAAGGTATTCTGTTGCGAGCAGAGGAGTGGAGGATTCTTCTCTGGACACGTTCGATTGTATTGATGTCCGATATGCAGTGTGGGTTCCAGGTAGATGAGCTGCATTCAAGAATTGGTCTAGCAAATGTTTTGTATGCTCTGGTTAGTAGTGTAATATTACCAGAGAAGAAGCTATGCAAGATTAGGTTTACAACTCTTAATGCCTTTTTGGCGATGTTGTTACAGTGGGCTTTGGCACTTAGATCATTAGATACAAGTACTCCAAGGTCCTTGACAGAACTTGCTAGATATACATTATACTTTGGCCCTTTTAGGAAATACCATGGCCTTAGATTTTTACATACTTTTGAGCATATTTTTTCCCCAATTCTGTCATACCATTGCTTATACTTCTATTGGATAACTCCTAATGAGGTGATTTACAGTTTCATCTTTGATCTTATATAATTAGCATGAACTAGCATTTCAAATATCTTCAGTTTTGAAGATATTTGTTTGTATAGCTTGTTCTTGTGCTGCAGTTTCTTTTTTAAAAAACCAGTTCCTTGTTTGAAAATCACACTTTTGAAGTCAAATTTTGATATGAGTTCCCTTCAGTATCATGTGATATTGACCATGAAGAAGTCTAGATTTCCAGGCATTAATCTGGTTTTCAGTTTTTTTTCCTCTTCAATAGTTTTTCTTTACCAAATTCCGACCAGTGTTGCTGCTTATTGTGGGTGATAAAATAATTCAAGCTGTGTTTTTCTTCTTCCAGTGTTTGATTTACTTGGTGTAATCCTCTCTTAACTTCACTTCTGGCAAAGAAGAGCCTGTCAACATCACTTCTTTCATGGAGAAAATAATTCATGGTCATTAATTTTCTTGTTTTCCTATCAAGTATGTCTAACTCAGCTTGCGTCCAATCAATTATACTTGCAATATATTGAAGAATTGGAATAGGCCAAGTGTTAGAGGTAGCATTCCTTTTTAATTTGGTCATGTCAGGAGCTTCCATTAATTCTAAGTATCTGAGTCTTTTTTCTGGGGCCAGGTGTCTTAAGGCATGTCCATTCATTAGCTCTAATTCATCTTCTTCAACAATTTTGCTTTTTTTAAATTGCCAGAGTTACAGATTTACAGATAGATCAAATTATATTACAGTATTCTCTCAGACTTACTAGGTAGATCAGATGGGAAACACAACCAGATAAGTTAATTCCAATTTATTGTAAAGCTACATTAGCAGAACTTTGCAAGTGTGAAAATACAAATCTCCCACCATCTTCTTTATAAGTCCAAAAACTAGGAAGGGCCCATTTGGAGTCTCTTGCCCCACATGCTATTCAGCTGCAGGCTATGCTATCTCTTATCTGACTATTCCCTAGATAGCACTTCTTTGCCCCATCTCCCAAGATCTTTCCATATACTAGTACATATCCTCAGTAAACATATTGAGTTCTATTTTCATATTGGTTAAACTGACCGCTGTGACCTATCTTCCATGAGAAAGTATTTCTTAGGTGTCTTTTATTGGCAGGGGAATCAGTCTATCCTACCTTTTATCCTTTTTCAAACACACCAATCTCATAAGATATAAATAAACTCAAATTTTTATTTACAGTATTTATTAGGAAAACAGAATATAGACGCCGCTTTTTGCTTTTAAATAATCACCAGCAAATTTTCAGGAGCAAAGGAGATTGATTAAAAGACACAGTCGATCATATCTGTGAGAGTGGTTTAATAGAATGGAGTGGAGTGGAGTGGAGTGGAGTGGAGTGGAATGGAATAGAATAGAATAGAATAGAATAGAATAGAATAGAATAGAATAGAATAGAATAGAATAGAATAGAATAGAATAGAATAGAATAGAACTGTCCTTGTGTCTAGTTGTTCTGGGGTGCAATGCTCTATAACATCGTTTTGAAGGTAGAAGTTGAAACAATTTATGTCCAGGATGCAAGGGGTCTGCAAATATTTTCACAGCCCTCTTTTTGACTCGTGCAGTATACAGGTCCTCAATGGAAGGCAGGTTGGTAGTAATTGTTTTTTCTGCAGTTCTAAATATCCTCTGAAGACTGTGTCTGTCTTGTAGGATGCATAGAAAAATATACAGGAAAATATAAGACCGGAAACCACAATATAATGCTGGTTTGCTTCTCTTTAGAGTCAATCCTAAAGTGAAAAGGTTCCAAGCTGTGGAGTTCTTGGTTCTCTTTGAGCTTGGTTGTTTTCCTGCAGACATTTTGTTATCTGACTAAATAATATCTTTAGTGCTAGAAAGAAATGGGATTTGCTGTCTGTTTATATAAGTAGCTTGTCCTGTCTGTGTTATTGGGGAATACTCTTTTCTTCCTAGTAATTCCTTGATTGAGCTGTTGTTTATTGCTTAATTGCTTGTCTGAGTTGGTAGTTCCTTGATTAGACTATTGTTTACTGCTTGATTGTCTGCTTGGTGTTAATCTTGATGTTAATGCCTGTTTATCTGATTGATTGTTGGCGAGAAGGTGTTTTTGTTTCCCTTTTAGCTTTTTATTATCTCTTTTGAATGGTGTGTAGATGACATTTATTTTGATGTACCTGTTGATGGCTGATTTGTATGAATGCTAAGCTTCCAGGAATTCTCTAATGTTTTCACATTTAGCTTGGTCTAGGATGCTCCCAGTTTTCTATTTGAAATTATGATTAACTCTGTCTCTGTGTTGTAAAACTAAAGAGTTTTCATCACGTCTTCTAATTGCTAGTTGATGTTCATGGATGTGCTCTCCTAGTCTTCTGCCTGTCTGGCCTACATAGTGGCTGTTATAATCCTTATGCTATATTTTGGAGATGACTCCTGTGGTTTTTTTTCTTGGGTTGGGTCTTTTGCATGTTTTGGTAGGCATTAATTGATTTATTGATTGATTAAGTGATGCCATATGGTTGCAACTGACTTTCTGAGATATTTTTGATGCATGACAATGTTATCTTTTTCATGGCTTGTGTTGATTGTGCAGTAGTGAGTTGAAAAGTCAGGCACTTTTTAATAAAATTGCATGGGTATCAATTTTGTTGGAAGATGTTGTATAGGCAGACTGTTTCCCTTTTCTGTTGTTCTCGGTTGCTGCTGTGTGTTGGTACTCATATGAATAATGTTCTTACCCAGCTCCTCTTTTGGGAGATTGGATTGCTACCATGATAGAGGAACACTTGGTTAGTGTGGGTAGTTCGATGGTAGATGTGTTTCTAATATGCCGCCATTTTCTCTGCTGATGAGAATATCCAGGATATCCGTGTTGTTGTTTTCTTCTTCCCTTGTGAATTTTTTTCCTTTGAAGATATTGTTGATGGGTATTCTCAAGTGATTCCTTTTTTAATATGACAAAGATGCTATCTACATATTGATTCATAATTTAAGCTGTATGAATGGGACTGCTGAAGTTTCTAGATGTTTCCTTATGGTCCAAGCTGAATAAAAACACACAGCTGCTGAGCTTGTTCAGAGGTTATTGACAAATAGCAATTCAAATTGATAAATAGCAACACATTCAAAAATAATCTTACGCCATATCTCTAGCTAAACTTGTTATCTAACATTTTCTGCTTGTTTCCCTGCATCTTCCTGATTCTTGTGGATTATAACTTTAAATTAAGATTTAGGAGAGCAATCATTCTTCTCTCCTTTATATATTCACATTATCCAACTATTGTCTTTCTTTTTTAAAAGGAAAAAAAGTTCTTTAAAAAAAATCTTGTTAGCACAGGATTGGAACTGGGGGGAATTTGGATTTTGCCATTTTGTTGACTGAGAATGTCTGCTGTCTATCTATCGGTAGTGTACAGCTGGAATAATGCTGGGATAATGCTAAAGCAAACTGCCACCAGAAACCTTAAAAACATAGATAATATACCGTATTTTTTGGAGTATAAGACGCACCTTTTTCCTCCCTAAAAGTGGCTGAAAATTTGGGTGCGTCTTATACTTCGAATGCAGCTTTTTTTTCCCAGCCCTAACTAGGTGCTAACAGAACTTCCCAGCTCTTACCTTGCAGGCTTTTTCATTGTTACTCTCTCCAAAGAATGTTTTTCCAGCCCTAAGTTTTTGCAGAATTTTTTTTCATTGCTCTACTTACTCCGAGTAAGTTTTTTTCTAGCCCTAACCAGGTGCTAACTATCTTCCCAGCTCTTACCAGCTTGCAGGCTCTTTCATTGTTATTCTCTCAGAAGAAGGTTTTTTTAAGTCCTAACCAGGGGATAAAATAATGTGCTGAAGCTGCTCCGAATAAGTTTTTTTCCAGCCCTAACTAGGTGCTAACGATCTTCCCAGCTCTTACTGGCTTGCAGGCTCTTTCATTGTTACTCTCTCAGAAGAAGGTTTTTTAAAGTCCTAACCAGGGGATAAAATAATGTGCTGAAGCTGACCAGACTAAGGATGCTAGCCAGATGAATACCTGGTAGGCAAATTGTTTTCCCCTATTTTCCTCCCCAAAAACTAAGGTGCGTCTTATACTCCGGTGCGTCTTATACTCCGAAAAATACAGTAATTGATTATTTTAGATGTTGCACAGTGTTTGCGTACAAATAGAGTGAATCTCTGTCCTTTGTGGATGCCCTCAGAAACCTTTTCTTGGAATATTTGCAAAAGCACAGTTTCTTTTGGGGTGACCCATCAAATATTCAATGTCACATTTTCCATGTCACATTATGAGAATATTGCCAAGAAATGACTGTAAGCAAGACCTTTGGAGAGAACTGTAAGGAAAAGTGTCCATTGCTCCTTCTGTTGCTTTGATGAAATGTTTCCCTGAGGATGGATTTGCAATGATGGGAGTTGATGTTAATTAGGTTTCTCGGTGTGTGGGGGGGAGAGATTAATTTAAATGGCATTCTGATTAAAAGGAAAACATATGGGTTTGAAAAATCACATTAATTATTACTATTATAACTAAAACATTGGCTAGCAGTCTTTTATAATGGGACATGCATTTGACACACAGTGAAAAGGTCTGCAACTCATTGCATCAGCTACAATAATAATAGAAGTATTATTTTAAGCCCATTGTGGATTTGCTCATAAGTAAGCTCCACTGAGTTCCGTGGGCTATGTTCTCAGTAGGAGGACATTTCATAGGATTGCAGGCTATACTTTTCTTTCTTTCATTACACAGAATCGCTACTGTCCTTTTCAGAGTTCTCCAGCATTAGAGGCTTTTAAAAAATCCAGTCCTGTGACATATTTGTACTACTAAGAAAGGCATCAAGAAGGAGCATTTGTTTGCCACTTTTTAGGATCTTGCCATTATACACTGCATAATGTATGGAGTCTATTTATTTTTAAAAAATAAAACAATCAAAAATAAAACCAGTAAAACAATAAACAAAAATCCTGTGCTGTAATTGTCCCCCTTGGGAAGCCCCATAGCAAGCTCAGGTACCCTCTTTCCATACCTTCAGGGGTGAAATCCAGCAGGTTCTAACAGGTTCTGGAGAACCGGTAGTGGAAATTTTGACTAGTTCGGAGAACCAGCAAATACCACCTCTGGCTGGCCCCAGAGTGGGGTGGGAATGGAGATTTTGCAATATCCTTCCCCCAGGAGTGGGGAGGGAATGGGGATTATGCAGTATTCTTCCCCTGCTATGCCCACCAAGCCACACCCACAGAACCGGTAGTAAAAAAAAATTGGATTTCACCACTGCCTTTCAGGCATACAATCCCAGCCCCTCAGTAAAAATCCAAATATTAGTGGCCTTCTAAAAGGCTAGAAAGGTGGAGGCCTGTGGAATTATCATTAGGAGGGTATTTCACTCATAATTATCCTCATGTGAAGAAAATGGAAGGGAATCCTCTCCGCTCTAGTCTAACTTTCCCTCCATGTCGGAGACATCACAAAAGAGAAGGTGCATTTAAGATTAGACCTAGTCACCCATCATCTGCTCATGCCATGTTCTTCACCCATCTACTTCTCACATCAAGCTCGTGTTGAAGAGCAGATAGCTATAAAATCCTTTTCTGAGGTAAGAAGGGAAGATTGGGATTTCTTCTCTGATCTATCATATTGTACCTGAAATACATTTTTAAAGGCAAGGGATTGCAATGGCACTAAGCAACTTAAAACCACCTTTTCAAATGTATATGGGTAAGCCAGCAGAATGTATTAATGCAACAAAAATTTATTCTACTGAATTTGATTAAATAGAAGGCTGCCTTACAATTGCAACTTGGAGTGGCCACTAGGCCAGATGATTTATTTTATACCCTGATTTAGTAAAAAAAAATTCCGTTGCTTTTCTTATTTGGGAAAGAGGCAGTGTTGAAATCCCTGATTTAATTTTGGCCTCGAATCTTGATTAGAGGTTTGTATCCTCATATTTTCCAGTGACAATAATTAGAAATCAACAAATGGATTTTTATGATAGAAACATTGGAATAGAGTTTTCAATAATTTTGGATAAAACATTCAGTATTTCCATAATGGTATGTGAGAATGACTTTGGAGGATGCAGGGAGGGAAGAGAAATGTCTAGGGGAAAAAATCAAACAAGGGAGATAAAAGCAAACAATGGCTTAATTGTTAGGAAGAACCCGCCTTAATTGATTCGGTGGTTAAATGTGGTGGTGGGAACCTTCAGACTTGCAAGTTTCTGTTAGTGTGGCCTTATAATAAAGTAGAATGAGGTCTTCTAGTCATGTTTCCTGTCTGGTTTACTTGGATAGGCTGACAATTTCCTTAAAATGGAAAGAAGTATATCCATTTTTAGAACTTTCTTGGCAGGACTGGGAAAAAAATTGCAATGCAAACTTTCCTAAAATGAATCTGATGAAGAGATGCAGGGTTTTGCTTTTGTTTTTGTCCATTGTTTATTTATTTATTTAGTTTTTCAAACTGTGTATGTGTGTTTATTTATGTGGATCTGTTGTAAGGAATATCCTTCTGGGTTCGGTTCCCAAGTGGGGAAAAAGATACTGGAAGCATGGGACTGCTTGGAAAGATGGTTTAATGGAGGACAGCAGGACCACATGGTCTGAGGTCCTAGGAAAAGGGGGATCACATGCCTTGAGGATGTTGAAGGAGAGAAGGAAAGAGATGCTGAGAATTCCTTGTTTTATGCCCTCTCTTGGGCCCCGCCCCAGAGGCCTCCTGCTCCTGTGCAAGAAATGCACTCTGATTGGCTGTCAGACTCCCATGGGGCTATGCAGGGGCAACTCTGTAGGCTGTGTTTTTGAGTTCCAGTTTGGCTGAGCTTTGTTGGGTGGTGGTGTAATGAAAGGGCTTTGTGCAATTCCTAATGTGGCTCTGTCTGAAGGAGGTAGATCTTTGTTAGGTAGAATACACTGGTCCAGGCTATTAACAAAGGTGGGGGGGGGGATGAGTGATCTGGGCATTCCTTGATGGCACATTGACAAAGGTGGGGGCTACTAAGGGTGAGTCTTTTTTCTGCCTAAAAGCATGTTTCCATTGATATTCTATATAATATTCTGTCTTTTTAATATTTCCTAGGATATTTCATTTTTCTAGGAGTGGGTGGGTGCTAACTTCCTACAGATCAAGGACAAAATAGTCCTACTATTTATTCAACTTCCCTTGACTAATGCACTGTGACTGGGAAGTCTAGACGAATGCATCTGCTATTACTAGAAGTCAGAGCTGCCACTCTCAAAATGTCACCTCTTTCTCTTCTGCCTCTATAGTACTCTGGCCTTCTCTTTCCATGGAGAGCCTAGGGAGAAATATTCCAGATTTTGCAGAGCTCCTATTTCTAGGCACTTTCACACTGCTACCATTTTCAATATTGATTCACAGTGAAATAGATGAAATTGGTCAGTGGTTGATCATCGTTTTCACTTTTGCAGGCTTAGAACAGTGAAAACAAGGGGTCCAAATTATTGTCCCAGCCAACTGCAGATCCTGCAGCAACAAAAATCCTTATTAAAAAAAAAGTGGGTGTGTGTGTAAGCAAGGTTCCCTAGCACAATGTTTTTATGCACAGACAAGTGTATGCTGATTAAAAATCAATGTTTGCAAATTCATTGCTGAAATCTACGTTTTGTCAGTTTCATTCATTACCACAAGCAAATGGGACTCTTTTTGTTGGAGAACCTGGGAAGCATGATTGATGTTTAGATCAATTAATGGGATTAAATAATAAAATTTGTGTTATTTAGGGCAATATACATAACATTTCTCAAAAATGCAATCTGGCAATACCATTAGTTTAGAGATAGGCTGGCAATCCTAAATTCATTTTAAACTCCTAATATTAAATGATTTAGCATGTCCTTTAACAACGTAAACATTCCTCCACTTGTATTCTTCATTCCATTTTACCTGCTGGAAGGTCTTTGGCTTGTTTGTTTGAATTCTAAAGTCCCACAGTGCTTTAGCATTTTTATTTTCTGTTTCTTTGTTCATTTTGTGGTCTCCCTAGTTCTTGCTTTCAGGCAAGTGGTATTTTTTACAGGTGAATTTGAAGTTGAATTCAATTGAAGAATTAATATTGTTAGATGAAAACTAGAAAACGTTTGTTGTAGAATGAATCAGGACACTAAGCAAGCACTTGTACAGAAGGAAAGGTTTATTGATATGCGCAGGTTCAAAGCAAAGACAAAGGCCTGAACCCTGAATACTAGTCAGGGACAGATTCTTATACCCTGGTTTACGTATGTATTTCCTATGCCCATTTTTGGTATACAATGAGGTAAACTTATCTTAAAATAATATAAGGAACTGGGAACAGACAGTTAAGCATATAAGACATATTAGCACAGATGTTTCCCTGCTGTGGTTTATCCTTGACATTTGTTTTTGAGGAACAATACAACGGTTCACATAATACTGTAGACATAGCAAAACTCTTTCTCATGGTCAGCATATCTAGAAAGGATACATATATTAATTAGGGCTGACAGGGCAGTTCCTTTCTGCAGAACTAATGGATATTGAGATACGTGTTTACTTGCCTTGCTTTGTAATAATGTCCAGACTTTGTCAGGCCTGGCTTTGGGGTATAATCGATTGTGGCCCCTACTTCAGTCCTCCCTTTGTAACTCTGAATCACTAGACAGAAGAGTTACATACTCAGGTTCTTGGTGGAGTGATTGGCGCAAGCCTTCATATTCCCACATAGCCATTACCTGGGCTATAGCCTTTCGTTCGGCTAAGAGAGATAAACTGTGAGTAATAGCTCTGACTAATATTGGCAAAACACAGGGAAGAATAATACAACCAGCAGCTATAAGTCCTATCAAGGCTACGATTGCTTGTAGGCCAGGGAGTTTAGGAAACCACTGGCCAAAAATATCTTTCAGATTCAGGCCTTTCCAGGTCTGAACTGGAACATGAGCAATTTTAACCATTTTATTAGTAATTTCCTGGATAACATGTCCACTGTCATCTATTTCAACACAACAATTAGAAAGGTTAAATTTCCCACATACACCTCCTTCTTTGGCTAACAGGTAATCTAAAGCTAAGCGATTTTGCATAATATACGTGCGGGATTTAACTCCCTCTACAGCTAATTTTGTTAGGCCTGAAACAGTTTCATTAGTAATTATTTCAATAACAGCTTGCAATCTAATTAGACGATTTAACATGTAGATAGGGGTTCTATAACCATAGGTACCATCCTCGGCCCAAGTAGCGGGACCATAGACTTGAATAATTCTCTCTGGGGGCCATTCATCATCTTTCCAGGTACCTATTTTTAGGTTGTCAATTATGGATGTATCTATGGCCCGTTCAGTACGAATGTTTCCCACCTCATCATATACAGGGATACCTAATATCTGTCGGTGGCGAAGAGGCAAAAGGAAAAAGCCAGGTCTGATAAGACCTAAAACACAGGAACCACACCAATTGGAGGGCAATTGGCTATATGCATATTTACCACAAATCCAATACATACCATCTGGAGCTAACCATTTCTTGGAGTAATTCTGGGGATCCAAAATATAATGTTTTAATAAGTCGACTGATTCTAGGGCCTTTGCTTCCCAGGGTGGTATTTGACCCTTACCTGACCACCATTGACCATTATTCCAGGCGGATAGACATCTGAGAGCTCCTACCTGTTGGCATCCAGTGGTATGGTTCCGGGTATAGCATACCGACCCAACTAAATTGGAAGTTAAAGCCCAATTTCCATCTTTACCTAGTGTAGCAGTGAGGTTACCTACTTTTTCCATTTCAAGCACTGTAGTATAGTTCAGCTCCTGGGCTTCCCAAGGCCATTTTTCTCCCATATTAGTTCCTCCACATACAAAGCAACTGCTTACGTTTAAAATGTTTGCTACATTTTCAGCTAGCTCCACAAAGGTATTTACCACCTTTGAGGGTAGTTCCTGCAGGTTAAGTTTTTCTATTTCTTGATAATAGGACCAAAACAGACTTTTCTTACGTCCTATGGAGGTAGTTTTGGTGGTTACCTCTAATTCTAGCAGCGTCCCGGGATCAGATCCCTTCCCGTCTATTTGAAGTCCCATAACAATGGGCTGAAAAGTGCTCTTTGGGGTGAGGGATAGCATAACAGGATTACATTCACCTTTGTTACAGTTATTATTAGCGGTTCCTTTTGTTAAGGCTATTTGATGGGGCCCTGTAGATCCTTTCATCCAGGTTGCAAAAGCAACACAAGTCCAATAGGGACAATAATTGAATTCTATATTTTGACATTCAGCACTACGAGGACCATTTCTTTCTAGACACATATATTTATCATTGAACGTATAGGTGCGCTCCCAAGCTAAACCTCCACAACCTCCTCTGGGAAAGCAAGCTCTGTTTATGATTGCGCAGACATCAAATTTTAAGGTGATCTGCTGATTTAGGGTGGGAGTTACTACTCTAGTAATTTCTTCTTTTCGTCCGCAAGTTTTGTGGCGGAGAATAACCTGGTAATTTGTGACTCTCGTAGCTTGTTTTGGATCATAACATTGGATTCCTTGGGAACCATTACATTGCTTATATGATGTCCCATTTAGTATGCAATCCAAAAGGTCAAATTGTGTACAGGTGGGAGGAACTGATGTATGATACACCAAGGTATGAGTAATAATGTTCCCTGTCATAGTAACATGGATGCACTGCTGACATTGTATGTGATTGACAATTTCCCCTAGGATTCGTTTGCGCCTTATTCGCGTCAGGGAAGGGGTTATAGAAAAGTTAGAGGCATAAGGTAAGGTATTAGTTTCACGACCAGTTCTGCGCTTACCTTTTCTACGTCTGGGTCTTGATTCTTTTATTGTGTGACCAAATTCTGAGTCCATCTCAGGGATAGAGTGGATAAGACAAATTCCTTCCCAACCTGGTTTCAATTGGCCGATGTACGTTATACGGTCCCAACCCCAAAACAAAGGATTACCACAATTTAATCTAACAGGGGGTGGTAGACCTCTATATGGGGCTTGTGCACACATGCCTTTTTGCAAGATGTATCCTACAAATTGACATACCTCTGGATTCACTGACTGCCTAGTAAGGCATGTTTCCTTAACAATTATATCAAAAGTTTGAGGAAATTGACAGGGATGTGGTAATATTCCTATCCAACATTCGGGTCGTAATGTAAGAGGAGGGTGGCCTTCACATTCTTGTCCTTGTCCCACAGTATAAGATTGGCTAATGTGAGGCCTGTCACCTGGGAGACTCCATTGTCCCAAATTGCTAATACATACACTATTTCCTAGCACGTGATTACTATTTAGAAAGCACAGCACAATTATGGTCATTAGAAGAGTGTCCATCTTCATCCTTTCTTCACCCGTGCGTAAAGAGCCAGCTTCCAGGAGTGGCCCAGCAGGGGTATATGTTCACCACTGTACGAAGAAAACCTATTGCCGGTAAGGTTTTTGCAGAGTGGCCTTGTAATAAAAGAAAGTTCTTATGTTAGGGAAAGTTCTGTTTTTGGTGGAGATTAACCCATATAATGTTACCTGCAGCAAAGCAACAAAGCGGAAAGTCCTGATCGTCCTAGTTTCTTGGTCTGAGCTTCATAGGATGGGTTCTCTGTGGGGTAATTCTCTGCTCATCTGCTGCCTTCTTGACTCGTGTCCAATGGATCCACGATTTAGATTCAGCAATCTTGATAGCTAGTGGAGATGACATGATTACAACATAGGGCCCCTTCCACCGCCCTACTAATTGTTCCTTCTTCCAATGTTTAACCCATACCCGATCCCCTGGCTTAAAGCTATGACATTTAGTGACTAATCTCGGAGGGGATTGCTCCAGTACATAGTTTTTCAGTTTCTCAACTTGTTTATTTAATTCCTGTACCATTTCCATAGTCCATACTCCCCCCTTGTGGCCTAAATCGGGCCATCCTGCTAGATGTCGTCTGAGTAAAGTAGGAGGACGCCCAAACATGAGTTCATATGGTGAGAGGTTATGTTTCCTCTTTGGAGCACTTCTAATGGCATATAGAGCCAGAGGAAGAGCATCAGGCCATTTTAAGTGTGTTTCTGTACATATTTTGGTAATCCTCTCCTTTAGGGTGCGGTTCAATCTCTCACATGGGGCCGCGGATTGGGGGTGAAATGCCAAATGAAACCGCCAATGAACCCCAAGTGCCTTCGCCAAGGCCTGATTAATATGATGCACAAATTCAGGACCATTATCAGATGAAATATATGTAGGGCAACCATAACGTGGAATTAGGTCTTTTAACAACACCCTAGTTACCTCACGAGCCTTCTTAGTTTTTGTGGGATAGGCCTCCGGCCATCCGGTATATAAATCAACAATAACTAACATTGCATTGTAAAATCCACATCTAGGCATATCTGTAAAGTCCACCATCACAGTATCCATTGGATAATATGAAACAGGTATTGTTCCAGGGGGCAATAGCGGTCCTTGCCTAGGATTCACTTTAGCACAGGTAACACATTGTGAAACTACCTTGGCAACAATTCCAGCCAGACCATCAATATAGTAATCACGAGCTAATGCTGTTTCTAGTGCCGACTTCCCCATATGTGTTGCAGTATGTGAGGATTGCACTAACTGCCAAGTCACTGAATAAGGGACATAGATTCGTTTATCTGGAAGAATATACCACCCTTCTTTTACTACAGCTTTAAGGTCATTTACGGCCTTTATACATTCAGATTGAGAATATGACGGTTTGATACTTGGTGGTATTACCCCTAAATCCATAGCCACATGAATAGAAAGATCTGGTAATGGTTTATCAAATCTGAGTGCTGCAGCTCGTGCTTCAGAGTCGGCAGCCCTATTTCCCAAGACAACTCTATCATCTCCTCGTTGATGTCCTTTACAATGCATCACAGCTACCTTCTTTGGTTTTTGAACTGCATCAATTAATCGTTGAATTAAATGTCCATGCTGGATATATTTCCCTGCAGAGTCTCTGAAACCTCGTTCTTTATATACTGCACCATGTGCATGCAATGTCAAGAAAGCATATTTACTATCTGTCCACACGTTCAACTTCTCTCCAGAAGCCCTTTCCAAGGCCCTAATTAACGCCCATAATTCAGCCACCTGGGCACTGACACCTTTGCCAAGAGATCCACTTTCTATGACCTCATCATCATCCACAATTGCATATCCAGCTACTCGCATTCCATCATGAATGTAACTAGAACCATCTGTGTACCAATAATAATCAGCATTCGATAATGGCATATCTGTTAAATCTGGTCGAGTGGAATACACACTTTCTAATACTTGCAAACAATCATGCTGCAAATCCACATCTATGGGTAAAAGGGTAGCAGGATTCAGTTTATTTGAAACAATTAAGTTAACGTGAGGATTTTCAATCAACATTGCCTGATATTTCACCAATCGTTGGCTGCTAATCCACAAATGTCCTTTCTGATCTAAAATAGCTTGGACAGCATGAGGAGTATGTACATTAATAGGGCATGAGAAGGTAAGCTTGTTACAATCCTGTAACAATTCAGCAATAGCAGCTAGAGCCTTGAGACAATGTGGCCAGCCCTGAGCTACCCCATCTAACTGTTTAGAGAGGTAGGCAACAGGTTGTTGCCATTTACCAAGCTGCTGGGTCAAAACTCCTAAAGCCATGTTCACTTTTGTGTCGACATATAAATTAAAAGGCTTGTCTAAGTTAGGCAGTGCTAGTGCTGGTGCTTTTATCAAAGCTTTCTTAATCTCCATAAATGCGTGATGTTGCTCCTTAGTCCACACAAAAGGATCTGCATTGCCCCCCTTAGTAGAAGCATATAAGGGGGCAGCCATCAAGGCAAAATTGGGAATCCATATGCGACAAAAGCCAGCCAAGCCTAAAAATCCTCTGAGCTGTCTCCTGTTAGTAGGTGCTGCAATGGCCAAGACTGCCTCTTTCCGCTCAGGTCCTAAAGCTCTCCGTCCGTGTTCAATATCATATCCTAAATATCGCACACATTTCTGCACCAATTGAGCCTTCTTTTTAGAGACACGATATCCACACTCTAACAACAATACAAACAATGCCTTTGTATTCTCCCAACAAGTGTCCTCTGTCTGTCCAGTTACCAACACATCATCTACATATTGCAGCAAAGTATCCCCTTGCTGTATGGGTACATAGTATAATAAATCTCGACCTAGGGCTGTTCCAAACAATGTCGGTGAATTCTTAAAACCCTGTGGAAGGCGGGTCCAGGTATATTGCATCTTAGTGCCAGTAATTGGACTTTCCCATTCAAATGCGAACAAAGGTTGGCTCACTGGATGTATTGGAATAGTAAAGAAAGCATCTTTTAAATCTATTACTGAAAACCACTTCGCCTGTGGGGGGATTAAGCTCAGAAGAGTGTATGGATTGGGCACTGCTGGATGTATTGTCACTGTCATGCTATTAACTACTCTTAGGTCTTGAACTGGTCGATATGAACCATCAGGCTTTTTAATTGGCAAAATAGGTGTATTCCATGGCGATTGTATGGGTACCAAAATTCCTGCCTTCAAGTATTTTTGAATACACTCATAAATGGCAGCAATCGCTTCCCTAGAACACGGGCGCTGTCTAATGTGTACTGGGGTGGCTGAAGGTTTAACCTCAACTATGATGGGGTGGTGGTGTGCTGCATACCCAGGGGGGTTGTCCTCTGACCATAATCCTGGCACATTAAATTCCTTCCATCTTTCATCAAGAGGTTCCACTGGTCTGACTACCATTAATCTCCACATGGTGTCTGGCTTGTGTTTAACTGTAATGGATTGTTGACCCTCATCAAAGGAAATAGTGGCCCCAAGTTTACTGAGCAAGTCCCTTCCCATAAGGGGTATCGGGCATTCAGGAATATATAAGAATTCATGTTGGATTTCTGACCCCTTGAATATGCAAGTTACAGGTTTGAGGACTTGCCGCCCTATAACTTGGCCAGAGACCCCTTGGACTTGTATTTGATGTGGTCCTGGGGCAGTAATAAGATTATTCACTACTGATCTGCCTGCCCCTGTGTCAACCAAAAATGAAGTATTATGACCCCCAATATTCAACGTAACCATAGGCTCAGGGGGAGTCTGCTCCAAGCCAGGTCCCCGTCAGTCCGTCCATCCAGTGCCAGCCAGTCCAATGCCTTCTACCTCAGGCTCTCTCTCAGAGCTGGGCATCCCCCTTCCAGCCTGTGCATATTGTGGATTCCATCCCCTAGCTAAATGCCTGGGTGGACCCCCCCTTCCTACAAAACCTCGACCAAAAGAGGGCCGTCCTCTCACAAATCGTCCTCTCATCAGTCTACGTGGGCATTCCCTCTGCCAATGACCCTCAGAGCCACAATGGGCACATTGATTGAATCCTAAAGTCCGTGTCCTCCCTTGCAACGCCACTGCTAACAACTCCGTTTTCTTCTGCATACGGGCATCTCTCTCCTTTTTCTCCACCTTATCCCTATTCACAAAAACTTTTCTTGCTACTTCCAGCAACTCCGTGGTGTTTTTCCCTAATGCCCCCTCCAACTTCTGTAATTTCTTACGAATATCATCATAGCTCTGGGCAATAAATCTTTCATTCAACATTCTCACATTCTCAGGTGCGCGTGGATCAACCTGCGTATACAATTCATAGGCTTCAATTAACCGTTGGAGGAAACTCTCTGGACTCTCATCCGCTCCTTGGGTGATTAGAGCCGGCTTCGACATGTTAACCGGGGGCTTTCCTGCCTTCCTTAAAGCCTCTACTGTCAAATTCTGGTATTCTCGCAGCCTTGTCATTTGGGGCTGAATCTTAGGATCCCATCCAGGATCCTGCTCTGGAGCTCTATCTGCCAACTCTTGTCTCAAATCCTGTATATTCGGAAATCTATCCCTTATGCATCCCCTTACAGCTGCCTTCCATTTCTCCCTTTCTTCTGGTGTCAACAAAGCATTCATTAACTGCTGTATATCCTGCCAATTAGGATTATGCGTCTGCATAATTGTCTGAAAGAGATCTGCCATTTCAGTCGGCTTAGCTGACAAAGGTCCGTAATGCTGCTTCCAATTCAAAAGATCAGTAGTTGAGAAGGGGACATACTGAAAACAAGGTCTGTACTCTAGCACTCCCTGTGGATTCACAACTTGCTGATCCATTTGCCTTAAAGGGGCTACAAAACTGGGTCCGGTGGCCACGTCCTCCGCTTCTCTTTCAGCCGCAACCCTTTCAGCTTCTGCTGCTGCTCGGGCTGCAGCCCTGGTTACTGGTCTCCCTGAAACATCCTCTCCCCCTCTAGCTTCTTCATATTCCTCTTCACTAAAAGCACTCTCCTCTCTCCATTCCTCACTCTTTGCATTGCCATGTTTTTGCTTTGTCTGCTTTCTCCGAACAGCCGAATCAACATCACCCCCTCCCTGCTTTCCCCCATCGGCTACATCACCAGCTGCTCCTGGGTGCCCTAGGGGGGGTGCAGGAGGGATCAAAGGTATCGGCGCATACGGCGGGGGATGTAAAATCTCTTCATCTCCCTGAACTAACACTTTCTTCCGAGTGGCAGAGACCTTAGTTTCTGACACCTTCAAATCCTTATTCCTTCTTGACGGCACCTTTAGCTTTTGCCCTCTCGGTCTAGCCACACATAAACGAACCATTTCAGCCTGACATTGCAACAGATCATCCGCTTTCTCAGCCACAGCATCTCCTCACTGATCTATATACGGAAATTGATTGGGGTATTTTTCCTCATTAGCAGCTATCATTGAGGTAAGATCATCAATAACTTGGTTCTGAAAGGTACCCTCCGGTGGCCACCCAACACCCATATGTGGCCATTGTTGTTCACACAAATAACGTAACCTTTTCTTCGTTACCTTTGGATAGGGAACCCTATACTGTGCATGGTTGAAATAATCATCAAAGCCCTTTATCATGCATTCCAACGGAGTGCTGGGAATGCTACTACCACCTCCCATCCTAGCACAAAGTCACCGGCCGCCAGCCCCGGAATATCACGGTCACTGGACGGAACCTCGGCAACAACCCTTCCCACACAACCTAACACGGCTTCGTTAGGACTCCAGTCCCGAGCCAAAGGGAGAGATCAGGTCCCTTCTTCTATCTTCAAATGAGATAGGTAAACACATTTACATATACTCGCCTGAGATGTCTTGTCCTGGCCAGGAATCAGTTCAGACCACCTTTCCTTCCCTCAAGGGTTCTTGGACTTGCTTTCAGCACCGTCGGCCCCCTGGAGGTGTCACTGCCGTCTCCCGGAGGTATAACCCCCGTGGCGCCTGGAGAATGTTCAGAAGTGGCCCCTCCCAGGGTCCAAGGGGATCAGGCAGCCCTCAGCGCAATAGCGCCTCGCTTAACGTCCCGGCGGAGTCGCCATAACTGTTGTAGAATGAATCAGGACACTAAGCAAGCACTTGTACAGAAGGAAAGGTTTATTGATATGCGCAGGTTCAAAGCAAAGACAAAGGCCTGAACCCTGAATACTAGTCAGGGACAGATTCTTATACCCTGGTTTACGTATGTATTTCCTATGCCCATTTTTGGTATACAATGAGGTAAACTTATCTTAAAATAATATAAGGAACTGGGAACAGACAGTTAAGCATATAAGACATATTAGCACAGATGTTTCCCTGCTGTGGTTTATCCTTGACATTTGTTTTTGAGGAACAATACAATGGTTCACATAATACTGTAGACATAGCAAAACTCTTTCTCATGGTCAGCATATCTAGAAAGGATACATATATTAATTAGGGCTGACAGGGCAGTTCCTTTCTGCAGAACTAATGGATATTGAGATACGTGTTTACTTGCCTTGCTTTGTAATAATGTCCAGACTTTGTCAGGCCTGGCTTTGGGGTATAATCGATTGTGGCCCCTACTTCACGTTCTTACTTCTAGTAGAATTTTTTTTAAAAAACAAAATTTATCCTGAATGTACAGTAGGTGAAGAATGTGTTGGCTCTTCTTGTTTACAGTTTGGAATATATTAGCCTGACAAAACTTTCATGATGTCATTCCTATGTTCCTGGATTCAGGTATAGTGTTTGGCTTCTTTTAAGAACATAGAAGTGGAACAGGGGTGAAATTCAGCAGGTTCTGATAGGTTCTGGAGAACCGGTAGTGGAAATTTTGAGTAGTTCGGACAACCGGCAAATACCACCTCTGGCTGGCCCCAGAGTGGGGTAGGAATGGAGATTTTGCAATATCCTTCCCCCAGGAGTGGGGAGGGAATGGAGATTTTGCAGTATCCTTCCCCTCGAGTGGGGAGGGAATGGAGATTTTGCAGTATCCTTCCCCTGGAGTGGGGTGGGAATGGAGATTTTGCAGTATCCTTCTCCTGCCACACCCACCAAGCCACGCCCACAGAACCGGTAGGGAAATTTTTTGAATTTCACCCCTGAAGTGGAACCAGGCACAAGCAGATTTTCAAAGTCATACTGTTTCTGACAAGGAATATGTACTGTAGGAAAGCTAATAGGGGGTCATTAAGAAACAATTTCAGTGACTCCCCCATATCAAATGCATAGCTAGACTGAAAAGTTCAAAAACATGCCAGAAAAATGCAGTTGCAAATCACTTTCATATGAAATGTGTATGGTTTGCCTCTGTTAGACACCAGGAATTAAGCATGACTCAAAATATACTTTATCTTGATTATATTCATAGCTATTGGCCACTGACTTCTTACCTGAGTGAAGAGCACCTCATGGAAAAGGTGATTTTCTACCTGTCTCCATCTGGCTTTCTTGTCATCATTGCACTGTTAGTGTTAATGAAATGACTTCTATTGTTATTTGTTTATTCACCTTTGGAACAGGATGTATTCATTTCATTTTTTAACCACTTCCTCTCTAAAGGTATCGAAGTATGCATTTAAAATATCTGTGATGTCTGGTAATTGTAGAAGGGCATTTCAAGGTGACTGAAAAAAGTGCTTCTCAAGCTATTGCTTTTTCTATTTTTCAGCTACTCTCATGGAAAAAAAACTGGCCTAAGAAATGCCATGTTAAAGGCAAACATTTTTTTCTATTGCAACATGTTCATTTATGTCGTTCTTCTCCTCCTCCTTTAACTTCCTGTCATATCATTGTGCTCTTGAGGAATCAGCATCTGTACCATATGGTACTGTAAGTAACCAATGCTATACCCAAAATTGGATTATAATATAATCAATTTAGCTCATAATCAAGGATGAAATCTCTCTGAATGCTTGTGTAGAGGCAATTCCCACCGAGGAACTTATCTTGCTTACATTGGCAGGTTTGGCTTGGTTTCATATATTGCATCAACAATGCACTGAAAGTAAAGCAGAATAATATGACAGTTTGGATGGAAAAAGTCCCTGGAATAGGAACTACAACATTCAAACCCAGCCAGATTCGTATTGCCCAGGTTGAATGATGAGAAGTATTTTCTCCATTATTTGGGGGAGGAGTGCCAAAGAACAATGTTGCTTTGGCACCTAAAATTTTCTTTTGAACTATTTTTATTTTTTATTTATTTATTTATTTTTGTCAAGTACGTATTGGTAATATACATAGATATAACATTGTTTATATACATAAGATGGGTACTGATAAGAGGGAACATTAGGACAGGGACAGTAGGCACGCTGGTGCACTTATGCACGCCCCTTACTGACCTCTTAGGAATCGGGTGAGGTCAACAGTGGACAGTCTAAGGGTAAAGTTTTGGGGGGTTTGGTGACGAAACCAGAGTCAGGTAGTGAGTTCCAGGCATTTACCACTCTGTTGCTAAAGTCGTATTTTCTACAGTCAAGTTTGGAGTAGTTCACTTTGAGTTTGTATCTGTTGTGTGCTCATGCATTGTTGTGGTTGAAGCTGAAGTAGTCGTTGACAGGAAGGATGTTGTAGCAGATAAAACTACTCCTGCCTTGCCTCTGACTCATCTCATTTTATTCTTATTATTCTTTCTGCTGTTGGTAAAAGCAGCAGAAATGTCACGATGTGAATATTGTCAGTTTGTGCATCTCTGTGTTTTATACTGTTCTTGTATCTATGGTCAGACAGACGTATGATATATTCTAGTACGCATGTCTACATTCCTGAAGTCAACTCCTTTCCCTTTTCTCATCGCCATCTCTACCGAAGGTAGAACTGTTTTATTTTCTTAGCCGATACAATGTAGTCCTAATAAGAATTCTTTATTATTTTTCTACTGAAATAAATATTTTGTTTATTAGTATTTGAATCTCGGGCTTTATTTTCTAAGTAACAATGTCTTCAAAAGGGAAGCCCGATCCATCGCCTCTGAGGAGAGTAATTCTCTTCCTAACAATGGTACCAGAGTTTGGCTGTAAACTTTATGGCTTCTTTTGAAAGTTTTATTGCGTTTTAGGATAGTTAGCTAATTAGAGAGATTTATGACCAACCATGTTCACGAACGGAGATAAGATAAGCCTGCCGCTGCTGAAACGCCCAAGCAGAAAGTTTTTCTCTGCATGAACAAGCCTCACCCACTCTCTTTGGAACGCAGACCGAAAAAATGATTTTTGAAGCCCAAGCAGAAGTAAAAGCTGGAGCAGAACTTTTTCAAAGGTCAGTGCATGATGTTAAAGGCACCCCTTTTCTCCCTGGGGGAAATTCTACATGTTTAGAAGCTATTCCAAAAATCTCTCAAGCTAATGCCCCACAAGATGAGGTGGCATCCTTTTATAAGCAGCAAATTGCCAGCCCACGAAAGTCTTCCACAGAGCAGACAAGTGCTGAAAGAGAAATAAATTTAACTTATGGCCAGATACTGCAAAAACAAAGAGAGCAGATAGATTTTTTGCAAAGAGAGTTACACGAAATTAAACTGCATGCATTCTTTCGTGCTGAGAACCAAGATGTCTGCCCACCTTCACGCATACCAGAGAGGGGCCATGATTCCCCTCCTTCTTTAAACAAATTAGAGCAACGCCCTTGGATGCACACGTCACAATTACATGGGCAGAAATTTTTTGATGAAACAGACTTTGCATTTCTCCAAGTGATTCAGGAACAGAATGAAATTTTGCATAAACAGAGTGGATTCTTGTATAATCAAACTGAAAAATTAAAAATGTTGCAGGCTCAGAACAGAATGAATCAAATGAGATTAGATGCATTAATGCAGCATCCTTCTTTATTAGCTGGCCAACCTATGCAAGCACAAATTGTCCTGCCTGCCCAACCTATGCAAGCACAAATTGTGCATCCATCACAAGCTGGATCACCTCCTACTCCAGCACCAGGGGCCCAACCTGTGCCTGCTCCAGGGCCACCACAAGCTGTGGCAGCCCAACTTTTGCCTGCTCCAGCTCTACTACCTATTGCTGCCCCTAAACAACAGCCAATCCAGGCAGCTCCGCCTGCTCAGGCCCAAGCCTTGCCACAAGTGATTTCACAGGCTGCACCAGTGCAGGCCCCAACAGTTGCCCAACAGTCACAAATTGTTCCATTGGTTGGCGACGCAAAATTAAAGCAATTGGGACAGAACTATAAAGCCTGGGCCACTGATATAACTACTTTGCTTCGTCGTGAGGACACTTTTGATATAATCCAGAATCCTCCACAAAAGGTACTAAGATGCCAATATTGCGACCATGTGGGTCATGCAAGCAGAAATTGTTTTAAATTGCAACGCACTCAAGTTCCTGTCCAGCCCAGAGGAAAAGATTACAGACGCCAGTACCAGCCCAGAGGAAAAGACTACAGGGACCAGTACCAGCCCAGAGGAAAAGATTATAGGGACCAGTACCAGCCCAGAGGAAAAGCACCCAGAGGCAGCAGAGGCAGAGGACAGCGGCGATCCGGTCCGAGGTGTGATTTCCCACCTCCACACACCATGCTAGCAATCACCAATGATACACAGCCAAAGAAATATGACCGCTCTCTTTTGTGGACTCTCGATAGTGGAGCGGCTGTTCACATTACCTACAGAAAAGAACTTTTCAAAGAGCTACATGAGCCTGAACCAGAATATCGTGAACTGTACGCATTTGGTGGCCACCCTTTCAAAGTTGAAGGAAAAGGGACTGTTTTTATTGAAGAGTTAGGTACCCTGGTACCTGATGTTTATTATATTCCTACAGCTAATTGTAATTTGCTTAGTCAGAATCATTTATCTGCTGTTTTGCATTTTTATGTCCTTCATTTAGGTAATGCCAGTTATATTTTTAAAGATGGTCATATTGTTGCTGACACAATTGTGATTGGTCAGGTCTACTATTTGAGGCCAAAGGCAGAACCTCAAATTCAGGCAAGTATAAAAATTTCAATAGATAATATCACAGGCCCAGAGAGAGATACCCCAGAGAGAGATCCTGTGAATACTCCAAAGGCTCTTAAAGCCACAAAGCAACAGGTATTCAAACCTAAGGTTCCTCATGTTAATGTTAATGTTGCAACTCCACTTACAGGTTTTCGTTTACATGACAGGTGTATTCATAGATGGCACAGAAGATTAGGGCATCCGAGCTTTGAGGTCCTTAAAAAGATGCCATTTTTCACACAAGGTTTGAATTTCAAAGGATGTAAGGTACATCTAGATTGTGCTGTTTGCAAAAAGGCAAAATTGAGGGCAGCAGCCGTTCCAAAACATGCTACACGTAAGTCAACACGCATTTTTGATTTGGTTCATACTGATATTGTGGGTCCTTATGGTCCAACTATTGGCGGTAAAAAGTATTTCTTAACTATTGTTGATAATCATTCTAGATATGGTTATGTCTTTCTAATGAAAGAAAAATCTGAAGTCTTTCAGACCTTTAGAGACTTTGCAGTTCAAATCTACAATCAACACGGAGTGAGAATCCGGAGAATCCAGAGTGATCGTGGTGCCGAGTTCACGTCTCAACGTTTCCAGGATTGGATGCGACGAAACGGTATCCTACACCAAACATCTGCCCCATACACTCCGGCTCACAACGGAGTGGCAGAAAGACGGCAAGGGGTCCTCCAAACCATGATGCGCTGCCTCCTAGAAGATGCCAATCTCAAACACTCATTTTGGGGCGAAGCAGTTCATTATGCAAATTACATTGTCAATCGTACATGGAGCAGTGTCATTGACCAAACACCCTTCTACATGTTATATGGCCACCAGCCAGATCTTAGACACTTACACATTTTTGGTTCATATGCCATGGTCAACATTCCATTGGCCCAAAGAAGAAAAGGTGGCCCAGTAGCAAAGAGACTAAGATATATGGGTGTTGATAGTAATTCTAAATGGGGAAGATTCATTGACTCTCACAATGTGATAACAATTTCTAATTCAGCTAATTTTGAAGAAGATACAGATTGGTCCAGGATACATTCTAATGACCCTGGAGTTTATTTCCCTAGAACTGAAATTGTTGATACAGTGCAACCAGATGACCAACGTTCATCACCTAATATCCCATCCTACAACGCCGTGGATGCTGAAGCTAGCGACGCTGATGGAGATGTGAACAACAAGAAAGACGACTGGACAATCGTCCCGAGACATTCCAAGAGAACTACAAAAGGTATTCCACCAAAGAGATACACAATGCAATTGACAAACACACCATCGCCATTGATCTGTAATGTTACACTCCCACCGGAGAACTTTTCACAAATTAAATATCTTTCTGAAGATGAACAACAAAAATGGTATGAAGCCATGCAAGTTGAGATGGACAGTTTGCAGAAACTCAAAGTATACACATCTGCAACACCTCCAACACACAAAAAAGTCATTGGTACAAGATGGGTCTACAAAATCAAACAAAAGCCAGATGGTGAATTATTATACAAAGCAAGACTTGTCGCACAGGGTTACGCACAAAGCTACCCTGAAGATTACACAAACACTTACTCACCTACAGTGCGAACTGAAAGTGTGAAAATTGCTCTAACCACTGCTTCTATACTTGGACTTGAAGTTTTCCAATTTGATGTTGAAACAGCTTATCTACATGCTGATCTAGATGAAGAAATCTACGTCAGGTCCGCTCCCGGCTTCCGGGACCGAGAAGGGGACACCTGGTTCCTAAACAAAAGTCTCTATGGTCTGAAACAATCAGGTCTGATGTGGTACACATGTCTAAAAGACAAACTAAATTTAATGGGCTTTATTAAGTCCGACACTGATGAATGCGTGTTCACAAAAAGGTATGGAAATATTAATGAAATTGTTCTTGTTTATGTTGATGACATTGTTTACATTGGTCCAAACAAACGCATGAGTAAGAATTTTGTTAAAGGTTTGCAGAAATACTTCACATTGAAATCATTAGGACACATCAATGAATATTTAGGAGTTCACATTGAAAAGACACAGAAGGGGTTTAGCCTTTCACAAGAAGCTAAGATAGATCAACTTTTGCATCAATGCAACATGACAGATGCAACGCCTACACAAACACCTATGCAAACTGATTTTCACAATTTGAAAGATGCATATAGTCCTGAGTTCAAGGATCAAACACTTTATCGTTCAGTAATTGGTTCACTACTTTACATTAGTGGATGGACTAGACCAGACATAGCACTTAGTGTTAATTTACTTTCAAGACATGTAGGCAAAGCAACAGAGTTTCACTGGTCATGTATTAAGAAGTTACTGAGATACTTGAAACACACAAAACAATTCAAATTGAAGCTAGAACCAGAACATACAGATTTTGCTGACATGTATTGTTATACAGATGCAGATTGGGCAAGTGATAAAGAATCAAGAAAAAGCACATCAGGTTACATAGTGTTCCTGAATGGATGTCCAGTTTACTGGAACGTAAGAAAACAAAGTTTTATTTCCTGCTCATCAACTGAAGCAGAGTATGCATGTGTGTCTGATGCATGTAACTTTTTAACCTGGTTCGATGCCTTAGTTACAGATATCTGGACGAAGCCCGAAAAACCGATCACCGTGATGGAAGACAATCAATCAGTAGTTTACATTTCCAGGACTCACTTCACAGGTTCAAGGTCCAGACATATTGACATACGTTACAAGAATGTTAGAGAGTCAGTAAGACAAGGTCTCATAAAGTTAGAATATGTGCCAACAAAATATCAGATAGCTGACATTCTGAACAAACCATTACCTATTGCTCAGCATGATTACCTCAGATATTTACTGTGTGTTGAGTGACACATTATATTAGCCCAACTGACAAAGAAGGGGTGTCACGATGTGAATATTGTCAGTTTGTGCATCTCTGTGTTTTATACTGTTCTTGTATCTATGGTCAGACAGACGTATGATATATTCTAGTACGCATGTCTACATTCCTGAGGTCAACTCCTTTCCCTTTTCTCATCGCCATCTCTACCGAAGGTAGAACTGTTTTATTTTCTTAGCCGATACAATGTAGTCCTAATAAGAATTCTTTATTATTTTTCTACTGAAATAAATATTTTGTTTATTAGTATTTGAATCTCGGGCTTTATTTTCTAAGTAACAATGTCTTCAAAAGGGAAGCCCGATCCATCGCCTCTGAGGAGAGTAATTCTCTTCCTAACAAGAAAGCAAGTAGAGATTGCTCTTGTTGGATGGAGGGACTTCCTGCAGTGAACCTCAACACTGAGGAATGGAAATTTCACTTGTGGTTTCTTGGAAGATCTACCATGGTATCATAACATGTTTCCTAATAACTGTAGTAGCCCCTTAGTTTTTAACATTTAAAATCAAAGACCTCAACTGGAAATGTTGCAATGTTGCTTTTAACTTCACTGCCAGTGATATTTAATAAAGTATGTATGCATATCTGACAACTTCATGTTTTTTTCCCCAAGGTAATTCTCACATGCTGAAGGGGATAATGGAAGTGCTATTTTCTGCTTGAAAAATCACAAGAAAACTCCAGTCATATTTGGTTACTACCATGCCAACAAACTGCCTCTGATTCACAGAAGATCCAAGAATTGCAATTATGAATAATCTAATACACAGCTGAGCCTCCCCAGGGTATTGCATTTCTAGCGGTTTGCAGACATCTTTATGGAATAATCGGTCTGCTTTGAAACAAATGTGGAATGCTGGCACAATGCTGGTTTCCACAGGTAAAGTTTGTACATCTTTCTCTATGCAAGCAGTCAGGAAGTTGATGATGACATATAACATAGTTATATCTAGGCCAAACAGGGTTTCTCAGTTTGGCTTCTGAATAATCAAGATTTTTTTTAACCCTTCTGAGAGTTTCTTTGCCCTTTTGGTTAGGCAGGGCACATCTTTACCAGTTGTCATTAAATACATTGCTCTTTCCCTAAGTTAGTATTACATATATAGTTCTGTTTACCAGCAACTGTGTCACTGGTGTGAATTGGCCGGCTACATACAACTGTTAAATAATCAAACCGATTGGTTCTGGATAAAGAAGTCTCTGACATATATGGCATAGGAATTAGGAGGACAACTCATTGCCAAAATACTGTATGTGGCCCTCAGCAATCCGTTTGCAGCTCTCAAAGCCTTCCTGGAGGATGGGACCAAAATTCTGCCTCCTTTTGAGGATATTTGAGAGCTTTGGGGATCTTGATTTTTATGAAAGATGTTCCTTCTTTTGTGGTTTAATCTTGGTATATAAGCAAATAATTAAACATCTATTTCTAGAAACACGATGGGTGCTTACTTTTGATATATCCTTTCCCTCTTCCAACTCCCCATATTAATTGGGAGATGTCATTAAGCCTTTGTAAGATTCAGAGTACCTCCATTTTACCCCTTTTAAAACCCTTCAACTGTTCTCCCAATTCCAAAACTGAGTAGAAAATTGGTGGAAAATTATAATTAATCCCATAAAAACAATGAAACTGTGCATGCTTAATAGGGTGTGTTCCAAGGATTTAATTGTTTGCCAAAAGAAAAGAAAAGAAAAAGAAAAAAAGAAAAAGAAAAAAAGAAAAAGAAAAAAAGAAAAAGAAAAAAAGAAAAAGAAAAAGAAAAAGAAAAAAAGAAAAAGAAAAAGAAAAAAAAGAAAAAAAAGAAAAAAAAGAAAAATCCCAAACCCTCTCCTAATCAACTGGGCAAAATGGCCCTGGTTGAGCTCAATATTCTTCATCTTTTCTTCTGCATGAAAGAGAATGAAATAGCAGGAAAAAGATAAAGTCAGATTAAGAGGATAGCTTCTTGATTGATTGTTCATCTAGGAATTAATCAGTCAATATAAAGTCACCTTTGGTAAGCATATCACCTTGTTGGGCTAACAGTTCTATATATTGGCATTTGGCTTGTAGTGTGAGATCCATTCAGTATCCATCTATTTCAAAAGAAATCCCAGTGGGACATGTTACAGTTAGAATGGCTGTATGACTTTGTGATGCCAGGAAAAGACACAGCTGCTTTAAAGAGTTGCAGACAGTGTTACAGTATATCAAAGCACCTGGATGCCTTTAAATCCCAATCACTGCTTAGTTGTGATGGTTAATACAATATGAAAAGCCCATTCAGAGAGATCAGAAGTTCCAAAAGATCTTCAGGTAGGCAGGAAAATGGAGTGCTTAAAGTCATCTCTGCAGAGGAAGATCTAGAGTTAGAATAGAATAGAATAGAATTCTTTATTGGCCAAGTGTGATTGGACACACAAGGAATTTGTCTTTGGTGCATATGCTCTCTGTGTACATGAAAAGACAAGATACATTCGTCAAAAATCACAAGGTACAACACTTAATGATAGTCATAGGGTACAAATAAGCAAGCAAATCATACTAGGAAACAATCTATCAATATAAATCATAAGGATACAAGCAACAAAGTTACAGTCATGCAGTCATAAGTGGGAGGAGATGGGTGATAGGAACAATGAGAAGACTAATAGTAATAGTACTAATGCAGCCTTAGTGAATAGTAGTAGTAGTAAATGCAGCCTTAGTGAATAGTTTGACAGTGTTGAGGGAATTATTTGTTTAGCAGAGTGATGGCATTTGGGAAAAAAACTGTCCTTGTGTCTTGTTGTTGGTGTGATGTGGTATTTTTGTGTCCAGTTCATTTGCAAAGGAAACTTTTTTTAAAAAAATATTCCTCTTCAGAGTAGTCAGACAGTCATATCCTATTTCAGGAGATTCTATTGTATGTCCCTTCCTGCCAATTTCTCTTTCTACACTCCCAGCTATTTATTAGCATTTTGTAACAGTGATGTTTCTCCTCATTTTGGTTGTTATTTAGGGGGGGGGGGAGGAAGAGCCTGTACTTGGTTTGTCTAAAGTTTTTGCTATGCCTTGGAAAGCTTTACATCTCTGAGCTGCTGATGTTTTCCTTTTATGCCTAGGCAAAGTCATTCTCTTTTCATAAGAATCTGGACTAAGAATAGGTTTACAACTCTCATCAGAGCTATACTTAACGTTTTTTGCACTCAGGATTCAAGTATAGTAAAAACAGTACTTTAAAAAAAACCCTCCATAAAAGTAGTTAATAAATAACAGAAGGGATAAAACGACTGATTTGTTCCTGTTACCTCATTTTTCTCATTCTTTTTTTCCTCAGTCTTTAATTCTCATTTTTTTTGCAACTTCTCTCTCTATTTTTTTTCATTCTTAACTTATGTCACTGTCTCATCTCTCACTAACCCAGGGGTTGGGAACCTTTTTGACTAAGAGAGCCATGAAAGCAAAAAATTTGGAAATTTATTTCAGTGAGAGCCATATACCGTATATTCCGGCGTATAAGACGACTGGGCATATAAGACGACCCCCAACTTTTCCAATGAAAATATAGAGTTTGGGATATACTCTTCGTATAAGACTACCCATCCTACCATCTTTCTTTTTCTTTCTGTCTTTCTTCCTTCCTAAAATCTTTCTTTCTTTCTTTCCCTCTCACTTTTTTCTCTTCCTCCCACCCTTCCTCTTCTTCTTCCTCTTCCTTCCTTCCTTCCTTCCTTCCATCTCTGGTCTTCCTTCCTTCCTTCCTTCCATCTCTGGTCTTCCTTCCTTCCTTCCTTCCTTCCTTCCTTCCTTCCTTCCTTCCTTCCTTCCTTCCTTCCTTCCTTCCTTTCATCTCTGGTCTTCCTTCCTTCCTTCCTTCCTTTCATCTCTGGTCTTCCTTCCTTCTTTCCTTCTTTCCTTCCTTCCTTCCTTCCTTCCTTCCTTCATTCCTTCCTTTCATCTCTGGTCTTCCTTCCTTCCTTCCTTCCTTCCTTTCATCTCTGGTCTTCCTTCCTTCCTTCCTTCCTTCCTTCCTTCCTTCCTTCCTTCCTTCCTTCCTTCCTTCCTTCCTTCCTTCCTTTCATTCATCTCTGATCTTCCTTCCTTCCTTCCTTCCTTCCTTCCTTCCTTCCTTCCTTCCTTCCTTCCTTCCTTCCTTCCTTCCTTTCATCTCTGGTCTTCCTTCCTTCCTTCCTTCCTTCCTTTCATCTCTGGTCTTCCTTCTTTCCTTCCTTCCTTCCTTCCTTCCTTCCTTCCTTCCTTCCTTCCTTCCTTCCTTCCTTCCTTTCATCTCTGGTCTTCCTTCCTTCCTTCCTTCCTTCCTTCCTTCCTTCCTTCCTTCCTTCCTTCCTTCCTTCCTTTCATCTCTGGTCTTCCTTCCTTCCTTCCTTCCTTCCTTTCATTCATCTCTGATCTTCCTTCCTTCCTTCCTTCCTTCCTTCCTTCCTTCCTTCCTTCCTTCCTTCCTTCCTTCCTTCCTTCCTTCCTTCCTTCCTTCCTTTCTTTCATCTCTGGTCTTCCTTCCTTCCCTTTTCTCTTCTTCCCTCTTTCCTAGCCCTCAGCACCACAAGATCCTTTTTCCCAAATGAAGAAAAGAGTGCTGGTGGCGGCTGCGGTCGTGCCGAGGGAGCGCACGGCTGAGAGGCATCTCGCGCGGGGAGGAAACTTTGTCTGGCTTGGCTTCGAGAGCGAGCAAGCAAGCGAGAGCAGCGCAGCCACAGCGGGAAGGGAAGCAAGCAGCCTGCTCTGCCACTCAAGCCAGCGGCCGCCGGAAGCAACAAGGGCGTTAGGAAAAGAGAAGGAAAAGATAGAACTGAAGGAAAGAGTGCTGGTGGCGGCTGCGGTCGTGCCGAGGGAGCGCGCGGCTGAGAGGCATCTCGCGCGGGGAGGAAACTTTGTCTGGCTTGGCTTCGAGAGCGAGCAAGCAAGCGAGAGCAGCGCAGCCACAGCGGGAAGGGAAGCAAGCAGCCTGCTCTGCCACTCAAGCCAGCGGCCGCCGGAAGCAACAAGGGCGTTAGGAAAAGAGAAGGAAAAGATAGAACTGAAGGAAAGAGTGCTAGCAGCGGTGGCGGCGCTCCTCCTTCTCTTTTCCTAACGCCCTTGTTGCTTCCGGCAGCCGCTGGCTTGAGTGGCAGAGCAGGCTGCTTGCTTCCCTTCCCGCTGTGGCTGCGCTGCTCTCGCTTGCTTGCTCGCTCTCGAAGCCAAGCCAGACAAAGTTTCCTCCCCGCGCGAGATGCCTCTCAGCCACGCGCTCCCTCGACAGCCAGCTCCTGCCCGCGTCTCCCGCCTGCCTCTTGCCTTATGCCGCCAGCTGATGGTGGCTGCTGCAGCCTTCCCAGTAGGCGACTAGAGCAGGGCAGCATCGGAGCTCCAAGGCTCCTTCGGTCGCTTGGCTTATTTATTCAAACTATCCCACCATTAGGCACCACAGAAAAAGGGGGAGGTTGATACGGCCTGACAATTAACAGAGCGGCGGGACGACGCGCGAAGGGAAGCAAGAAAGCCAAGTCTACACTCTCACACAAAGCCCCTCACCTGCCGCGCATGCTCGGCCCCGGCCCCGCCCTCTCACCGCTTCACTCCCGCTAACCGTTTCCTTGGTTTCCCAACCGTCTTTCCACACAAACTTCCCTCACGTGGCCCCATCAGCAGGCTCTCTTATTGGCCCACCGCTCAAGCAGCGGTAGTTGTCAATGTCGCCCCTCTTTCCACGTTGCTAACGTTCTCTCTGTCTGGGCGTTTAGTTACAGGGTTTTCGGGCAATGCGGAGTATCGAAGAACCGGGAGGATTTCACCCCTGCTGCGAGCCATATGCAATCATCAAAAGAGCCACATCTGGCTCGCGAGCCATAGGTTCCCGACCCCTGCACTAACCCTTTCCAAGAAGGGAGTTGCCAGGGAAAAATACCAATGGTTTTCTCCAGAGATCTGGTTTATTTATTTGTGGGTTTTTGCAAGTAGGTTGTTCACCCATGCCTTAATCTTCCATGAATTTGTTCTCTGCTGTGGTCACTAGTCCTTCCAAGCAGAGGTGGTACAGAGGAGATGTATGGCACATGAGAAAGCAAGTGTGTGTGTGTGTGTGTGTGTGTGTGTGTGTGTGTGTGTGTGAGAGAGAGAGAGAGAGAGAGAGAGAGAGAGAGAGGGGGGGGGGCAGGGGATGAAGGAATGGAGATGAAAATAGCAAAGCGATGCATCTAGCTAATGGCTCTTTCACTTGGGGTCCATTCTGATTTTTTTTGCATGCAGACAGAGAGACAATTTTGTTTGTTTGTTTATCTGTTTGTTTATCTATTTATAAAATTTATTGGCTGCCCATCTTACCATAGGGCAACTTTGGGCGGCTTACAGTTACATATACAGTTGAAACATAAAAAGTTAAAATCAGACATTAAAACCAAGGACATATGGGAATGGCGGGGAGTGGAATGGGATCTGTAATTACTCAATCAACCACTACCATTGTGCTGTTACCCAACTGGGGCAAAGCCACGTCTTTAGGCCCCTTATGAAAAGGTAGGAGGGTTGGGGCCAACCTCACATGGGGGGGCAGGATGTTCTAGAGCAGAGGTCTCCAACCTTGGCAACTTTATGAGGTGTGGACTTCAACTCCCAGAATTCCTCAGCCAGCATGACTGGCTGAGGAATTCTGGGATTTGAAGTCTATACCTCATAAAGTTGCCAAGGTTGGAGACCTCTGTTCTAGAGGGCAGGAGCAACAGCAGAGAAGACCATCCTCCTGGACCCTACCGGAATAATCGGAACAATGAAAACCCTATAGGCATAGCAAGTCTTGCTTTCCTTCAGGTAGTCTCTGCTCCAAAAAATATTATGTAAACTCCTGGAAAAGATTTTCTTTCTTTTTAATTTGTGTTTGTACTTTTATTTAGCAACATTGCCTGTTTTTTTTCTTAGCATATGCCTAAATAATGATATTGAGCAGCGAATTAGCTCCCCGCCAATTCAATAACCGTCTTCTATTCAAAAAGTGACAATCTTAAAAACACATCCTTAAATGAAAAAAGAAAGAGAAACAGACATTTCAATTGCTCTGAAGTCTTGCATAGAACCTCAGCTGCGGAGCTGAACAGCTGTTGCCAAAAAGGAGTGGATGCTGGCAAAGCAGCATAAATACCTAATCACTGGTTTATAGCACGTCTCCCAGATTGAGATCTCTATGGTATGCAGGCTGGAATTGTAGTCTATTGACTTTTTCATAGGGTACAACTGAAGGGATGCCGAAATGAAGAATGGTGAATTGCATTGGAAAATTAAAATAGTTCCCTTCCAGCCCTGGTTAATGACCCAATTACTTATTGCACAGTTAGAAATGAGCATTAATATGACTACTTTTTCTTCTTCATAAAAACAGTATGCCTGTCATCATTTAAGACAGAGCTAATCTTAAGTTCTTAGCTCTGAGAGTCAGAGTCATATAGCATATTGCACTTATGGTATTGGACTGGGTATTGGGAACAGAGAAGTCGAACTTCAGTCTGTAGCCATGACAGCTCACAAGGTGGCTTGAAGTCTATCAGGTCTCTTTCAAACAAACACAATGGTTATGCCTCAGAAGTTTGTTTCTGGGAGGATAAAATGGGTGATACCTACATATGGGCTGCTTTGACCTCGCCGGGAAAAAAAAGCTAGGTTATAAATATAATACAAATCAATGTCTAGTAACAAATTCAAAGCCATGAAATCCCCTGATCACCACTAGAAAAGAGGGAGAGTAGCAGATGATTACATTCAAAATCTTGGCCTTTAAAATGCCATCACAGGAAATGTAAGGTTTAAGATGTTTTCTCTGATTTGTTGCTCTCCAAATGTGTACCACTATAACTCCCATTATCCACAGGCAAAAAGTGGAGAGAATGAACTTACCGGTAGTCATCTTGGTTTGACTTTTTAAAATGGATTCTGCTTGAGTTTGAGGAAAAAATAAAATACAATAGGCATTGTGAAGCACCCGAAGAGAATATGCTAACCTTAACATCTATAAACTCACTGGAATTGGACTATGCTGCTTATCTAGTTCTAAAGCTCAACATTCTATTCCTGCTGAGATGTTGGGCAGACATAGGCTAAATTAGGTAGGTCTTGTCCATCAGATTCTTCCATGCTTGGTGAGCAGCAAATTGATGAAAAGATAGGGCAAACAGTGAAACACTCAGTAAATGAAATATTCATTCATTGCCTAGCAGAACTCACCTTCAACATTGTTTCACAACTTCACATCATGATGGATCACAAAACAAGTAGCATTATGAACCGGTAGATCTGGGAAGCATTATTAATGCAAAACCAGTTGGCTTTCAGTGCCCGATATATGTATAAGACAGTCCCTCCAATTGTCTGTGGGCAAACAAAAATGCATACGAATAGTACACCATGGGTTGCAGATTTTGAATTCATGTTGTTTTTCTGAAATTTACACCAAAATGCTAAAGGCCAGAGTTTTCTAATCTACTACCTTTATGAATGATTATTCATTATGATATTAAGCCATATTGTTACAATAAAAAACAACACATTGGTATAGCCCAGGGGTCTGCAACCTGCAGCTCTGGAGCCGCATGTGGCTCTTTCATCCCTCTGCTGCGGCTCCCTGTCGCTAAAAATATGCATCACAACCGCCAATGTGTGACACCCGCTGGCACGTGATTTCTTGAGCTTTTCGGCCCATCTTTTTTTTGGGGGGGGAGTTCAAAATGTTTTTGTTGCATGCAGAAATAAACATGTGTTTTCTCTGTAGCAGGTCATTCATTTCATAAATGCAACACACTATAGTTTTTTTATACATAGCATAAAGGTAAAAATGATATATGCAGTGTTATCTTCATTTTAGATGTCAAAAGGGTTTTCTTTTCCGTGGGAAATGGGTCCGGTGTTTTCTTTTCTGTGGGAAACGGGTCCAAATGGCTCTTTGAGTGTTTAAGGTTGCCGACACCTAGTATGATGATGTTCGTCCATTGTATTCGAAGAGGACCTTGACATCTATCAATCGGGGGGATGTCAAGACTTGCACATGAATTGGATTAAAGTGAGGGAGAGGTGCGCATAGTCAGCCTCACTCTCTCTTCCCAGATTCCATCTTGCTCCAAATAGCAGGACAAGAGTCAAGACAGTTGGAGATGGGCTGGGCGCAGTGGTTGACCAGGGCGTCTTTCGTGTCTTGCCATGCTCTTAGCGTACCACACACCTGGTATAGCCAGTACCAGAAACACAATGTATATGGAACTCCTATCCTTGAAGTTAGCCTTCAGCCTGCACTAGGCTGCTGAAAGAGGCAATCTACAAGAGCATACTACATATACTTTGAATGACAACATGAATTGGTGTTTATTGCTAAGCCAAGTTAAGGATATTTGCAACAACATATAAAGTTCTATGTAGACATTTTTGTCTACCCTCAATTATTCCTGGGAAAATATTGTGATTCCTGAAAGTTTAGGTTCAGTTTGGTGGCTCATAAATCTTATGTGACAGTCAATGGTCACAGACATGAGCAGGTCATCATTGCTTCTAATGGCAAACTCCACTGAATGCCAACAGTATTGCAGATGAAAAGGTTACAGGTAGCCCTTGTTTAATGACTGCATCATTTAATGACTGTTCACAGTTCCAGTAATAATAATAATAACAAAATAACTTTACAACCAATCCTCAGATTTATGACTTTCACTGGTCTGTAAAGCAAAGGAAAGCTGAAGTAAACACAGTTGTAGTTTCACTTAGTGGCTGCTTCACTTAACAATTGAGTTGTTGATCCCAGTTGTGGTTGATAAATGAGAACTACCCACAGATGCTGAGAAACATGTTTTGAGGAGGAGGAGAAATATTAAAAACAAAACAAAAACCCCAAACAACAACCAAACCTCTGTGAATTCCTTCCTCCTCCTAGTTAATGAGGATTGGTTTTGTTCAATTGTCTTAAAATGGTGAACATTGGAAAAAGAATAGAAATGGTGAAGAATCCATTCTTTAGATCTATTGGAATTATCTGTCTAGCGAGCTGAAACTCAGAACCAGGAGCATTGGAATGAACTATTTCAGAAAAAAGACACGGGTGGTCGGACGTCTGACGATGGAGCCCGAGCTTTTCTTTCAATGGCTGGAAGACCTGCACTTGCAACACCCTACGCTTCTCTTAGGAGGTGAGGAGGGCACCATTTAATTTTTTTTGCTGCCTGTCGCATTTATCTCATTATTGAATTGGAAACTGACCTGAATAGTTGCGGGGTGATTAAATGCTGAAAGCTTGGTCTTTCTCTCATTGTGAAAATGATGATGCCAAAACTCCCTCAGCTCTCAGGAACTTACTCATTTTTCATTTGCAGACATTCTGCACCTGTTAATTTTCATACTTAATCATAGCATCCCCCAGTCCATCTTTTGTTCCTTCCCTCTAACTTGATTAATTTTGGTGCTGGTATGAGTGTGTGTGTGTTTGTGTGTGTGTGTGTCTCCCTCCATTAATAGCTATTGTTTCTAAATAGGAGTGAAATCCCCTTCTTCAGGCCGGTATGGACAAGAACAGTTTACAGTCTTTATTATTATTATTATTATTATTATTATTATCATCATCATCATCATCATCATCATCATCATCATCATCATCATCATCATTATTTGTGAAGTGTATATGATAACAAGCAAAGTATAACCAAAGTATAAACATGATTGTATATACAGTATATATATATATAATAGTACAAGCATGATTATGAGTACAAGAAGTATAAATATATGGGTGCATTTGGACAGGAACGGTAGGCACGATTGTGCGCTTATGCACGCCCCTTACCGACCTCTTAGGAATGGCGTGAGGTCGATGGTAGATAATCTGAGGTTGAAGTTTTTGGGGTTAGGGGAAGAAACTACTGAGTCAGGTAAAGTGTTCCAGGCATTTACCACTCTGTTGTTGAAGTCGAATTTTTTGCAATCAAGTTTGGAGCGGTTTACATTAAGTTTGTATCTATTGTGAGTTCGTGTATTGTTGCGGTTGAAGCTGAAGTAGTCATTAACAGGTAGTGTGTGAACCAACAATGTGCAAAGTGCTTGTCCAGCTCTAATAAACTTCCAAGCTGAAAGACAAGGGAGTAGAAATACAGCAGCTTCTCTGTAAATAAAATTGGATTTCTCCTCTCTTCTTCCATATCCATCATCAAGCAGGAAATGTGGTCTTATTGTAACCCTTTGTATTTAAAAAGGCCGGCTTTCACTGCAGTAAAGTCTTGTTCTTTTGCCTTGACTAAAACCACTATCGCAGCTTAAAACAATATTTCAGGAATGACAGGTATCTTATTTAGATAAGGTGATACATTATTGGTTCCTTCCTCTCTCCTTGTCCTTTCTTGCCTTATAGGGAGAGATCTGTGTGGTGAGTAAGTTATTCTATCACACTAAGCATGTATCAAAGTCAGACTCCATCTTCTTGGTTTTCTCTTTCATATCCCTTTGGATTCATCTTCTTGTCATTTGAAGGACATCTCAAATGGATTTCTAGCAGAAGCATTCCTAGAATCTCATATTTCTGTCTGCTCTACGGAATGATCTTGCTGAATTTCTAACTCTGTGTCTCTCCACCCCCACCACCCATCCCGTCATATGAGATTATTACATGGAATTGCGCCTCTATTGAATGACTGTCTATGGTGATTTAAAAGTTAGATTTCTCTACTTTTTTTTAAATGAAATGGCTATGAATGTCACACTCAGCTGTTTAAGATCAGTTTTATAGGTCAGGTATCAATTGCTTTCTCCACAATGGAAAATGCAGGGGGGGGGGGAAACATAGATACTGTATTATAATAGATAAGTTTTCTCAGAGGATATTTCTGAAATGTCTGTGTTAGATGTCAAATATATCTTTTAATACTCCAAGGATTCTGGATTGCAAAAGCTGATTTTCCCCTGATTTGCCAGTCTAGTGTTACATTGTTACAGAAATAATAACATGATCCTAAGAAATACAGGCAGATACGCATGAATAGTTGGCGGTGCAGTGGTAAAGACTTTGGCTTGTTGGCTGGAAAGTCGGCAGCCCAGGTTCGAGACCCGAGCTCCACACGATGGGGTGAGCTCCCATCCTTGCCCCAGCTCCTGCCAACCTAGCAGCTCAAAAGCATGCAAATGTGAATAAATAAATAGGTACCACTTCAGTGGGAAGATAACAGCAGTCCACAATGTCATGCTGGCCATATAACTGCAAAAGTATCTTCAGACAGTACTGGCTTCATGGTCTTGAAATGGAGATGAGCACTGTCCCCTACAGTCGGTAACAACTAGCGGAGTATAATCTGCAAGGATTACTATCTTTTTTACGTATCAGTATTGCTTATCCCGAAATCCCAATTCACTTGCACAACTCATGTGAATTAATATGCTGAAGACTATTTGTGGGAAACTGCAGTCTTCTCAACCCATTTATTGCTGGAATTGTTTAGTGAGCTAAATAAACTTAGGATGTGTGACTCACTTGATTGGCAGAAGAGCCAGGTGGCTGCTTCCTGCAATGTGTGATTCCTGCTTTTAGTACGTGGGGGGGGGGGGGATTGTATCATGCAAATAGATGTGATTCAGTGTAAGTAATCACTTTGTTGATAATGTCAATATTAACGAAGCCTGAATATGTAGGACTGCATCCTCCGCTCCTCTTGTGATTGTGAATATTAACAGCCTTTTAATGGGAGTTTCTTAGAAACAGAAGATCATAGAAAACTAACATTTGGTCTATTAGGATCCTTTTGGTAGGGATGAGGGCCAAACATATCCCATCATTTCACTCAACTTTGCTTATGTCTCAATATTTGTTGATTCTTCAATAGGATTATTTGAGAAAAAGTCTCACAGAACCGAATGTAGTTTCTTTGTGCAGCAATAGTAGACAAGTGATGCATCTTCACAAGTTAGGGGAGGAGGGAATCTACCTGGCTTCCCTTTGCAAAATACTGTATTGTCAGGAAAGTAGAGCTAACTAGGTTGGTTTACTGTTAGTCCACTGGGAAGAGCTGCCCAATTAGCATGTTAATGATGCAGACCTCTGATGGCCTCTTGGAGCACGGCCAGGAGCAACCTATGAATATTAATGGTAAAAGGACATGGATTTAGACTGAAAGGAAATGGGAATGGTCTAAGCTAGTGTTTAAGCAGTGCCTTGTTTTGTCTGCCTTTCAAAGGAGAGGCTCTTTGTTTTGGACGGCATAGGATTGATTCCAGCGGTTTCTTCATGGCTGGAGCTTATTTCCAAGCCACAACTCCATCACCGAATGTTACTTGAACTATTAGCACAGATTTTCAAGGGTAATTGACACTCTGTGTCATGCATTGCTCCGTGTAAAAAAAAGGCAGGCAACTCTTGTTAGTCAAACCAGCCAAATGCTAGGACAACAGTTATGCCAGCAATGATGCATTTTTTTCTATGGCCCATGAATGAAATCTGGGTCATGGTCCCAGTGGGTATGATTGCATTTGGGTCAGTATTAATGCATTTATACAAGGCACCCCTCCTTCTTCAATATACATATATACTGTATGCTTTGAATCACATACTATCTTTGTAAGGCTGTCCTGATACTTCAGCTCCCAGAATTTCCTAGCCACCATGAAGTACACACATTTTAAAGTTGCTAAGGTTGAAAAAATACTTTTATAGACAGTAAGATGAGCCTTTGATGGGAAGCTACAATGAAGGAACAGAGGAAGCATCAGGTCCAGAGGTGGGTTTCAGCAGGTTCTGACCAGTCCTGGAGAACTGGTAGTGGAAATTTTGAGTAGTTTGGAGAACCGGTAAATACCACCTCTGACTGGCCTCGCCCCCATCTATTCTCTGCCTCCTGAGTCCTAGCTGATCGGGAGGAAATAGGGATTTTGCAGTAACCTTCTCCTGGAGTGGGGTGGGAATGGAGATTTTACAGTATCCTTCCCCGCCACACCCATCAAGCACGCCACACCCACCAAACATGCCACGCCTACCAAGCCACCCCCACAGAACCAGTAGTAAAAAAAATTGAATCCCACCACTGATCAGGTCAAGAAAAGAAGTAACTCCAATGTTGATTGTAGGGCCTTAAGCAGATAGCCTCTCCTTGTTTGGTGGACTCTTATGCTTCTATCCCACAATGTTTTAGCGTAATATTGGTTTCATGATACAGTCATGCAGAATTTCATTAAAAAGAATCTTTTCTTCATCCATGTTTTCTAATTGCATCAAGTTAGAGAAAAATGACTCTGTTTCTTTCTTGTTCATATCAATAGTTCAAGTTTCCACTCATATTATTTGATTCCATTTCTGATACGTCAATTTAAAAAAATCTATAGTCTATATCTGCTATTTCTGAATAAATGTCACTTATTTTGGCAGTATATCCCCTTACCACTCCATGCAATGTGTGCTTCTCAGTTAAAAATAGTAAGAAATAAGACAAAACATGAATGGGCAATCAATCAATAAAGCCTCTAAACACCCGAGATGTAATTGATAAGCATTCTAGTAGAAGACAGTGCAGGAAAGAAACCAACATTTCCCCCAAACAAGTTTTACAACTGATAATCTTCAGCTGTATAAATTCTTCAACTGGTATTCTTCTCCTCTTCTTTTCTTTTAAGAGGAGGTTCAGATAATCAGGCTTTGGGTATTGAATGTAAGATTCAGACATGCCCATAAGAAAACAGATAGCTTTTTAGATAGCCATGCTCTAAGTCACTGTTTCTAATCTGAGAGTGAGATGGGTATCCCAAAGGTGCTTTTTCAAGAGGCAACTGGACTTTCTGGTTTTTCTTTGAAGATGTTTTGCTTCTCATCCAAGAAGCTTCTTCAGCACTAAAGAAGCTTCTTGGATGAGAAGTGAAACATATTCAAAGAAAAAACCCAGAAAGTCCAGTTGCCTCTTGAAAAAACACCTTTGGGACAACCTGGATGACTGAAACTGTCCATAGACAGTGAGATGGATAGTATCTACATCAGTGGTGGGTTGCTCCCGGTTCGGCCCAGTTCTTAGAAACGGTAGCGCCAGCAGTGGGAGGCTCCGCCCACCTGCCCGGAATGCTTCTGTGCATGCACAGAAGCATTGTGCGCGCGCACGAGCGCTCGCACAAACCTGTAATAAAGGGTTTTAGAACCCACTACTGATCTACATGTGATAAATAAATAGAATAAACAAACGTTGGAAAATTTAAGATATCTGGGCTTCAAATGTCAGAATTCCATAACCAGCAAAACTAGTTGGGGAATTCTGGGAGTTTAACTCCACACATTTTAAAATTGTCAGGGTTGAGAAACATTCTTTTAAGCTATGTACATCTGTATACCAGCACCCTGAATGGGCCTTAGAAATGAACAATACACTTTATTTTCTGTAGAATAGAAAATTTGATGGACAATCCCTACCCAGAAAGCAGGGAAATTCTTACTGGAATAGACAGACTGCATCCTTCAAGTTTCTCTGGAGCAATTGTATGTTCAGTTTCCTAAATAGTACAATCCTATTGATGCGGGATTTCCTTGTAGTTTGCATTTCACAGAGATCTTGTTTTTGCAAAGAATATGGGAAAACACAACAAAGCTGTTAGGGTACACTCAAGCTGCTCATTTCTTTGCAGAAGAGAAAAATAGATTCACTTTATATGGAATCACTTCAAATTAACAATGTAATTTGTATATCAAGCTTCATGGAAAGCAAACTGCACTTCCTCTTGCCACACCAGCAAATCTTTCTATTGACATTTCAACATATTGGTAATTTAAATTTGCAGGCATTTGAAATGAATGGTCTGATAATTTAGTAATAGCACAAATTATTCTACACAGTTGTTTATTGTCAAAGGGAAATGCAATTTTCCAAAAAAGTTCTTGATTTAACTAGGCAGAAGCTATGTGCCGCTCAAGATAGCAATAGCACTTAGACTTATATATCACTTTACAGCCCTCTTTAAGTAGTTTACAGAGTCAGCATATTGCCCCCAACAATCTGGGTCCTCATTTTACCAATGTTGGAAGCAGTAGTGGGTTCTAAAACCCTTTACTGCTGGTTTGCGCGTGCGCAAGCACATGTGCACGATGCTTCTGCGCATGCGCAGAAGCGTCCCGGGCAGGTAGACAGAACCTCCCACTGCTGGCACTACCAGTTCAGAGAACTGGACCGAACCAGGAGCAACCCACTGCTGGTCAGAAGGATGGAAGGCTGAGTCAATCCTGAGCTGGTCAGAATCGAACTGCTGGCAGTCGGCAGAATTGGCCTGCAATACTGCATTCTAACCACTGCACCACCATGGCTCTTTCATGCAAATGAAAGTTTGAATCTCCTCTTCCATTAAGATTCCCTTCACTTTTTTGCATATCAACCTATTTCAAGTAGAGAATGTGAAGAGTTCTAGAATTAAAACACCTGTAGTAGATTACACTTCAGTGAGGAGCCTACAATGTAGCTGATAATTTTTAAATGAATGGCAACCAGGCTTTCTGGAAGATGTTAACTATTCTCAAATCATTGCCCTGTCTTCTCCAATGAGGGGTGGGATTTAGTGGGGAAATGAGGTCTCTGGAAAAGTTGAGTGGCGATTTCTGAGAGAAGAATGGACCTTAAAGAAACCCATTTCTTTCTGATCGAGTTGAGGAATTCAGGCCCTATAGCACTCAGATAGTTGGAACTAATGTGGTATAATTAGTAGAAAAAAATAAAGATTAGTATTTTAATAATATTAATATTATTTCTGTTTAATGTTACGTGTTCACTTTCTTTCTTTGTTGTTTTCTTCAAATATCCTTTCCTTGGTTATTTTGTTTATTACTATTACATGCTTAAAAATCACTTGGTAAACCTGGTATAAAGGGGAGAACTGGAACTATTTACTTAAAAAAGGGAACTGGAAATATTTAGGGCAAAATTCCTGGAGAAGGAGGATTTTCTGTGCAAAACTATCTTGAATTTTCTGGAAGGACTAGATGTTTTGGGAATCCTCCATTACAAGATGGATACCCAGGCATCAGAAGCTCTTGTTATTCCTTACTGTTTCTATATCATTCTCTGCAAACAGCTTGTTTTTGGAACTGAAATGTTCTTAAGTTGCTTTTCTACAGTCATGAATCTCTCAGTTTTCTCATTTGTCCTAGCTGTAAAATAATAAAGTTGTTTTTAGACTGTATACAACTCAAGAATGGAATGAGTTCAGCTGGGTAATTCATGCAATTTCAAGTAAATATTCTTCATGACAACATAAAAGATAAAAGGAAGCAGCATAACTATTTGGATGAATGGCTGGAAGGAATTCTCTCACTCTGGGAATAATCCATTTGTAAGCACTCTACAACTCTTAAAAGATCAGAGGCTGGAAATCGCAGGGAGAAACCTGACATGCTTGGTATGGGTGTTGGACAGCGGTGGGTTGCTCCCAGTTCGGCCTGGTTTGGCGAACTGGTAGCAGTAGCAGCGTGAGTCACGCGCGAGCGTGAGTCACGCGCGGTCACGCGCAAGCGTGTGCATGCACACAAATCGGTAGCGATGGGATTTAGAACCCATTACTGGTGTTGGATACAGATTCTCTCTTCCCCTTCCTAAAATAGATCCTCCTATTATGGGGAAAGGAGAATCACCTAACTATGCCGATCAGAAAACAAGCAAGTTGCAGCCAATGAGAAATTCAGCTTGCCAAATGAGACTTGGATTCTGACTGGAATTACAAGGGCTCAAAATCAGTCCAAACAAAGTAGATTTGTTTTCTGAATCACTGATTTAGGACTCCGAATGAAATTTCACAACTGGTGCACACTGCTAATTCCTACTGGTATATAGTATCTTTATTTAGGATATACTGTACTTATGTAGCTTGTATTTTTGAATGTTTGCAAAGATCTTTTTGAAATAGCAAAGAGAACAGGAGATATTTATTTGTGACTTAGAACTGTGTGATTACTTCAATAATTTTAAATTAATGCAGTGACAAAAACTATCTTACAATTTTTTGAAAGTTTTCTTCCCTTGTGAAAGAAGCTTCTAACCTTATTCTTTTTTTGGGGGGGGACGTGGGGACTTTGAACTGATTTTATTGTTACAGGTGAAGTTATTGGGTTTCTTCATTTATATACAAATCCTTCCAGGTCTCTGGAGCTTCCCTGGCTGGTCACATTATCTATTCTGAAAAAGCTCAGTGGGAGAAATTTCCTAATTTCTTCTTCTGGGATTTAATGATGCTTCAAAATTCAGGGAGACAACAAACCAATGGAGCCGTGTTTTTTAACTTGGCAATGTTCAGATACATGTGAACTTCAATTTCCAAGAATGGCTGGGGAATTCTGGGAGTTGAAGTCCACAGATCTGAAAGCTGCCAAGGCTGAGAGAGAATGCAGACAATGAATTACAGGGCATTAGTACATGGTTCTTCAGCATTTTGAAAGTGGACAAGATCCTCCAAACTGTAAGTTAAGCTACTTGGGATTCTTTCTGGATTCACAGCTATTGCTCAGGGGTGGGTTCTAATTTTTTTACTACCGGTTCTGTGGGAATGGCTTATTTTGTGGGTGTGGCTTGATGGTCATGTGACAATGGGTGTGGTATCATGGTCATGTGACTGGGTGGGCGTGGCCAACTCAGTGTCACTCATGTCAAGGGGTGCCTCACCTTGCCCCTCCTCTCCCAGCCATTCCTTGTCACACCCAGTCTCAACGTATCTATAGTTCTGTAAAAATGTTGTTCACCTTTTTTCAACTTTATTATCTACATACTATAGATGTACTTTCATGGACCACTGAAAGGAGGAAATGGCTCACATGCTTTGCCCAAGAGTGTGATAGGCAACAGGCTTTTAAGGGGCTGCCAGAAAGAAGGGGGGCAATGTATTTTCCAAAGCACCAGAAGGCAAAACAAGAAGCAATGGATGGAAACTGAACAAAGAGAGAAGCAACCTAAAACTAAGGAGAAACTTTCTGACAGTGAGAACCAATATAGGTGCAGAAATATTTCAGTCATAATAATTTTACATATAAAATAGCCATTTGTGTAATACAAACTGCATATTGTTCAAAACAGTAATTAGTATTATGGCTGATGTTTGACAGCAAGCCTAAAAGTCAAAGATCACAAGAGTGCTTCTTTCTCTGTATGTATACAAAACATCACATACCAGGAATGGCATATTAAGCTGGACTTATGCAACCTGATGTACAAAATAAACACACACATATTTATGCTCTGGACTATAGACATTGAATGCATGTAAATCCCTGAAAAATATGTGGTAGCCCTGGGCAAAAGAAAGGCAGTAAAATCACTCTAGGTGTAGGGACAGTGTAAAATATTAACACATGATAAATAATGGAACAATTAAAAATAATAGCAGCGTTCTCTCTCTCTCTCTCTCTCTCTCTCTCTCTCTCTCTCTCTCTCTCTCTCTCTCTCTCTCTCTCTCTCTCTCTCTCTCTCTCTCTCTCTCTCACACACACACACACACACACACACACACACACACACACACACACTCTTCCTCTTTCTTCTTTTCTTTCTCTTTCTTACTCTGTCTCTTTCTTTCTTTCTTTCTTTCTTTCTTCTCTCTCTCTCCTTGGAGAAAAGGAAAAGATTGAAAATCGGGGAGCTAACAGGAAGTGAAAAGTATCTCCTTCTGTAGTCGGGGCAAGGCTGGGGGTTGCTTTAGTGCAGAGGTCTTCAAACCTGGCAATTTTAAGACTTGTGGACTTCAATTGTCCAGCGCTCTCTCTTCTCTCTTCCCTTCCCCTCCCCACACTTGTTTACCTGTCCCAGAGAGCTCCTTTCCTCAGTGGTTTGTTTTCTTACCTCTAGGCGGCTACACAAACTTTGTCCTTAAAGGCTGCTTCGCGCATTTTGTTCTTTCTCGGGCGTGGAGAAAAGTGATCCTGTGAAGGGACTGAGCCTGCTGCTGAACTTGGAAGCTGAGAGACTTTTTTTCCACCCAGCCACTGGTGCAGGATGTCAAAAACTCGGCTTCTGTGCATGTGCAGAAGCGAAAAACAAGATGGCAGCACCTATGGCACCGTCGAGAGAGCTGGTTCATGGGCATGGCCAGCGGGCCATTGGTCCCGATTTGGCGAGCAGGGGGAAATTCCCGCTACTGGTTCTAAAGAACCGGTCCGAACCAGGAGATACCCACCTCTGCTATCGCTTGATAATAGCATTGCTGTGGCAATAAGGGCCTTTGCACAGGTTTACCTTCTGTAGCATTTGTGTTCTTTCCTTGACTGAGATTCAGGCATTATTTGTGTTCTACACAGAATTGCATTTGAAGAACAAGTGGAAACTACAGCTGGTCCAAAATGCAGCAATGTGGGTACTAATGGACACTTCTCATTTATGCCCATGTGTCAATACTGCTGTGCATGCTATATTGGTTGCTAGTTGGTTTCTGGGTGCAATTCAAAATGCTGGTTATCAATATTTATAAAGCCCATTATACTGTAGGTCCTATGGGACTGCCTTTCTCCAGTTTTTTTCTATCTACCCTGTATATTTAGGCAGAATAGGTGTGCTATAGGTCTCCCAATTAAATGTTTGTCAACTTGTGAGACTGAGCAAGTCTGCCTTCCCCCTTGCTGGCCTCTGTAATAGCATACCCCACATTAGAATACCAACTCTCCTGTGGTTCTGCAAAGCCCTTAAGAATCTAACTCTGTCCCTGTCAAATCTTGTTTAATATTAATTTGTTTTGCCTCTTGTCCAAAGTTGCTTTTTCAAGAGACAACTGGACTTTCTGGTTTTTCTTTGAAGAAATTTCAGTTCTCATCCAAGAAGCTTCTTCAGCTCTGGCTGGATGGTAGGGAATGGAAGGATTTATACTCTTTGCATTTACATTCTTTTAGAAAGTTGTTGAGGCCACCTGGAGGTTTATCTGTGTCATCAGGGTCACCTGAGTGGAGCTTTCTTGGAACTGTTGAAAGGACTGTGTTGTAGACTGGAGATTTATGATGTTGTATCCCTGTCTGTTATGGAGGAGACAACACAGAGAACAATAAACAAACCAATGTTGTCATTCCAAACATTGCAGGAACATCAGAAAAGTTCAGAAGGATCTTCAGCCAACACAAAATACGTGCACACTTCAAACCCAAGAGTATACAAGCAGAAGCTTGTCCACCCCAAGGATAAAACACCCAGACTCAAACGGAGCAACATGGTATATGCAGTACAATGCAGTGAGCCATGTGCAGATCTGTACATTGGGGAAACAAAACAACCACTTTATAAATGCATGGCACAATGTAGGACAAGATCCAGCAATCCACTTGCATTAAAAAGACAAAGGCCACTCTTTTGAAGACAGCAAAGTACACATTTTGGACAGAGAGGACTGCTGGTTTGAAAGAGGGATCAAAGAGGCCATCTATGTCAAAACTGAACAGCCCTCTCTTAACAGAGAGGGAGGGATATGACATCATCTATCTCCAGTCTACAACACAGTCCTTTCAACACTTCCAAGAAGGCTCCACACCCATTTGCACTACTGAGGTGACCCTGATGACACAGATAAACCTCCAGGTGGCTTCAATGACTCTCTAAAAATACAAATGACCAGCTGTCTACAAGGAGCATAAATTCTTTTATTCCCCACCATCCAGTCAGAGTTGAAGAAGCTTCTTGGATGAGAAGCAAAACGTCTTCAAAGAAAAAACAGTCTAGTTGCCTCTTGAAAAAGCACTGTTGGGACAACCATGACCTGGATGATTGAGAATCTCCATAGACATTTGTCTTGCCTCTGCATTTATGTTTTTAAGTGTGCTTTTAAAATGTATATTTTCTTTTTGGAACTGGACGATGCTAAAAATCCAATAAATTAAAAAATAGAATAAAATAAAGGAACAAAATTTTGTCACAATCTACCTCTGACAATTTTATCAATATATTTTCCTTTTTCAATGAATGTCTAAACCAAATGTTATTTTCAGAAACAGAAGGAGAACAGGTAGGAAAAATACAGGAGAATATTTCTGCATTGCACTACTTTCAAGTGTTAGGAATGGGAAAGCAGTCTTGTGAAAGAAATGTTATAAAAGAAGTGGATATATACATACAAACTGTCTGCCTAGGTTTTTTTAAAAAATGTAGCTTCTGTAGATACGGAATGTAAAATAGAGTTTTACTTTTAGAAAAAAGACTCAGAAACTGGGATCAGCTCAGAAAAGTCAAGGCATATTTTCACAAGCAAAACTTGAAGAGAAGGTGCAGGGTGTGGGTGGGGAAGAAAAACCTGAGAAAGTGCCAATTAAAATAATGGTCTTACAGTAAATAAATGATTAAATCCTCTTTAAAATGTGTAGGATTCATATTAACTTTCCGAGCAATGGCAAACTCAAGCAAGATAATGAAAAACTGTTTTTAAAATTTTATTTATTTATACCTACAGTACATGTCCATACGTATCTTTTACTTGCATTCAGGGTTATGCAAAGCTCTAAAGTGGTATTTTATTTTATGGATATTTTGAAAATCTCCTGTTCTTTCCCAGATTCCAAATATTCCCGTACAAATGTTGTAGATAATATAGAGTTAACTTCTAGCCCTCCACTTGTCATGGGGTTCCCAACTCTTATTAGAATCAGCCTGCTATGGGCTACAATTAGGCATGATGAGTCCACCAATTACTGAAGGTCAGAGATTAGTCAACCCTGACTCAGATGGTTTTGAAAGACAAATTGATAGCGGGCAATCATGGTATTTAGACTGAAACCAACATATCAGAAGCCATATATTCTTTGGACTGCCAAAGACTGAAAATTTCTGCACATCTAGCTTCCCTGTGCTTCATGAAAATGGAGGAAGGGGCAGCTGTCCCTTTTGAGCACTTCTCCCACATATTCTCCTCTGTAGGGTATGCAATTATGCAGAAAATATAGTTGACGTCTAATGAGTTGCCACCAGTGGTGTTACTTTAATTAGTTTATGGTGATAAAAGGGAATCTAAAGAAGGCTGCTGTGAAGATTTGTTATTTTAATTAAGGAAGTAAAGCAATAGAAAACTAGCATTAGACCCAATCCAATGTGCCACCCCGAGCCTTGGTTTTAGCAGAATGATGGGAAGAAGGTGCAGAGGATAGAAGAAACATGGATGGGAGCATGGAATGTGATGTCACAATGCTCATAAAATATGCTATAGTAGCCTTCCACAAATACAGTAAGTGTGACTCCAATTCCCAGAATTCTTAGCTATTACATTAGGGGCATTCATGCGAGGTAGGTTAAAAAAAAGTCAAGATGGCTGCCACAATTGTGTTGTTGAGGCCTTGCTGCCTTTTGATGTGCAACACATGAGTAACATATATAGAAAGGGATGGGGCTTTGACTTTTTTGGTATTGCCCCCCCCCCCATGAATGGACCTGCACTACATCTAGGCAGTCTGGGGCAGAGGTGAAATGCTCCCAGTTCAGCGGGCTGGTCGGTCATCATAGAGCCGATAGTGATCACAGCGTGAGGCTTCCCCCACCCACCTGGACGCCACCATATGGGTTCTTTTACTCGCTGCGCATGAGCAAAGCATTCTGTGCATACACAGAGGGTAAAAGAACCCAAATGGCAGCGTCGAGGCGGGTGGGGGAAGCCTCGCGTTGCGACCGCTATTGGCTCTACGATGACCGACCGGCCCACCCGAACCGGGAGCATTTCACCCCTGGTAGGGGTTCAGAAAGTTGGTGATTTAATACTTCTGAAGGCTGCCAAGCTGTACCCTCTAGGTAAGGTACCCTGTACCTTGCAGACAGGAAGATAATTTCAAATAGAAATCCATAGGACTACTTATTGTATTTGATTTTTGTTTTTTACCTGCTCTATTACTGCAAAATAGAATATAATACACTGAGAAAAGTTTGCCTTAAATTGAAAGCAGATGATAATACTGCAGACCTGAAACAAATAATAATTAAAAACCTGATTGGACCAGGCTAGACAAATGATGAAGGCATATCACCCTTTTAACTAAAATCCTAGAGGAGTAGGAATATCTTAAACTGATGTATAATGAACATATCTGAAGAAAACCCCACTTGTTACAGAAGAAAAACACAGAAGGTAGCCATTTTATGTAGTGAAACAAAAATAACTGCTTTGTGCCACCTATGTGTCTAAAATACAAGCCAGAACTTGGATCCAATCAAATTTATACAATTGGTGAGAGGCAGACAATCCAGACTTCCTGAATATTTGTTCTGTTCTTTTTTCCCTCAAACCAGCAGACTATTAAATATTCTTATGATTACTGTTTCCAACAGGCACAGGACCTACATTTACTTCTTAATTGGAATCAGATAAATATATCCATTAACTATTTCTTTCCTCTGTCTCCTTGTAAATAAGCCCTACACAACTTGTAGAGACAACACTGATAAAATTAAAAATCTTTGTGGATGACAAAGGAACATCTTCCAGTTTGTGGTTTGGTGGCCAGTAGACAGTGGTGGGTTCCTACCGGTGCGGTCTGGTGCTCCGTTCCGGTAGGGGCCCACCGATTGCGGAATGTCGGCACAACGGCTCCGGTGCTTTCTTTGCCGATCCGTGCACGCCACCATCTGTTTTTTGAATTTTTTCATGGTTTTTGGTTCTCTGCTCATGCATGCACAGAAGTAAAATTGTCCTTCTGTGCATGCGCAGAGAGTCAAAATCATGCGAGAGGACGCGTGCATGCGCACAACGTCGCAATGCACACTGGTAGGAGAAGGTAAGAGGAACCCGCCCCTGCCAATAGAGTGTGGGCAACTCATGAACTGGCAGTGGTGGTGAGGTCTGGAATCATTGGAGGTGCTTGGCAGTGCATCTTTCAAGGTGGCCACAGCGATGAATTTAGTCATCAACAAAGCCAAAACACTGGTGGGCCACCCAAGGTTGCTTGGAAGGCCACGTGTTGCGCAGGCCTGCTCTAAGCCCTCCAGTCTTAATTGTTTTTCCTCAAAATCAGTCCTTAAACCTATGCCAAGGTCGTAGAGCAGAAGTGTACAGTTGGTTACCCTGGGCTGATCTGTAGATAGTAAGGAAGAGGACCTTGGTGGAAATGTGTGAGAACCCTACCTACACCAAAGGGCTTGAAACATTTTTTTAAAAAAAGTCTTGGGAAACAAGATCACATTTGGAAGTGAATCAGGCAGAAGCTTGGTGATTCACTGGAGTATAAGAAGGGGAAGGAAGTACAGCACAGTCAAACTTGCAAGAGTCTGTTATTATAGACAATTTCAATAAAAGTAGTTTAAGGCTGACAGTATCTGCCTTCTCCCTACATCAAATCCTTCAGTGCCATCTCCAAAGTCTATTTCATGGTTATTAATGAATTGTAAGTTTAATGTAATAGAAAGGAGAAATGATTAAACACATGGAAAGCAATAATTTGAACTATGCAGTTGATTTAATTAAATGTAATTAAATGAATTTAATCTTTGTTTTGGCCCTAATCTTACCCTAAGTCCTTAATCCAAAGGCCTTAGAGGCCTTTTACCTCTCCAGGGCCACCACCCTTTCCTATTTTTTATCGATGGGAATATCCTAAATTGTCTTGCATTCATTTTCTTCCCCAGAATAATGGGTGTCAGATACAACTTCAGTGAGAATTGAGTAAACAGACTTTCAATATGCTCCACCAAATACATAGACTTGAGGGTCATCAAAATCAAGTGGAGATTTTCGTCAAAATGTGTGCCATGACATCATGATACAAGCTCTGCCTCCAATATATTTGCATGCAGGGTTGCAGTGCATATATTATAATTTGCCCCCCATGGTCGACAGAGGACTTAGTTGGGAAATTTTTTCCAGGAGGAGGAGATATTCTCCTATCTCTTTTCAATGGCAGGGCCTTTATCAGTGCATTTCTGTGAGATGTTTCCTTGGGAGAAGAGAAAGGCAGGGGATTCAAACATTCCTCTTAACTACAGAATATCACCACACTTTCCTCCTTTAAAAATGTCTAAAGCAAGTCCCACCCACCCCCTTCAGAACTGGTGGGAAAAAAATGCAGCAGGAATTCTTAGCCCTGAAATAGATGCTGGTAGGAAATGCTGCCACTGAAATGTGCCATGTGGGTTTAAGTCTGAAACAGAGTTTGTTCTTAATTGCATTTTATTTTATTTCTTCACTATCCTTCTTGGGTAGGGTTTCTTGCTTTGATATAGTATTTGCTTCAAAGTTGATTACTTTGCCTATCTTTTAAAGGACAAAATTATTGTTATCTGGAAGATCCATAAGGTCAGATTGTTCCTCAGGAAAATACCAACATGATCATGAGCAGGATTTCTACCTTAGGCTTCAGATGAAGGATTCTCTTGAGACTGCTTAAATTCAGCATGTTATGTGAATACCCCTTGGAATTTGGCTATTCCTACTACATACAAATTGAAATTCTGTGCCATATGACTTCACCTTATTTACCTGGGTGTCTTCTCCATCAGTGTGTTAATAGGGTCCTGCAAACAAATCCTGTCCTTGCTTGAATTAAGAGCATGTACCCCATCCTACTCTGAATATATCAAGATCTGTTATTTTCCTTGAGAACAATTTGGGATACAGCCTGTTTCAGTGCCTGAATGTATGCCAATTATAGCAAGGATTGAACGGAAATCTATAATAGATGTCAAGCTCTGTTGATAGCAACAGTTTGGCGTACTAATCTCTGCCTTTCTCCAGCAAACAAAGTATTGAATGGGTTGTGGGGGGGGGGAGAGAACTCTTTCAAAACAAGTGTTCCTTTGAAAAAAATTTAACTCCTTTGAATTAAATCCAACTAAGATTGTCACAGAGAAAAAGAAAATGTAATGTTAAGTTCTGGAACTGGTGATTGGAGATATTCAAGGTTTTGTGCAAGAACACTAAATTGCAGAAAAAAGACTATATAAGACCATTAACTCATTATGGTTATTTGATCAATACCCCTCCTCACAATGTACAATATATACTTGTACTTGATATATTAAGCCATGGTGCTCAGTGGGGCTTCTATTCAGTACATAGTCTTTCACTGGACTTATAAGAGACTGTGCATGGAAACTTTTATATATGCAGAGGTTATGCTTCCTATTCCTTCTATTGAAGGAATTGAGAGCGATGCAAAGTCTGGAATCATAGAATTCAGTGTACAGAATTCCATGTCATATCCACCAATTACAAGATGAGCCTAAAGCCCCCTGAAATTTGGTGGTGAACTCATAATTGTTTTCGTTTGTCCCTTCTGTAATTGTCTTTTGCTATTTCTGGTCAATGCCTGTACTTATTTAATTCCTTTTTGTTACTATACTCATTGCATTGAGCCGAGGTGGTGCAGTGGTTAGAGAGCAGTACTGCAGGCCACTTTAGCTGACTGTGATCCTCAGGTCAGCGGATCAAATCTCACCGGCTCAAGGTTGACTCAGCCTTCCATCCTTCCGAGGTAGGTAAAATGAGGACCCAGATTGTTGGGGGCAATAGAAATATACATTGCTTACTGGTGTAAACCGCTTAGAGAGTGCTTGCACTGTGAGGCGGTACAGTGATCCCTCGTTATATCGCGATTCACCTTTCACGGTCTCACTGCTTCATGGATTTGCATCATGCATTGTGTTCTGCATTCTGATTGGCTAAACAATCTCTCCTGGATGTCGGCATCTGCGTTCTTTTGCCCTCTGCGCATGCGCAAAGCGTTCTGCTTGCGCAGAGGGCAAAAGAATGCAGATGCCGGCGTACAGGCTGGTGGGGAAAGTGGGTGGGGGAAGCCCCGCGTCGCGAATGCCACCAGGTTGTTGGGCTGTGCGGCGACCAACAGGTAAGAGCAAACCGGGAGGATTTCACCCCTGGTTCACTCACGTGTATTTATTTGTTAAACAAATGCTTGGGCCTGTAAAAAGGTTTTGTTCTTTGGTTTCAATGTATTATGGAGTATTTCATTGTATAATAATTGTAAAAAAAATAAAGGTTACTACTTCACGGATTTCGCCTATCACGGGTTCTTTTTGGAACGTAACCCCCACGAAAAACGAGGGTTCACTGTATATAAATCTCACAAAATAAATAAATAAATACATCTCTTCCCCTTTCCTGATAGAACTTACTGAGTGACAGTGGTGTGAACAGCAGCTGTTAGGCATCATTAGACATAGAAATATTGCAAGTTTACTCTAGATAAGAAGTAAATGCTGTTGCTCTCTGTGATGCCTCTTTGATGGATGATGATATCATAGATAGCAGCTCCTTTCTGCTGCTTCTTTGCTTCACTGGAGTATTCAGAAAGATATCAGCTGTGTATTAGTTCCTTCTTCTGGCATGTCACCCCAGGTCTCCCCAGCATATCCCATCTTAAAGGATGGGATATAGCTGCTGTGGGCTCCAAATAAATGAATGCCAACTGCTTCTATGCCCATCTTGTGGGCTTCTCCTAGGCTTCTTGTAGGCCAGTTGTAGAACAGAATCCTTTACAGACAAGCTCTGGTGTCTCTGATTCAGCACAATTTTTCTGATGTTCCTACAAATCCAGGAAGTGTAGGTTCCTTAGGACTTCAGGCTGTTGGAAAGATTGGTTCTTGAAGCATTTTAGAGTGGGGGATAAAAATGCAAGATGCACGATTATTATCCATGCATGGAGCAGGATAAAAATGCAAGAAATTTAGGCTACACGTCAGTATGTATGGGTGTGAAGGTTGCACATACGGAGTTAGGCTCCAATTTACTGTATTTTTCGGAGTATAAGACGCACCTTTTTACCCCCCAAAAGAGGGTCAAAAACTGGGTGCGTCTTATACACTGAATGGTGCACTTTTGGGGGGGGAGGGAGTTGATGCGACCCTGCTTTAGTCGCCGCCGCCGCCGGACCTCAGGGACGCTGCTGCCACAGCCGCCGGAGCGCATGGCCGCCTCCTCCGCTGGAGCGCATGGCCGCCGCCGGAGCACATGGCCGCTGCCTCCGCTGGAGCGCATGGCTGCCTCCGCCGGAGCGCATTGCCGCCTCCTCCGCTGGAGCGCATGGCCGCCTCCGCTGGAGCGCATGGCTGCCTCCGCCGGAGCGCATTGCCGCTGCCTCCGCTGGAGCGCATTGCCGCCACCACCGGAGCACATTGCCGCCACCTCCGCTGGAGTGCATTGCCGCCGCTGCCGCCACCGCACAGGGCCGCCGCCGCCCCCTTGCAGCCCCCCCGCAGGACCCAAAGCCGACGCAGTCGGTGGGGGGGGGGTTTGGGCAGTAGCGGCGGTGGTGGCTCGCTTGCCAGCTGGGACAGCGGGGACGCCAGCTGGGACAGAAAAGGAAACGCAAATACATTTTTAAAGTAATCCCAACTCTTCGGGATAAATCACACAATTTCTCCAGCATCTGGGTTTGCGGTAGGGTATTCCTCGGTTCGAACATACCGGGTCTTGCCAAAGCATCTCCAAGACACACACACACACCCGTCTTTCTCGGTGAATGCAACCTCCCCTTGGGCCGCTGGGTTCTTTCGCTGCACCAGCGTGCGTGAGTAGCCATGGCGGGGTTGCTCCGGTCAGCCATGTGGCTTCATTCGCGTCTCTTGCTCTGGCGAGGGGGATGCGCCCTTCAGGGACCCGTCCCGTCGCCGTTGCCCTCCGCTGCCCTCCAACGCTTTAACCGCAACCCCAGCAGAGCGTGAGTATCCCCCGAGGAAAGCACGCAGCTTCTCAGGTCGGGACTCGGGAGTGGAGTCAAGCAGGGGGAGGTCATGAAGATGCTTGGGGTGGGGTGGGGGGTTTTATCCCTTTGCTGCTTTCTAACGACCGTCCGAATATTTGCAGCCCAGACTGTTCTAGGTCCGCAACACGAGGCTGCACGCTTTTGCAGCCTTCCTCGGCCGTTGCGTGGATTATGGGGCTTGTAATCCAACCCAGTCGATAGCTGGCTGGTAGGTTGGATCAGGCTATGCCAAACTGAATTCCGGGTCAGAATTGGTTACCTGGAGGACCAGACCGAAGACCCATCGAGCCCAGTGTCCTGTTTTTTATTACCAGTTCCGCACTAGCTGCCAGTGGGAAGTTGCAGGGTATAAAACGCCCAAAACCCCCCACACCGACTGAAGCCTGCTCCCGAGGCACCGCTGCTGCCGTCCGAAGAGAGCTGACAGGTGAGAACTTTTTTAAAGGGTTTTTTTAAAGGGGTTTTTTAAAAGAGGTTTTTTTAAAGGCTTAAACTGGAGGAGGAGGAATTCTGGGAGTTGAAGTCCACAAGTTTGAAGACCCTTGCACCCCCTTGGCAAGTTTAAGCCTTGTGGACTTCAACTCCCATTCCTGAGCTAGTATGACTGGAGGAGGAATTCTGGGAGTTGGTCCACAAGGCTTAAACTTGCCAAGGGGGTGCAAGGGTCTTCAAACTTGTGGACTTCAACTCCCAGAATTCCTTCTCCAGTCATGCTAGCCAGGAATTGGAGTTGAAGTCCACAAGTCTTAAAGCTGTCAACTTTGAAGACCCCTGGGTTAGGGGTTAGGGGTGCAAGGGTCTTCAAACTTGGCAAGACTTTTTACAACCATGTACACTTTTTACAAACTTCAAACTTGACAGCTTTAAGACTTGTGGACTTCAACTCCCATTCCTGAGCTAGCATGACTGGAGGAGGAATTCTGGGAGTTGAAGTCCACAAGTCTTAAAGCTGTCAAGTTTGAAGTTTGTAAAAAGTGTACATGGTTGTAAAAAGTGTACATGGTTGTAAAAAGTGTACATGGTTGTAAAAAGTATTCTGCTACACTGGTATTTTATTAAATAATATATTACTACACCATTTGGTTCAGAATCCTTTTTTCCTTGTTTTCCTCTTCTAAAATCTAGGTGCGTCTTATTCTCCGGTGCGTCTTATACTCCGAAAAATACGGTATTTTGATGCTCACACCAATTCATTATAGGGAAGCTCATCCAGTACTAATTCAGATATGCTCAACTATTACTATTGACTGATGTTCACTGCAGTGCTAAATGATCTTCATTTTATCCAGTGCAGTAGTATTTGCAGCTTTTGTTGCTTTCATCAGAATGAGAAATGCAGTATTGCAGCATCATACATAAACCACTCTCTTTTTGGATCTATGTGTGAGGAGAGACATCACAATGCACAAAGAAAAGAGGCAGGGCTTGTGTTATGGGACTGAAACATTGTTTCTATCACTCTGTCCCCTTGACTATGTCTTGTGCCAATATACCGTATTTTTCGGAGTATAAGACGCACCGGAATATAAGACACACCTTAGTTTTGGGGGAGGAAAATGGGGGGGGGTAGAGAGTAACAATGAAAGAGCCTGCAAGCCAGTAAGAGCTGGGAAGATCATTAGCACCTGGTTAGAGCTAGAAAAAAACTTATTCTGAGCAAGTAGAGTAATGAAAAAAACCCTGCAAAGACTTAGGGCTGGAGAGACTTAGGGCTCAGAGAGAGTAACAGTGAAAGAGCCTGCAAGGTAAGAGCTGGGAAGATCGTTAGCACCTAGTTAGGGCTGGAAAAAAAGCTCCGAAAAAGCTACATTCAGACTATAAGACACACCCAAATTTTCAGCCACTTTTAGAGAGGAAAAAGGTGCATCTTATACTCCAAAAAATACAGTATTCAGATTTTTACCAACTAACAAAGAATTTAGATGCTTCATTGTGTTCCTTTGTTCCTTCCTTTTTTTATATAATACATATCCATAAAGAGGGGAAGGGGAGGTCGGGGAAGGGTTAAGAGCCGAGGTGGTGCAGTGGTTAGAGTGCAGCACTGCAGGCTACTTCAGCTGACTGCTAGCTGCAGTTCAGCTGTTCAAATCTCAAGGTTGACTCAGCCTTCCATCCTTCTGAGGTCGGTAAAATGAGGACCCAGATTGTTGGGGGCAATATGCTGAACTCTGTAAACCGCTTAGAGAGGGCTGTAAAGCACTATGAAGCAGTATATAAGTCTAAGAGCTCTTGCTATTGCTATTAAAGGTCCATTATTTATTGTTTTTAGGGAAATAATATGAAATTAATATTGTCTAGTCAGTTTTTAAAAATACCATTCTATATTGTATATTTAGGATGTTTTTAGCACAAGGAAATAGATCCTTGAATGAAAAATATCAGCAGTTAAGTTAAATTGTCCCAACATGCCTTTCATATAGAACAATACAAAAAGCTATTTATGGAGTGACTGAAATTAATTGCATTCTCCTCCTATTCTGTCCTAATTGTAAGCTTTATTCATTGACAGTTTAAAAAAATCAGAAGCAGGAAAGATTGTTGTGCATAGTATACCTTCAACAAATATTTCATTGGATTCATACTGTGAAGTTATGAAAATAAAAGAACTCAGGCATCGCTGGAGTGAGTAATAAAGATACAAGGTTTAGTAGAATTGTTATTCAATCTGTATAAGAGGTAAAAACCAGCTCTGGAGAATACAATTATCTCTGTACTTTAGAGAAATGCAGTTTAAAAGAAAGAGGGATCAAGGCAAAATTAATTATTTTTAATCAACTAGATTTCGAGGTAGGAAATTTATGCGCATACAAACTTATTCCCATTAACAATAAGTGCTTATTGGTTAGATCTTGTCCAGCATTTTTGGGATGTAGGGCAGCAATCAGAAAAAAATTAACCATTTAAACTGAGGATCATTAAATGAATTGAAAGAATGATAAATCAAGCTTCCTTTTGAATTTAAGGGTGAATGCTCTCAAAATGATTATTATTCCCAGATTATATTCTGAGAGGAATTCCAGTTTATATATCTGCCAAATATTTGCAGAAAATAAATGATTTGCTTAGAGCATTTCTATGGGGTTATTCGATTCTGTGAATATTTTTTTTGCAGAAAATAGAGTTACCAATTAATGATGGAGGATTTGGTTTTTCAAACCTGGAGCTATATTATCATGCTTACCTATTGTCATGTACTAAATCAGGGGTGGCCAAACTATGGTTCTTTGAGGACCTGTGGACTTCAACTCCCAGAATTCCTGAGCCAGCCATGCATGCATGGCTAGCTCAGGAATTCTGGGAGTTAAAGTCCACAGGTCCTCAAAGAACCATAGTTTGGCCACCTCTGTACTAAATACTGGATAATAATGCCTAAGAAAAAAAGATTGGACCTTTTTCCCATGCTGAATTGACTTTATGGACTATGACAAATTTAGAAACTGGGAAAAAGATGACGATACGGAATAATTGGATGGAAGCGGGGTTATATATTTTGAAACAATAGATCAATAGGATGAATTTTTATCATAGTTTGTGTTAAGAGACAAATATCATATACCAGATACATCCCAATGGCAATATTTACAGTTACATTTGCTAACATGTCCTGATCCAAACGTTATTTGGATCAGCAACATTTCTTCTGATATACTGAGATGCTAGAACAATTTGTTAAATCCTTAAAAACGCAACCCTATTAATAGTTTTTTTTTATCCTGAAATCAATTTGATATGCAGCTTCTAAGAAATGAGTAGAATAAAGAATTACATGTTCCTCTGTTGCCTAGTCAATGGGAAAATATTTTCATTCTTATAGCATCCGTGTGAGTGGACCTTAAGCTATGATTTATAATATTTAGAATGAACTGGATTCCATTGTATCTCTGTAGAAAAGGATTGTCTAGGGCAGGGGTAGGCAAAGTTGGCTCTTCTATGACTTGTGGACTTCAACTCCCAGAATTTCTGAGCCAATCATGCTAGCTCAGGAATTCTGGGAGTTGAAGTCCACGAGTCATAGAAGAGCCAACTTTGCCTACCCCTGGTCTAGGGTAGCATTTTGTTAGAGATGTCACAAGGACAATGCTTCTTTAAAACAGATGTTTGTACAGTGTCCTATATTTAACAACTTTTGAGAGTAAGTAGTGGACTACATATATGTGATTATGTGACAAACACTAAAATTTTCAGAGGATAATATACTTTTGAACTATATACCTACCATAGCACTTGGAATTTGAAACTGGACAGTGTAAATTTGAAACTGGACAATGTATTCTCTATGCCTTTACTGTGACCAAAAGACTGATATTGCAGCATTGGGAAGATAAAAGTATGCCCCCTTTTACTTAATGGAGTGAGGACCTGATTGTACTTGTCACCTGTGAATGGATTGCCTATAGACGTAGAATTTGAATGGATAATGAAATGTGGGATTCATTTATATGAAATAAAATAGGTTATATATATATATATATATATATATATATATATATATATATATATATATATATATATATATATATATATATATATATATATATATATATATATATATATATATACACATGTGTGTGTGTGTGTGTGTGCATATGTGTGTGTGTGTATTAGAAAGATATATGTATTTGAATGATAATTGCACTAGATAGGTATATGTAGAATTGTAACTACTGTTAAAATAATATGTTCCATTTTTCCTTTGTTGCATTTTACTTCACTTCTTTAAAAATTCATTTTTATGCTTTTGTTCTTATTTCTTTGATAATAGATGTATTTTGAGCTTTGCATTTCGCTCTTGCCCTTGCTCTTTTTCATCACTATTGTAAAGCAAAAAAAATAATAAATTAAGAAAAAGCTTTCCCTTGATTTTGAGGATGTGGATTTATAGCTATTGGGATGGATGTCCCACTGATGCTTTTGCTTCATTCCCATGTGTCTTTTGTTGCAACACAGCAATAAAGTTAAAACAAAATCCACAAGCATCCAACTGACAGATTGATCAAACTCATCTCTAACCATGATGTGAATGCTGTCATGGATTTTCTTTTTCTACAAAGAGTTGCACTTTTTCAATACCTTTGTTCCCTTCGACTTCTGCATCAATTTGCATTTTTTAAAAAATAACCATGAAACTTGATATTCAGTTTTATATGTATACGAGACATTTTGCTAAACCAGTTTTTTACCCTTAACATATTTTTTTGTACTGTATTTTTGTATTGGATTTCCCCTAGTGTAGACATATGAAGAACGGTTGCAGGAACTGGGTAGCTTCTTCTCTGGCAACATTACATTGCTAACCAGAGCATACAAAACATTTGTTAGACCAATTCTGGCATATAGCTCACCTATCTGGAACCCGCACTGCATATCAGACATAAATACAATCGAGAGAGTCCAGAAATATTTCACAAGAAGAGACCTTCACTCCTCCGCTCACAACAAAATGCCTTATTCCATGAGACTTGAAATACTGGGATTAGACAATTTACAACTACGTCGCCTCCGATCTGATCTAAATGTAGTTAATAAAATCATATACCAAAATGTCCTTCCTGTTAATGACTACTTCAGCTTCAACCGCAGCAATACACGAGCACGTAATAGATTCAAACTAAATGTAAACCGCTCCAAACTCGACTGCAGAAAATACGACTTCAGCAACAGAGTGAGCAATGCCTGGAATGCACTACCTGACTTTGTGGTTTCTTCCCCAAACCCCAAAAACTTAGACTGTCTACAGTCGACCCCTCCCCGTTTCTAAGAGGTCTATAAGAGGCGTGCATAAGCGCACCACTGTGCCTACCATCCCTGTCCTACTGTCCTATTGGCGTCTTTTATCATTACATTTTACTTATGTTTATACAAACTACTACTATTCTATACAAGTTTGACAAATAAATAAATAAATAAATAAAATAAATAAATAAATATGTCTAGTTTAATGAAAAAAGGACCAGGGGAGACATGATAGCAGTGTTCCAATATCTCAGGGGTTGCCACAAAGAAGAGGAAGTCAAACTATTCTCCAAAGCACCTGAGGGTAGAACAAGAAGCAATGGGAGGAAACTAAACAAGGAGAGAAGTAACTTAGAACTAAGGAGAAATTTCCTGACAGTTAAAACAATTAATCAGTGGAACAGCTTGCCTCCAGAAGTTGTGAATGCTCCAACACTGGAAGTTTTTAAGAAGATGTTGGATAACCATTTGTTTGAAGTAATGTAGGGTTTCCTGTCTTAGCAGTGGGTTGAACTAGAAGACCTCCAAAGTCCCTTCCAACTCTGTTGTTGTTGTTGTTGTTGTTGTTGTTGTTGTTGTTGTTGTTATTATTATTATTATTATTATTATTATTATTATTATTATTATTATTATTATTATTATTATTATTATTATTATTATTGACATTATTTGGAGAAACCAGGGACAAGGTACATAGAAAGAATAATGTGTATTTCTTTGGGATGTGCACATTAGACAGCTGATTTGAAGGTATATACAGGTAGTTCTTGACTTATGCCCACAGTTTGGACAGGGACTTCTGTCACTAAATGCAATTATCATTAAGTGAGTAGTGCCCAGTTTTACGAGCTGTTTTGCTGTGGTTGCTAAGTGAATCCAGCTTCTCCCACTTTGCTTGTCAGAAGCTCACAAATGGCAATTATGTGACCATGTGATGATGCAACCATCACAAATATATGCCAGTTAACAAGCATCCAAATTTTGATCAGGTGACTTCTGGAACACTGCAACAATCACAAGTGCAAGGACCAGTCACTTTTTTTTCAGTCCTGTAGGAACTTGGAACAGTTGCTAAATGAATGATCATAAGTAGAGGACTACCTGTAATAGATTTCTCCTCATGTCTTTGATTTCACTGGAGCTTTTCCTTCAAGAAAGGAATTTCCAAGCTATTGGATGTGTAGTATTCCAAATATTTAAATAGAAAGATCTGCATGGCTCTATGGCATTATCCAAAGAAGCCGGTGAAGTGCCAGCTATAAAATAGGGAAAGCTTGCCAGAAATAAGAGCTGTTTAGTGTTTTAATTAGCAACAAGGGAGTGATTTGAACCTGGGCTGCTCATTTTTGCTAGCTCTTTCGGAAAACAATGCACTGTTTCGGCAGGTTTACTTACTTGACCCCAATCTTTACTTGCCACAAGTGATGTTAATTGCTTGACACTGGAAATATCCTTCCACAATGACAATTTAGAGCATTTTATCTTGGAATTAAATAAACAAGTTGCTGGAGAACATCCTGCACACAAGCCAAAAAGAGCATAGATTTGGGCTCCCAGTCTATTGGGGGTGGGGGGAACATTGCTGGATTAATCCTCTCTCTCCCTTCAATCAATCAACTGACAAGAACACACAATAATGTTTGCATACTAAGTCAGATATTGATCCATGGAGCCTAGTTTTGTCAACCCAGATTGGCAGAGACTCATCAGGTTTTCAGGAAGATTTCTTTTTTCCAGTCCTACCTGAAGAAGCGAAAGATTGAACCTGGAGCTTTCTATATCCAAAATGTGAAAACTGATCAATTCACTGAAGTGTGACGATCAATCAAAGTTAGAAAAGAAGCCTACAATTTTTGCCCCAGTTCTTTTTATTTCCTATTACATCAGAACTGAAGCAGTTTCACAATCAACCAAATGCCACCAATTTGAGGTAGTGGTGTTTTAGAGTGCAACTTTGGCATTCATCCCACTCCATAATCATATTTCTTAGTTTAAAATATCGTGTATCCTTCTCTATTGCTCCAATTTATTTCACAAAGACTAAATCTACATACAGTTCAAGTCATATTTGAATCTTGCCACTACTTGACCTATCTCTAAGGGCTTCAGAAGTTGATCTCACTTTGAAGGAGATTTTGCATATATCCCCACCAGCTACCCTCTGTTATAACCCTCTGTTATCTGGGAAGAATAATTTTGAAGATCAAGCAACCAGAAGTTGCAGGTGATCTAAACTTTCCATTCAGTCTCGAAGTTTAACATATATAACCCAAGCCATGGGTATGAACCATGAACTCTATAGAACCTCCAAAATCATATTCTTAGTACTGCAGTTCTACAGAGTTCATACCTGTGCAGCAGAAATGTTTCGTTGATTTTTTTGGTAAAGAAGTGCAACTGCTCTTTCCCCTCTTCTTTATATTATATTAGTCAAACAGGACCCAGTTTCTTAAACACATATAGTACTGAAATACTCTGAAAGATTGGTTTGCTGTTTTTTGGCCATCTCAAATGTTGGTAAACAGCAAAAGCAGCAGGATGCCAATGGTTTGTATTAACATTAACAATATGTTCCTTTTTATGGTGCTTAAATAATTTTAAGCTGATGCTTAGAGTTGATCAACTCGAGAAAATAGATTTTTCTGACATTTTTATTTGTTCATGTGCAATAGCACCTGCTCTCTAGGCTCTTAAATGTGTGGGAAGAAAAGTTGCCTTCAAATGTAAAGGCTGTTACCCCTATTCAGCCTTGGACACAAGCTAAGGAAGACAAACTGAACCAAAAGGAAAACAGCCAACAAAAATATTTGTTTGAAAGAGCAACGGCACAGAAAATTGTCTTTACATTTTGCCATTGCATCTAGTAGATATGGATGTCTCTGCCCATGCCTCTCTTTCTCTGTGTGAATGTGTATGGGAGTGGTTGTTTTGATGTGTAGCGAGAGATGAAAGTAATAAAGGTCCACATGTTTATTAATGACAGAGATCTGCAATGAAAAGTTGATTTGCAAGTTCATTAACTTCCGTTTCGAGCTAAGTAGCATTATGCCAAAGCACCGAAAGAGAGTAAGAAGCACTGAATAGAAGTTATTGGAAAAAGGAAATAAGAGGAAGCAAGAGGAAATTTAACTAAGCCCCCAAAGAATCTTTCTAAGAGGGATGCTTAGGCTTCCCACACGCACTCCATGAATAGTTAAGGAGTGAGGGTCAGTGAGCAATCTTTCCCAGTTTTGTCTCCGACATTGTGAAATACTTTATCCTCTGACATTGGGATGGCCCCCATCAGATTAGCTTTTTAGAAAGCTCTGAAAACAATTCCCTTCTGAGAAGCATTTGAGAAATGTTGGGGCTCCCTTCTCTTTTTCTGTTTGTTGTTTCTATTTTCTGACCATTAAGTTATGAATGTTATAGAGATGTAGAAAGGCCTCTTTTCTGTTGGCTCTGGCTTTTATTCTGATACACTTCCTTGTTCCTGTCAATGTGATGGGGCACTTTAAATATCAAAGAAATAGATCTAGTTTATACCAATACCATCCAGTCTTCTTCTTTATGCCTTTTTGTCCTTGCAAATCATTCTTGCTTCCCAAACCCCGATGCATATGCTGACTTTTATTCTTTAAATTTCTCACTTTTCTCATTATTGCTCACCAACTCTATCCAACCACAACACTTTCTTTTAACCTATTCATCCTTCCTCCATATATTTGTTTTGCAACGTGATCATCATTTATTCAGTGAACCAAACTATTCAATGCACTTCTTTTATACTGATCACTCACTTTTGTATTCAGTTCACATTCATTTATCATCTATTCATTTCTGAGCCCTTTTCTTTCTTTCTTTTTTCATCAGATTTGAACTCTTCACTGCATTATACAGTCAAAATCTGCTGCAAATCATTGTTTCTTAGACAAAAGCACACCACTACGTTTGTACAAATGCACCCACATACATATTCAAGTCCCCAAGCAGCACAATTCTAATATCAGCCATAAGCATTCTTTATACGTCTATCTCTCTCTAAATACATAAATCAACTGAGGGGACATTACAGATCCTAATGCTACTTTTGCACAGTGTTGAATCATTTGCTAAGCATTCCATTTATTTTTATGCAACCTTTATATCCATTTTATACTGCTCTTACTACATATATATGCTACCTTTACTGCATCCTATTCTATTCACTATTTAAGTGCATTCAATGTTCACATGCAATGGTTAAAACTACTCACTTTTCATATGCTTTCTTTAAATCAATAGATGGCCATAATTTTCTTTCTCATATACCTATATTTCTCAATGACCTGCTAAAATGCAAAATTCTCATACGAATACCCCCTGGCATAGATCTGCAGTGCCCTTCTCAACGTTTGCTCATTATCACTTTTCATACCTTGGCCTTAACCCTAAGTTCTTCCCATGCAGATTTAGTAAACTGATCTCAAAATATATTTTTCATAAGAAAGCAACAATAGCATTTTTACATTGCCAGACATGATTGTGGCCTTCACACATGTGTTAAACAAATTGCAGAGAAATCCATAAGCAAACCACAACCTTTTCTCCATTAATACCACGTGCACCTTCTTGCCTAACCATTTTTCCATATTTTTATGGCATTTATGACTTTTTGCTTTATCATTTCTTTCTTGGGTGGTACCATTCATCACACTGTCATCGGTTCCACTCTTCAGCATTTTGCTATCTTTAAATACGTCTAGCATCAACAGAAGGGGAGGGATATGACACCAACTATTTCCTGTCTGTAATGCAATCTTTTCAAAAGTTCCAAGAAGATTCCACATCTATTTGGACATCCATTTAGGTGACCCGGAGGACACAGATAAACCCCTAAGTGGCCTCAATGGCTCTCAGAGAAAGTGCTAATGATCAGATGACTGCAAAAAAATATAATCCTTCCATCTCTCCTCCCCTCCCCAACCAACATCCTGTCAGAACTAATCCTTCCATCCTCCCTCCATCCAGCCAGAACTGATGAAGCTTCTTAGATGAGAAGCAAAATGTCTTCTTCCTCAAAGAAAAAGATAGTTCAGCTGCATTTTGAAAAAGCACCTTTGAGACAATCATGACCTGGATGACTGAGGATCTCCATGGACACTTCTGTTGTGTCATTGTGTCATTTCTGTTTCATTTTCTAATTGTGGCATCATTAATTTTATCCAATCTACTGATGATGCCTTATTTAGCCATTTTCCCCTACTTAGCCCTTCCCCAATGTTTTTATTTCCATCAAAACCAGTCAGTACTTTTTCTGCTTCTTTTAGACACAAACCCAGCTGGGAGAGCTTGGGCCAGTCACTTTTTCTCAACCCCAGGAAATAGGCAAGGACAAACCACTTCTGAGAAACCTTGCCAAAAATAATGCAGGAACTTGTACAGCATTCTCTAAAAATTGGACATGACTGAATGGGAAAAAATATCCTTGGCTACATTTTATCGAGATAGGTTTTTGTTTACATACAAATTGTACAATATGTTTCTCCTTCATACCTGGCAAATTCTTTGTATCCATTTTCATTCTCATCCATCGTGTCACGCCGAAGCCATTTTCGTTGGGGTCTTTGGCCTGCCACGCTTTATGCTATTTTAAAATGTATGCTTAGCTGTGGGAATTTGGGAGGGGTAGTTGCATGAGGGATGTCTGCATGTAGCCATAACCATAACCAATTCCTTCTAGATGGTCAAGGTCATCCTTGGTCTTTGCACTCCTGCACCTGCACTGAAGGAGATGGGAGTTGCTGCCAAGTTGGCAGATGAAGATTGGTCAGCGTGATGGACTTGGGGGTGTGGGGACAAGGGATTGAACTTTCAACAGGATGGAGAAACCCCTGGGACTTCAGATTCAGGTTTCTCCCAGATGTGCCAACATGGCTCTGCTAATAAATTGGAACTTTGAAGAATACTTTGCCTTGGACTCTGAATTGATTTTCGATGCTATTTGGAACCCTGACACTAATCTGAATCTCTCTTAAAATTCACCCAGCTACACCGACTCCTCGGGGCGCTGTTTGAGGTCCTGAGCCACAACGCCGACCCGGCAGCAGGCGGTGTAAAGACTCATGGAAGTTGGAGGAAGAAAGGCATGCCACGGGGGAGCAAGTAGGGGACGGATCACGTATCCTTGTCGAAACCCTCTACGTTCCTTCCAAAGCCGTGGTGGAAGCCAAAGAGGCTACAGAGATAGAACACCAGTTAGGGGCTCGGTGCAAACAGCCGACCCCTGGGCACCCGTCCCCACAAGAGCGGACCTCTCAAGGTGCAGCCAGAGGGCTGAGCTCTCTCATGGACTTGGGGGTGTGGGGACAAGGGATTGAACTTTCAACTGGGTGGAGAAACCCCTGGGACTTCAAATTCGGGTTTCCCCCAGATGTGCCAACATGGCTCTGCTAATAAATTGGAACTTTGAGGAATACTTTGCCTCGGACTCTGATTTGAATTTTGATGCTATTTGGAACCCTGACACATAGCTTCTTTCACTTCATCATTCCATGAAGCATCATGTTTCACAATTGTCATTAGTTTAATTCCACAGGAGGTATGGTGGCTCAGTGACTTAATGATACTGGAAAGATGGTCTCAGCTCTGGTAGTTCGAGCCCAAGAACTGTGTGCCAGGGTGAGCTCTTGTCACTCACCTCAGCTTCTATCCACCTAACAGTTTGAAAATAGGTACTACTTCCAATGTTTGCAAGGCAGCTCTGGGAAGGGAGGGGGCACTGGGTGACACTGAAGGAAGAGCCACTCATCTTTCTCTTTGGTGCGAAGTCAGAGAGCCCTTGGGAAGCATGCAAAAAAGTCTGGATAGTGGATGTGGCAATGCTTGGAGACAGCAGAATAGAAGAGAAAGAACTGGAGAAGATAACAAAATTCAAAGATCTGCAAACAGAAATAGAACAACTGTGGCAAAAGCAAACAAAGATAGTACCAATAGTAATAGGCACCTTGGATGCAATCCCAAAACAACTGGAGCACCACTTGAACACCATCAGCATTGACAAATTCACCATTTGTCAATTGGAAAAGGTGGCTTTACTTGGAGTAACTGTGACAATATTGTAACACCTTCAAATATTTGTATCTGCCTATCCAAGGTCCTTGGAAAGGACTCGATGGGTGGATAAAATGCCAAATCTTTCCACATCATTTTCTATTCACCAGCCATTCATTCCATTGAGAGATTAACATAATATTTAATATATTTTCATGCTTTTTCTTCCTGCTACCATTCTATTTCTTTCCTCTACTTTCTTTCACTTCTTTTCTTTTCTTTTCTTTTCTTTTCTTTTCTTCTTTTCTTTTCTTTTCTTTTTTTTCTTTTCTTCCATGTTCATTTTTTTCTGAAATTTAATTCTTAATATTATTAAAATTGGTCTCTCCCACATGCACAAACTTTTATCACCAATATATCCTTCACTGTTCTCTAAATTTATATTTATTCCTTTGCCTGATAGACTTACATGTAATTCATGTATTCAAAAGAATTTTTTTTTGCAAAGACACTCACTAAGCAATCACATTTTCACTCACTCCTGAATTTCTGGAATGGCCCAATTTTTACTCCCTTTTTTTGTACTCATCTATTCATTTATGATAACCAACAGACCATCACTGCCCCCCATCCGAGATAGCATTCAATTTAAATGTTGCAACAATTCCCAAAATTAATTCTGTACTTTTTCATTATCACCATTTACTGGAATATACATGCCAACCACCACCAGATTGTGGATTTTATATGCATCATCAACAATGTAGGTGGTACTTGTTCATTGTTTCAGACATACATCTTAACACCAAAACAACTAGGCAGTTTTTCCCCGACCGCCATCACTCTGCTAAACAAATAATTCCCTCAACACTGTCAAACTATTCACTAAGTGAATAGGAGGTTTATTACATGAAACAGCTAGAGACCAGATCCAAGATTTTGTGTTTATGCCTTTAGAATCTCTACATAGGTAACAGAAATTTCACAAATTCAAACTAGGGCCACTAAATTAAGATACTTTGCTATTTCCTGCATACATACCACCAACTTGAAATGATATGCAATATATTGACAGGCACTCTGAATCAAAAATTTAGATACTATTATAGGTGTTGCACAAATTGGTTGTAGGAACTAACGAAGAATACTGGGCAGATTTTAGCACTAGATCTTGTTCAGTTTGCCCTGTGGATCTGACTGCTGAATGATGAAGTCTTGACTCTAAACTTTGCTCAATAATGGCTTCCACAGAGTGGTTATGATTTGACCTATCTTGAACCTTTAAATCTCTCTCAGATGCAGCAATTTTCTATTGCACACATTCATGAAACCTACAAAGTTTGCTGAAAATAAGTACTTTTTGAAAGATATGTAATTTCTGCTAGGGATAAAGACAACCTCAAAACTTTGTCCCTCGATGTTTTTCATTAATGGCATAATAAGCTTATTATTTCTTTTCAGATTATTCAGTGTAAATTCACACCTGCACTCAAATTGCCATCTTCTTTTGGGGAGAAAAATATAAGAACATTTCACTAAATATTTCCTGTTGTGCATGTGTGAAATTTCTGTTACCTATGTAGAGATTCTAAAGGCATGAACACAAAATCTTAGATCTGGTCTCTAGCTGTTTCATGTAATAAACCTTCGGAACTAGATGTTGCAGCCATAACTTAAGTCTACTCCATTAAAAACCAATGCTACAGATTATTTTGAATGCCATAACATATGTTACATAATTGTCTGTCTATCTGGCTGTCTCTTTGTCTCTAAGTGGTCTATGGTGGAAATTAAAGAAGTGAACACCTTGGGTTCCAAGATTGATACTCTTGGAACAGGGGTGGGCTTCAAAAAATTTAGCAAGGGGTTCTCTGCCCGGTTGCTAGAGCAGCATGGCCATGGTGGGTGTGGTCTAGTCGGCCTCCTGCACCACAGCGGGGGTACGTTTTTGCCCTCCCCTGGCTCTGGAGGCTTTCCTCGAGCCTCTGGGAGGGCGAAAACAGCCTCCCCAGGCTCCAGAGGCCCTCTGGAGGCCAGAAACAGGCCTGTTTTTGGCCTTCCCAAACTTCTGGTAGGCCCATTTTTCACCCTCCCTGAGCCTCTGCACGCACCCTGCACTTACCTGCATCCAAAACTGGCCGCGTGGGGACTCCTGGGAGGGGCAGGGTGGGGTGGGCGGGGCCAGCCAGGATTGGGGTTTGGGGGTTCTCCAAACTGCACAGACTCTTAGCTAGAGGTTCTCCCAAACCCCTGCGAACCCCCAGCAGCCCACCCTTGTCTTGGAACAAGATCAGTTCGAAGCACTAGGTACTTGGCTTTACTTCTGACATGTCTCTTGCATTGTATCAATATGGGCAAGAACAAATAACGTTCAGAATCTGTTGGAGGACAATTCCGTGAAGGTGATCTAGTCAAACCAAATTGACAGGCTCTCTACTTTTTGATGTGCTTTCTGGCTTCAGTTCTTCTGAGGAATGACTGCTCCTTTTCTTTTGTTGCCATTCTTTGTTCACTAAGCCACTGAGATTCTCAACACTTAACAGCTTTCATCTGTGAGCATGTAATGTTCATTTAGTTCTGTCAGTTTCATTAGCTGCCATCTCAAATACCATGCACATATAAGCTGGCATCAAAAACTTTCCTTGTTGAAATGATACGTTATGTGTGTCCCACTCGGTTTGCTAATTTAAGCCAGATCACTGCTTCTTTTTTGACAGTTGCAACAACTTGAGGGACAAATTGCTAGCCTTCCCAATGGATAGCTACACAAACAAAGATATTTTAAGATCACTCCTAAAATTAATCTGTGCTGATGCAGTATGTTGACACTTCCAAGAAGTGTGTATGTGTATAAGTAGAGAACCTATAGCAAAAACTGAAGCTGCTTTTTAACACAAATACTATCTTGGGTTTAAGAAGCAGTTTCCCTAATGAGTCTGCAATGGAAAGTTTTAGAAGGGCTCTAATGGGTCCTTGTAAACACCTGTTTACATACTTGTAAACAGTATGAAGAACAGAAAATGTAGAATTCAGGCACACATGTGTCGCTATTCCGATAAAACAAATACTTTATGTAAAAATTTAACATTCAAGAAAAACAGTGGCAGTCGGTCTTTCCCGTTAAGGCAAGTTTATGTATGCAAAATGTTTATTTATATATTTGGTATGGAGGAGTAGAGAGACAGGTGATCACATGATCTTCTACCAGATGTTTAAAGTAGCATTTCCTAGATACACCCTTTTAAGAAACTGTTTTTTTACAAAACAAATAATATATGAGGTGTGCTTACACGAGTGTGCTTATAAGAGATTTAAAAATATTTAAGGCAAGAAGTTAGCCATGGGCATATTATGTTAGGTGTAATATATACAAGGGCTCCGTAATCTCAAAGGTGAAGCCATCTGCTTCACTTAAAAAAGGTGACATATCTGGATCTTTTGTCCATCAAATTGGCATAAGTGATCCATTTGTCATGGTTGTTTCTTTACCACTTTGGGAGGTTTGCCTGTGCACAACTGCCACTTCAAGACTGAACATGGCTGTATTTTTCTCTTGGGCTCTGCTAGTGAGACTTAGCCAGTATCCATAACAGGCACCTAGAGTCCTAGACCATGGTCACCAATAATTCTTGTTTTTTTCCTTTGTCTTGGCTCTCCAGAGGCTACTGTTTCATTTCCCATCTATACTCTCTTTGTTGAAATTCTTGAAAATTTTATCATTCCATACTACTAAAAAGAAGTAGTGACACAATGGACTCTATTGAGATTTTCTGGCTGCAGACAATACAATTTTCAAGATACTATAATTGCAATTATAGGAATAGAGACTCCCCAGAGCCCAGGGGCAAAACCTGAGCACCACATTACTTCAAAATCATTCATCAACTTTAATTCTAATATCTTGCTTTTTCAAATGTTTATATTTCAGTGTCATATCCATCCACCCATCCATCTTTTATTTCTTACACAGTCATCATCATCATCTACAGAAGTCTTCAAATAGCAGTAGAATTAAGAAAGCAAAAACAGTACCAATAAGTGCCTTGGGTGCAGTCCCAAAACATCTGGAGCACCACTTGAACATCATCGGCATTGACACACTCTTCATAAGTCAATTGCAGAAGGCAGCTTTACTTGGAACTGCTTATATCCTGCAATAATAACATTGTCAGATAACATCTGTCCATCCAGATACTTGGGAAGGACTCAATAGATAAATTAAAAATGCCAAATTCAATCTAAACATCTGGCTGGCTGTGTGACAAACCATGATAAACTACTGAAACCAGCAGTTGATGTTATTCACAATTTCCCCTGATATTTATGATTTACTGCTCAATTTTCTCTAATATATTTTGCTTTAGAATCGCCATGAGGTGAGCAAATAAATGAGGCAACCAACAAACTAACGGAACTACCCCAATATGGGGTTTTTTTTGGCACATATCTTTCCCGGTTATGCTTTCAAATACATGCGTCCTTGTGCAAATATTGAAATGGATAATGAGACATGGTAGCAGACTCTTGGTCATTATTTTGTTCTTATTTGTATCTATTAAAACATTCCCCTAAAACCTGTGTTAGATTGCATCCAGAAACCTATTGAGCCAATGGATATTGTCAATACTGTTACTTATGCTACCTCTGATCCACTTCAGTGTTGCAGGTAATTATAATGAAGTGATGAGCTAAGGTGACTGAAGCAGGAAGGTTCAAAACTCAAGCACTGATGAAGAAAGACCCTCAAATATCTACTTGACTGCAGTCTGAGATGTATATAAGGGCCTAAGTTGCTATGGAGATGGTAAACTGTCATTCATGTTTTTAATGGTATGATTTGTTTCAGTCAGAACAACAGAATGTTGGAGATAATGAGCAATTTAATCAAGTTAGGCTAGATGTTATCTTGAAAACCATAAACAGAGAAGAACAATAAAATGTAGAATGCCACTGATCTATGGTTTTATATGTATATAATTACACATAGTTTAGAAAAGTTTGTCAAGAATCAAGTTTCACTAACAAGGATAAATGTTTCTCAATCTCAAAATTCGTTCCATTTCTGACAACCAGTTTAGATGGAAGTGTCTGTCCTTGAAATTGTTTGTTTTCTCTTAAAAAAAAAGCACCAAAACAACTAACCCAGGCTTCTTAATTTTCTAAGCTTTCCTTTGATTTGTCATAGAAAATTTGATGTGCATGTTCCGCATTTTTTTTAAAAAAAGCATATTACCTCACAAAAAGAGCTCATCCAGCAGAATGTCTCCTTTTTCTAAATTTGTTTTTGCTTCGTATAAGCAAAAAGTCAGTAAACAGTAAAACAGAACTTCTTGTTAATCAACGAAAGAGGTGAAAATGGGGAAAAAAGCTGATGGGCTGGGCTGGGAGACATCTAGGCTTTATAAAGAAACTATCTCGGCCCATTTTGGATGTCATGAAAAGTCATAAGTTGGTTAACTAATTTGGTATCATGATATATTTGTGTCCAAGATATGCAAAGAGATTCTTGGAGGAACTGTAATAGTATTCTGCATCATGTGCCCTGGATGTGTGCACGTGTGCATGTCTTGAGCAGGCATAATAAATTAACTAGTCTTATGAACGAAAACTGCAAGCAGAAATGTTGTGTTCAGGTGTCTAGTTTTTATACCTTCATTTCTAGTTTATTTATACCTTTATCCATTTTCTATGTCAGCTTGTAGCCCAATTCCCCAGGGTGACTGGGGAATTCTGGGAGTTGAAGTCTACAAGTCTTAAAATTGCCAAGGTTGGACACCCCTGGTCTACACAATTCTCTAAGAGGTAATTTCAGGAGAAATGAGGCTGTAATTCTCTGCTCATTTACCTGAGAGCAATGTTCCCTCTAACATTGAAAATCACAGCGCGGCAGTTGGAAACTGCCATGCGGCATTTTCTTTTCTGGAGGGACCGAACCGGCCTCCCTGGATGAAGAGTAAGCTGGTGGGCAGCAGCCTTTGATCTCGCTCTCCTCCTCTCCCTAGCAGCGGAGCCCGCCTGGGAAGGCAAGAATTAAAGCCTCCACCTCTCTTCGTTGAAGGCTCCTTTCCGCCCCCTACCCCGATCGGCTGGTGATCAGTGTTCCCTCTGACATAAGAAAACGCCGGGTGGCAGTTGGAAACTGCTGCGCAGTGTTTTCTTATCACGTGCGCGGCCGCGCAGCCGCGCAGCTTAGAGGGAACATTGCCTGAGAGTACATTTTACCAAACTCAGTGGCAAAGGTTCGATCGGTGTACGTTGAACTTGTTACTCCATTCCCAAATAACAGATGTTAATTTTCTTTAGTTTGTTGAGCTTGTGATTTTTAGTCTGCTGACATGTATGATACAGTGGCCTGCCTTTGATCATGAAGCAGTCTAATGAATCAATCAAAATCAAGCACTCTCTTCAGAGAGCATAATCATCCACAATGAAACAGAGTTCTGCTATTGATCTTTTATTAATCTAATCTCTCCTTTAGCACCAGCCTATCATTAAATTCCTTCTACCACTTGTCAAACTCCTACCCTACAGCAGTGACAGCTGGAGCCATTTTTATTATACTGACAACATTCTCATTAAACAGTTACATTACCATACATTATCAAAATACAGTCACTGCCAATGTGACAATGGGCTCAATTAATGTCTTTTAGCCAATTGCTAAAATGCCAACATGATTGTCCCTCTAGTTCTACGGGAACAATGCTATCAGATAATGAAATATATCAGACAACATCTCTCTTATTTATTTATTTTTTAGCCATTGCTTCCTACTTTAGTGTTGGCAAGTTAGCTTGCTTTAAAAAGGCAAAGATTCACCAACAGTGGGGGCGTGCTTTATAGTAACCATTCCCATGAATTTGGAGGGGGGAATCTAGTTTTTTGAAAGCTGGGTTTTAGTAAAAGAATGGCTAACAAGAGAATGGAGAAAACAGGCTAAGAGAAAACAGTCTCCAATTTCCATAGTTTTAAGTATGCATAGTTCTGAACTGGATTATAATATTTGTCAGGGACTTAATACTTACTCCTTAATACCATTCTTTTTCATTTCCCTGTAACAAATTCTGATGGCTAAGGGACTTCCTGGGGACATAATTTAAAGTGGCATAAAATCTTGCTGCTGAAAGATAAATAGCTTGCCTCCTTGTGTTGACAAGCAGAACTTTTTAGTTTGTTTACTTCTAGCTTTTGCCAGTACTAGTGTACTCAATACACAAGAGGTTAGGCTAGGTTAAAATGAAGTTAGGTACGGTAGTTCGTAAGCACTGTAGATTGTCATATGCTGTGCAAACTAGACAGATATGTTAAACTGTAATATGGTAATTTAATCTGGAATTTGTATATACTCTGGGTTGTATTTTGTTAAATTTATTTTGTTAAATAAATTTTGAGTTTAGCAACTTGTGTGAATCCAGCCACTATGATGAACAGTAAGTGTGACATTTCTTTAACAGAGTTTTAAAGTGTAATATAGTTAAAACGTAAGAAACTATAAATCTTGTTTTGACTGTAGCTAGTGACCATGAATCCATCTTTAAAAAAAATAAAATAAAATACAGTCTTTTATTATTTATTTTCAGATCCAGCATACTGTGCAAGTCATCATATAAGAAACTCACTTTAATGAGTGGACAATAATACTGTACACTAGAAGCTAAAAAAAGTAAAAAACTGGATATGAGCTACATTTGTCCAGCTGATATGTCTGTCCAGGTTTATTCCGATGCCTGGGGAATAATATGCAGTACTGCATTGTCTCTCTCACACACATATAGAAGGCCTTTAGTTTCTGTCCCACTTCTCAGGGCTCCACTGGGCAACTAGGTGGATAAAACTCGGCGGAGAGATAATTGAGTTGGGAGTGGTTGCATAGGAAAACAGTGAGGGAGAGACAAAGAATTTAATTTATTTAAGATTGTGAGTTTTTAAATATCTCAACCTATTCTTTCAAAGCCAATTTTTTAAAATTAGATGTAATGTGCATATTTTCATGTGACATAATTACTCTCCCTACCCCTGTTGGAAGAAAAAAATCCATCTGGTTCAGTTCCAAGCTGGGAGAAATAAAATGGAGGCTGATTGGAAAGAAAGTTTATTGATGAACAGAACCAACACACACACAGCGTGCAGTTCTGGGACAGCTGACAAATTAGCTTGATGAGTGCAAGGGTTTTTTTACAGTTTCTGAAATGCTGCTGCGGGTTGTGCAATGTCTGAAATGCCCTTAGGAGATTGTACAATATAGTGAGCTCTGTGTCTTTTGCTAAATAGTAGTGGGTTTTTATTATGTCGTAAAGGATCATGTCCTGTTCTCAGAATTTGGTTGGAGGAGAATGTAGATTTTAATCTCATCTCTGGAGGTGAAGGTCATTTATTTTGTGAATAGGCTGGCCCAATCTTTCTTAATGGGCACAAAATATCTGCTGGGGGGCTATAAGAAAGACTGAGTCTGCTTTCTGTCTTTCAGAGCATGTTTCTCCATTTTTCCCTTTGGGGAAATATAATATTCTGCTTCTTTTAATATTCCCCAAAATATTTCATTCTTCTAGGAGGAGGGGAGGCTTCCCACACTGCCTATGTGTTATTTTGTCAAATAGGGCTTCACAGAAGTGAGCTTCACACAAGAAGCACAAAGATGAACTAATTCTATTTTATTCTAAGGTTGCATTACCGAGGATCTTGCAAGTCTCAAAGTCCATCTCTGCTTCCACCCTTCACCTTTACAGTTCAAGAAACTAGAATGGGTCCTTTCTGAGATGCTTGCCATGCCCACATTCCTTCTGCAGTCTACTGTGCTGCTTATCTCATTGTTGCCTAGCTGCAGTTTTTCACCTGTCTTCCTAAGACATTCCCACATACCAGGGGCGGGTTCCTCTTACCTTCTGCTACCGGTGCGCATCACGACATCATGCGTGCATGTCCTCTCACATGATTTCGGCTCTCTGCGCATGTGCAGAAGGACAATTTTATTTCCGTGCATGCACAGAGAACCAAAATCTGTGAAAAATTGCAAAAAAAAAGATGGCGGCGCACACGGACCGGCAAAGAAAGCACCGGAGCCGTTGCGCCGATATTGCGCAATCGGCGGGCCCCTACCGGAACTGAGCACTGGACAGCACCGGTAGGAACCAATCACTGCCACATACCTTTACATAGACTAATATACGCTGTGAATGGAACTCAATCCTGTTCTAGGGCTTTTTTTCACTTCAGGAATTCCTATTTATTAAATGAATAGTAGGTGATGTTTTGATAGCATAGCAGAGAAGATGGGGATGTTTTGCAAATGTAACTACTAACATGGTTAGGAGGAAAGAGATAAATGACACAACACGATTCGACCAACCGTTATTTTCAGCTGAACCCTGACAGAAAATTAAGATACAATTCTAAGAGAAGACATTTCCCCCCATAAATAGAATATCACAGGGAAAAAAACAGGACAATTTTTAAATCTTTCAATTCACCCCCATGTGGTCAGAAATAAAAAATGCGATAAATATGTTAAAGAGGGCTAATGAGTCCCAAGCAACCAGGTTCTCATCTTTGGAAGAGTTTTTTAGAATGTAATGAGATAATTACTGCTAATTGGTATAATGGGAGGAAAGAATATGATGGGTGTATAAGAAGAAAATAAGTTCTAACAGCATGCTAAATCTCTGCTACTTAATCAGGCACCATGGGGGATAATATATAATTTGCTATGCAGCATGGCAAACTTCTAATGTTTTTAGTTTGCAGCTTTTGCTTTTAGTTTATTGTTTATCACAAAAAGATTTAGTCTCTTCACCTGCCAGGCAAAGTTATTTTTTACTGCATCCATTGTTTAGACTCAAAATTAATTTAACATGTTTCACATGTTTTTATTTTATAGGTGTCCTTGCGGATTTTACTCCACTAGTCATTGCCGACTCTAGAGTAGGGGTCTCCAACCTTTTGGACCTTAGGGACCACAAAATTCATAATTTTAAATCCCACGGACCACTTATATGATCTGCCTGATGACTGGCTGGGTGGGCGTGGCCAACTTGATGTCACTCATGTCGAGGGGTGCCTCGCCGGCCTCTACTCGCCCCTCCCCTCCCTGCCACTCCTCGCCTGCCCACCCGGGCTCCTTAGAGCCCCAATAGGAAGCAGTTGTTGGAGCTGAGCAGCCACCATGAGAAAGAGTTGGCAAAATAGCTGGCTCAGTTCAAATTGGATCTGACCTAGAAGGAGGCTCAGCAGAAGCACCTCACTGAGGACTATAAGCAGAGGCTTTCCAAGCAGAGGGAAGACCTGCAGGAGTGCAAGGCTAAGGCGTCTGGAGGCTCAGCGGGCTGAGATGGTCAGCCAGTTCCAGGCCATGATACAGTTCCACTGGAACAAGGCCCTCCGGCTCTTTACCACCAGCAGCGCTTCCCTTCAGTCTTTGCCCAAAGCGCCGCACTAGGAGGCTGAAGCAGGCCCCAAGTCAAAATGTCTGTCCCCCCTCCAACCCACACAAAAAGACCCCAAAGGGGGAGACTCTCTGCAGCAACACAAGCATTCATTGCACGTATCCAGCCCAGGGTCCGTAGTTTGAGGACCCCTGATTTAGTGCAATATAAAAAATGCAAATAATTTTTCTGCGGACCACCAAAATTTTCTTGCAGACCACCAGTAGTCCACGGACCATGAGTTGGTGACCGCTGCTCTAGAGGGTGATGCTCATCTCCAATGGTTTCAAGGCCACTGAGCCAGCGCTGCTTGAAGACATTTCCACAGTCATATGGCCAGCATGATGTCACAGAGTGCTGTTACCTTCCCACCAAAGTGGCACTTTTATTTTAATTGTATATATATTTTAATGTTAATATTGTGTTTTTTACTTGGCTGTTCACCGCCCTGAGTCCCCTGGAGAAGGGCGGTATATAAATCTAATTAAACTAAACTAAACTAAACTAAACCTATTTATCTACTTGCATTTGTATGCTTTCAAACTGCTAGGTTGGCAGGAGCTGGGGTGAGGATGGGAGCTCACCCCGTCACATAAAGCTTGGGTCTCAAACCTGGGCTGCCGGTTTTCCAGCGGTCTGAACTGCTGAGCCACCACACCACTATCTTTTGTTTTAGACTTCCCACTATTTTATTTTTAAGCAATATTGCACAAGAATAATGGCAAAAATAAAAATGGTGACCGTAGTAAAAATGAGCATGAGTCCATTAGGAATTATATTCACAGGAAGACTTTGCATTTATATAAAAGACCATAGTATTGCCTGGCACATGAACCATTAAGATCGTAGATTCCCATGTTAGGAGTTCTCTGCCAGAGACACTCAAATATTTATGTTAAGGAGTTATTGTGCTGTTAAGCACATACACAGCGAAATGTGTTGTAGTAATGGTGTTGCAGTTTGATATGAATGCTATTCAGTCAATAAGAATATCTTTAGTATATACAAAATAGTTTTTACTTGAATAGTAGCAAAGTTAAATAGGAAGTCCAAGTCATACACAGGTATTTAGTCAATGCGAAGTTTCTTCTTCTTGCCTATCTTTGTTTTAACTCACAAACAAAGATTACAGCTATCACTTAATTCTATACTATCACAGATAGTTACTCTTCTTTTCACAGCAATTTCACACAGCCATAAAGTAATCTACTCATCAGTAAAGCAGCACAGAGAGTCTTCAATCCGGAACACACCGTCAAACACAACCACCAACCATCAACCATCAACCATCAACCACCAACCACATTGAGCATGCTCTCTTGCTTGCTTATATAGTAATCATCCACAATGCATTTAAAGCAATATACACATAACAATGATTTGTGGCTTAATCATATATTAACACACCCAATCATTTGAACAGGGTTCTAACAATTTATATAAAGCATTACAATCTATTTATTTGGGGTTCTCTGACATCAGTGCACAATGTAATCCAAAGGAGGGAAAAGGGAGGGAAAACAGATATGAATTAGGAAAGCAAACATAATGATATTTTTTCTTTGCCTTTTATTTTATTGGAAGCATAAACACATCCCCTCTTTCATGGTGAAGAGTTCCAAATGCCCCGATTTTCCAACTGCAAGTACTGTAAAGTAAAACTATGGATTGCTACTTAACCACTGCCCTAGGATGACTTTGCTATGATGCCAAAAGATCACCGGCGACGACAACAGCAAAACTGCTGAGGCTGGAAGTGCTGGCAATCCTTTGCCCACATTTGGGAAACCCACAAAGGGGTTCCCCCTCGTTCTTTGATCTGTCACCCCCCTCCCCTCTTGGTTACTGTATTTGAAGGTGATAAGGAAATTAATTAGGGAAAAGATGACCTGATTCAGAAATTCAAATTTTAATCCTCCGGGCATTATGCATGGGTTATATTAAAAAAAAGAAAAGACAATTGAAGGATCTCCACATTTATTTATTTTTTTAAAAAAATTAGGTCTCTACGTATATGAAGTTTTTCATGGAATTGAAATTATGCAGGCATATTCCCATAATAATGAGGCCCAAGGAATATTTGGAAGTTTTCTTTAAATGTTGTGACACATGTAAATTACTGGTGTTTAGGGGAACCTTCATAGATATCTATTCTAGTGACTCCTTTTGATCTAAGTGAAGAGAAAGGGTCTTTTGTACTATACTGCTTTGTACTGTTATCCACCATGGAGAAAATATAGTGGTATGAATTTTGCTGATCCCTACCTGCTCCGATTGCCCCATCATTCATCTTACTCCTCTCCAAAGTGATGGGTTGCAAAGTCTAACAGATTGTGTACATAGTGAGGTGGCCCAAAAGATAAAATTCCATTTTAACACCAATATATATAAGGACTTAGGGCAGTGTCAGTCATGAGCTGGAGACAAGATGAAGACAAGATGGTGTTGCAGGGCATATAGACGAAAGTGTTCAAGTCTCCTTGTTTGCAGTGCAATCAACTAGGGTAGGCAACTCTATATGTGATCACTTAAATGTGAGGTAGGGTCCCACTGCAGATGATTGAACTCTAAGGTCAGCAGAGCAATAAGGAAAATAGTAGGCTATTTTCTTCAATAACGATATAGTAATGCTTTCTCCCTCCCATATTGGAAGTAATGTCTGAAAATGAGGAATAATAATAATAATGGAATGGAATGGAATGGAATGGAGTGGAGTGGAGTGGAGTGGAGTGGAGTGGAGTGGAGTGGAGTGGAGTAGAGTAGAGTAGAGTAGAGTAGAGTAGAGTAGAGTAGAGTAGAGTAGAGTAGAGTAGAATAGAATAGAATAGAATAGAATAGAATAGAATAGAATAGAACAGAACAGAACAGAACAGAACAGAACAGAACAGAACAGAATAGAATTCTTTATTGGTGAAGTGTAGTTGGGCACACAAGGAATTTGTCTCCGGTGCATAAGCATTCAGTATACATACAAAAAACAAACTAATAAGTCACAGGTTATAAATCATAAGACACAATCATAAATCATAAGATACAAACAACAATTGATAAATCATAATATACCAATAAAAGAAGGTAGTAGGAAAGATGAGAAGATGACAAGGATAATAGCAATACAGTAATAATACTGTTACTCTACTAGAAGAGACAGGCCTCAGCAGAGGAGCCTGACTAATCAATTATCAATTAATCCATTTACTATGGTGACAAAGTAGGGAAAAAAATCCAATACTGAATTAGTCAATACCCAGGATAATAAGGATCATGTCAGATATTAAAGTTCCCTGGCATCTGTCAACAGGTGAGCCTTGAGACTCAGGAGGTATGGCTGAGGAGGTATGAGCAACCAGAGCCTAGTCCTGTAGGATTAGTGGAAGAAGAACAACCACAGACAGAAGAATACTGTGTTTGAAAATTGCAGCATTATGGCCTGTATTATAAATTGAAACCAACAAAATGAGGCCACTTGAAATACATCTTTGAACACTGGAAAATAATTTATCTAGACTCAAATATCATTTCACAACAATTAGCAGATCAAAGTGGATTCATTACCAGAAATAAAGTAACCAGAGAGAAGAACTGAACTGGAAAAGGTTCAGAAAAATTGTGAAAATGAAAGACCTCAAAACTATAATAGAAGAATAAACTTAGATGACAACAATTGAAAAATAAGGAAAGCAACTGATATGAATTACACAAATGATAACTTAGAAGAAGTTGTAACAACAGAACCATTACAAACCAGAACTGAAACAACTTATGGATTGAGTCCCCAACAAGAAAAATTTAAAAATTATGACATTTGCAGAATTACCTGCAAAGTGTTAAGACAAAGACTTTCAGCATTGAAAGTAATGCCCAAATAGATCCAGCATCTATAATGCTGGGTATGAATAAGGTACTTGCAAGGATAAAAAATACCATCTATCAAACAGACCAATCAGCTTGCTTACAGTACACCAGTGGTGGTTACAGAAAAGCTGATTATCGAAATTAGAAAGCCAAATGCAAAATCACATACAATCCCAAAGGGGAAGTTTCGACTAGAGACCAGGATAAAGGAATTAAGACTAGATGCAAATAATTAAAAAAAACATGAAAGAGTAAAAATTGAAGTATATAGTACTTTATATAGCACTTTTCTTATATACCGCTTCATAGTGCTTTACAGCACTCTCTAAGCAGTTTACAGAGTTCAGCATATTGCCCCCAACAATCTGGGTCCTCATTTTACCGACCTCGGAAGGATGGAAGGCTGAGTCAACCTTGAGCCTAGTGAGATTTGAACAGCTGAACTGTTGAACTAGCAGTCAGCCTGCAATGGCTGCATTTAACCACTGCACCACTTCAGCAAATATGCAAAAATCAGGACAAGGCTAATAATTATAATGGCTTAGCACTAGAAAAATTTAAGAATCTTTGAAAATCATAAAGCAACAAATAATAATAGGTGGGAAAATAGCATGCTATGAAGCACAAATTTTCCAATTTAAGGCAGTTCATCTGTTTCAATATCAGAGGTGATTCTACCAAAGTATAAACGGCAATTGAAAACCTGAAAATGGAAAACAAAACAAAAATCAACAACCCAGATTTGGAAAAACGTACGGGAAACTCGGAGAGACTATAACAAAAATGCTGGATGGATGAAAAAAATTGAAAACGAATTTGGTAACAACCAAATAGAAGACCTAACAATAAGAAATGGTTAAAAAATAAGATGAAAATGCTTTGAAGTGCCCTTGCAATCGTAAGTGCAAGCAGGTTGCCAAGTGCCCAAAGTTTGATCACTTGACTGTGAGGGTAACCACAACAACCATAACTTCAGGACCAGCCATAAGGCCCTTTAGGGACTTATATGGCAGGGCTTATATTTGGTGCAGGCATGAAAACCAGGCTAGGGCTTCTTTTTGGGGTAGGTCCTATTTTTGGGGAAACACAGTATCGTAAATTCAAATGAATGACCTTGAACTAATGGTCATAAGTTGAGGATTACCTATACTATTCAGGGCATTATATTTTAAAAAGGATCCTTGTTTCGGTAAACTTCCGTACTATAGAAAGCTGATGTGTTATACTTAGGAAACTTTTCATGTGGAGAGCTAGCATTAAAACATAGGTTTTCCATACTTACGGTACTGTCTCAAGTCACGCAGTCCAGAATTCTACAGCCTTCTTTGGCATTATTTGTAAAAGTGCTTCTCAGAACCTCAGAACGGATAATAGCAATTAATAGCACCAATTAAAATTGCCTCCATTACTCAGTGTTCTTTAGCTGGAAAGATAACGTCAGTCATGAAAATGTACCCCACGAAAGAATGAGGAAAGGCAGGATCATTTTCCAAAAGTATGAAGGACACCCTAAAGAGGAAAAATAATAAATAGAAGGAAGAATGGATGATGAATATAGTTGCAATTGTGGGCATCCTCTGAGGACCACAAACTTGCTTCTAAAGGCCAGTGGCTTCGCTTTATTTAGTCATCATATTTAGAAAACAGCATTTGGGGCCTGTCAGTTGCTGCAATCCATTTGTTTAGGGAAGTGCTGTTACCGATATATACAGTGCTTAATCATCACCGACACCTTATTGTGAATTTCTAGAAATAGGTCAGAAAAAGCGCTGCCTAGGACTAGAGAGATTACTTGGGAGACAGAACATTTTTAATAATAGAAGTGATGGACCAGAAATGATACACTGCAGGAGAGGAGGAGAGGAGGGAGAAATGAAGAAGAACCTGAGATTATTTGTGGATGTGTTTGTATTTTTGATGTAAGGATGGATGTGAAAAACAATTTGGAGGCTCTATATACTCAATACTGCTATATAAGGTGGTGTAACTATGGTTTTGAAACCACTGCTTAAGCGTGGATCAAAGGGAGACTGGAAAAGCAGTGAAAGTAGACCTCCATTCTTAACCACCATGATACCAACAAAATAATGTACGCACCAGATTTTTGAACTTGGACTGTGAGTCACACGCAAATACAAAACAGGCAGACTTTGCATCGCAAGATAGTGATGCACATTTTGTCACTCCCCCCTCCCCCTTGGTCCTCCTGTGTACCCTGATGGTGGCCAAATGACAGTTAATGGATCAAAAACAGTCTGACACTAAAGAAGAATGTGAGAGCCACAAACAAAGTAAGATAACCAAAGAACCAAGGAGATGCATTCTAAAGGAGAGAACACATAAATGTACTCCTTGACATGTTGTTTCAAGGCTTCAGTCTTGGAATGGGGCCTTTAGTTTTCCTCTAGAAATAAATAATTGACAATGCATAAAAGAGCAAGAAGTTCTATGAATCTTGGCAGGTCAGGCTAAATACAGGATTCCTTTTAGCTGCTCCATTTCACATCATTTCCTGGCAGGAAAAGTCCAAGTTTTTGCTCAGCTCCTGCTAGGTCTCATTTCAAACCACGACAATTTTGGATTGCCTTCATGTGCTGACTGGGAATGCAACCAAGAACTCAGTTGTCTGGCAGCTTAGGGTTTTAGAATCCAGAGGAAAGCAACATATGTACTTGGGATTTTTCTTCCTATGAGTGACACTCCCCACTCAATGCAGCCCAGGCTGGGGCTGGTGTAATTGTTATTTGTTTCACTTGTTTTACAAATAGTTGCCAGAATCCATATCTTTGTTCATGAACGAAGCAGAAAGAATATGAGATTTGGAAGAAGCAAATGAACAAAAACAAAGGTAAAATTGAGAGATTTACTCATCCCTGTGCCTAAACCTGGCATTAGTAAAATGAGACTGTTGTCTTTAACTGCAAAGATAACTGAGGAGTTAGAAGCATCAGACCTGGTTCAGTTCTCTGGTTCTCAGCTGCAGTGAAGGAGACGGTAATGTTGAAATAAGCTTTGATGGCTACTGTTGGTGTATGTGGGATGAAGAAAATGACACAACTCCATTGCCATAGCCCTACTTCAACCTTTCCTACTTCTGCTTCTATTCCTTTTTAGTTGGATTAAACTGATTTCTGCTACTTGAAATAGAAGTTTAGAAAGGGGGAGACCATGAGTTCAAGTGTCACCTTAGCCATGAAAGCCAGCTGGATGACGCTAGATGAGCCAGTCTCAGCCCAACCCACTTCACAGGGATGTTGTTGTGGAGAAAATAGAAGGAGGAAGATGTGTTTATTTATTATTTATATATTAGTGAGATTTATATACCGCCTCATAGTGCAAGCACTATACATTAAGCAATGTATATTTACATTGCCCCCAACAATCTGGGTCCTCATTTTACCTACCTTGGAAGGATGGAAGGCTGAGTCAACCCTGAGTCAGTGAGATTTGAACAGCTGAACTGCTGATCACAGTCAGCTAAAGTAGCCTGCAGTACTGGTCTCTAACCGCTGCACCACCTTGGCTCATATATTGGATATATAGTGTTGGATATATTCGCCACCTTAAGTTATTTGTAATAATAATATAATAATAATAATAATAATAATAATAATAATAATAATAATAATAATAATAATAATAATAATAATAATAATAATAATAATAACAACAACAACAACAACAACAACAACAACAACAACAACAACAACAGAGTTGGAAGGGACCTTGGAGGTCTTCTAGTCCAACCCCCTGCTTATGCAGGAAACCCTACACTACTTCAGACAGATGGTTATCCAACATCTTCTTAAAAATGTCTAGTGTTGGAGCATTCACAACTTCTGGAGGTAAGCTGTTCCACTGATTTATTGTTCTAACTGTCAGGAAATTTCTCCTTAGTTCTAAGTTGCTTCTCTCCTTGATTAGTTTCCACCCATTGCTTCTTGTTCTACCCCCAAGTGCCTTGGAGAAAAGTTTGACTCCCTCTTCTTTGTGGCGACCCCTGAGATATTGGAACACTGCTATCATGTCACCCCTGGTCCTTCTTTTCATTAAACTAGACATACCCAGTTCCTGCAACCGTTCTTCATATGTTTTAGCCTCCAGTCCCCTAATCATTTTTGTTGCTCTTCTCTGCACTCTTTCTAGAGTCTCAACATCCTTTTTACATCGTGGCGACCAAAACTGTATGCAGTATTCCAAGTGTGGCCTTACCAAGGCATTATAAAGTGGTATTAACACTTCGCGTGATCTTGATTCTATCCCTCTGTTAATGCAGCCTAGAACTGTGTTGGCTTTTTTGGCAGCTGCTGCACACTGCTGGCTCATATTTAAATGGTTGCCCACTAGGACTCCAAGATCCCTCTCACAGTTACTACTGTTGAGCAAGGTACCACATATACTGTACCTGTGCATTTTGTTTTTCTTGCCTAAATGTAGAACCTTACTTTTATCACCATTGAATTTCATTTTGTTTGATAGCTCCCAATGTTCAAGTCTGTCAAGATCCTTCTGTATCTTGAGCCTATCTTCTGGAGAGTTGGCTATTCCTGCCAGTTTGGTGTCATCTGCAAATTTGATGAGTTCCCCGTCTATCCCCTCGTCCAAGTCATTGATGAAGATGTTGAAGAGTACTGGGCCTAAAACAGAGCCTTGGGGTACTGCACTGCATACTTCTCTCCATGTAGATGCAGTTCCATTGAGCACTACACGTTGAGTGCGGTTGGTTAGCCAGTTTCGAATCCATCTGGTGATGATGCTGTCTAACCCACATTTTTCTATTTTATCTAGTAGTAGGTTATGATCTACTTTGTCAAATGCCTTACTGAAGTCCAAGTAAACCACATCGACAGCATTCCTCTGGTCCACTAATTTTGTCACTTTATCAAAGAATGCAATAAGATTAGTCTGGCATGATCTGTTTTTGACAAACCCATGTTGGCTTTTGGTTATTACTTTGTTTGCTTCTAGGTGTTCATTGATTCGTTGCTTGATTATCTTTTCCAAAATCTTCCCTGGTATTGAGGTCAGGCTGATAGGTCTGTAGTTTCCTGGATCTGTTTTTTTTTCCTTTTTTGAAGATGGGAACTACATCAGCTCTTTTCCAGTCCTCTGGCAGTTCCCCGGTGCTCCAGGATCTTTGAAAGATATAGTTCAGTGGTTCTGAGATCTCGTCTGCCAGTTCCTTCAGAACCTTGGGGTGTAATCCATCTGGTCCTGGTGATTTGAAATCGTCTAGGGTAGACAGGTGTTCACTTACCATTTTCTTCCCTATTTTAACTTGTGTTCCTAATATGTTTTTTGTGATGCTGTTTTTGATAGGTTGGACTGTTTTCTCCCTTTGTGTAAAGACAGATGCAAAAAACGTGTTAAGTAGCTCTGCTTTCTCCCTGTTGCTTGTCACCTTCTTGCCACTTTCTCCCTGTAATGGACCAATTGTTTCCTTGACTTTTTTCTTGTTTTTAATATGTTGGAAGAAGCTTTTTTTGTTACTTTTTACTTTTGTCGCAAGCCTTTGTTCATTGTGAGCCTTAGCTTTCCTCACTTCATCTTTACAGGCTCCAGCTATTTGCTGATATTCTGCCTTAGTTATTTCCCCTTCTTTCCACTTTTTATACTTGTCCTTTTTGTCTTTCAATTTGTCAGAGAGTTCTTTATGCAGCCATCCTGGTTTCTTTTGAGACCTATTATTTTTCTTCTTCATTGGTATTGTGCTAGCCTGGGCTTTTATAATCTCACTTTTCAAAATTTCCCAAGCTTCTTGAGTTGTTTTCCCCTTGAGGATTCTCATCCATGGAATCTTTCCCAAGTTCTCTCTGAGTTTATTGAAATTAGCCCTCTTAAAGTCCAAGACTCTAGTTTGACTTTGTTCTACTGTTTGTGTTTGCATAATGTTGAATTCCAATATTGCATGATCACTTGCCCCCAAGGTTCCTGTAGCTTCAACACCTTCTATCATTTCATCTCTGTTAGTGAGAATTAAGTCCAATATGGCTGATCCCCTTGTTCCCTTCTCTACTTTTTGGGTAACAAAATTGTCTGCTAGGTTTGTTAGGAACCTGTTGGCTCTTCCACTTCGTGCAGAGTTTGTCTCCCAGTTGATGTCAGGGTAGTTAAAATCCCCCATTACTATTGTGATGTGCTTCCTACATACCTTAGTTAGCTGACTAGCAAAAAGTTCATCTACTTCCTCTGTTTGGTTGGGTGGCCTGTAGTATAGACCTATGGCAATGTCATTTTGCCCCCCTTTAATATTGACCCAAATGCATTCGAGGTGATTTTCATTATAGTTGTGCTCTATTTCTGTAGAGATGTAGTTATTTCTTATATATAGTGCAACTCCACCTCCTCTTTTATTTGGTCTGTTTTTTTAAATAATTTAAATCCCTCTAGCTGTATATTCCATTTGTCAGTTTCATCCCACCAAGTTTCCGTAATGGCAACTATATCATATCTTCCGTCATTTACTTGAATTTCTAATTCACCCTGTTTATTCCTCATACTCTGTGCATTGGTGTATAGACATTTAAGTCCATTTAGATTGACCCTGTGTTTACTGTCTACATAACCTGTGTTGTGCCTGACCGCCCCTACTTTCTTGCCACCTGTTTGATTAGTGCACATATCTATGTTGTGTGCACTGTTAACCCTATTAATTTGAGATTGCTGGGGACAGAAATGATCTGTATCAATTAATTCTCTGTCCCCACTGTTCAGTTTAAATGTATATCCAGGAAATCTCTGAATTTAATACCAAGTAGCTCAGTCCCTTTCTTTGATGGATGCAAACCATCTCTTTTGTACAGTTTTTCATTGGACCAGCTGCTGATATCATGACTAATAAAACCAAAGCCTTCCCTTTTACACCACTCCTTTAGCCACACATTAAACTCTGCTACACGTTGGCCTTTCCCTTTTTGTTCCTTATATACTGGTAAAACCTCTGAAAAGATAAGCCTACAACCTATACTACTAAATTCGTACCCCAAGCTCTGGAAGTCATTCTGCACAGAAAGTACATCTTTTTGGGACAGATCATTTGTGCCTAGATGTATAATAGCATCAACATCACAGTCCTTACTGGCATTCTTGACTATCTTAAGAATACGCCTCTTGTCTCTGCTGGCAGTAGCACCTGGCAGACACCTGACCTCTTTCAAAACCTCGATATCCTTTCCTAAATTTACATCCCTTACAATTGAATCACCAACCAGAAGGTGGCTTCTCTTTTTGGATACCTTGCTGCTCTTGTGTGACTGATGTGTAATACGTGATTCACACTTTCCACTTTCCAAATTAAGTTCTTCATCTCGGACCACATTCCCCTGCTTATTTGAGTTATTGTTATCACAAGTACCTTGACCTGTCACGTTAGTGTCTCTGTTAAGGTCAGCAAGGGCACTATATCTGTTATGCTAGGACACAGTAAAAGCTCTGTGCTTCTGGTTCACAGCTCTCACCCTGGTGAGATGATAAATGGTGAGATGAAAAATGATAAAGGCAAGTGTGAAGTTTCCGAAAGATGCCCTAATTAATTCATGAGCCACGAGCCAAGCTTCAAAAGAAATACAGTCATTTATTAGGAGCAACATTCCGGCAATACTCCAATGGCATCAGAACTAACCTCACGTAACTTACAGGCCCCCATGACCCTGTCTCCCCCCTCCTCCCTGGGCATGTTATAAATTACATTCTCCAATGAACCACATTGGCAGGCTGAAAAACCCACACTTCTCCTGCTGACTCCAGTAACCTAGGATATAATCTGCAGAAAGGCATTTGTGGAATGTAGTTTCAGTTAGGGCAATCAAGCAGCTCCATCAGTCCCCCCCCCCACTTATGGCAACTTGAAAGCTTTTCAAGTTGACATTAAGACAGATACATTTACATAGACATGTGTGTGTGTGTGTGTATACATATATGTATACACACATATACACACATGTATACACATATATATTGTATATATATATATACACACACAGTTTGTATATGTGTATGGTATGTTGATTAGAGAGTTGGATTGGGTACTGATTTAAGTTCCTATTTAGCTATAGAGCTCATGGAATCCTTTTCAGCTGGACACTATCCCTCTACCCAATCTATGTCAAAAGTTTTATTGTTATGAAGCTAAAATCGGAGGAGAGAGTGTTTTGTTCTGCCCAATTAACAGGTAGAATTAACATATTCTCTAAGGGAACATTAATAATGTGAGATACCATGTAAATGAATATAATTGAGTTAGATCGTCGTGACACCAAGGAAGTACTGTAACTAGAAAACCAAAGAAATAATTAAAGCTGTTTATTGCAAAAGTGATAATAAGTTGCTGCTGGAAGTTTGTGGAAGGCAACCTTTTCAGTGCTGAGAATAGTACCTTTGTTGGTAGAGCACATGCTTTTAAAAAAAGGTCCACTATTCAATTCATGTTCCAAAGGTGCTTTTTCAAATGACAACTGGACTTCGTTTTTTCAAACTGGATAACCGAGAAATCTCCATAGATGTTCAATTCATGGCAACTTTTGTTAAAGGAGATCAGATACAGGACCTGGGAGAGAGCAGTGCTAGTGCTGTTGGAGAGTACCTACAAGATCAAGGAAGACATCCTTAGGATGAATGAATCATTGTTCTAGCCTGCAACAAAGAATCTTACCCACACAATTTTTTAAAAATGGTTCTTTTGTACACTCGGGGAGAATTTTTCATGGGCAGCACTCAAACATCTCTTTCATCAGCACCTCAAATGTTTGAAGGCTTTGCGGTGTTGTTTAGGTGGATGTGAAAGAAGATATGATCCTGGCATTGTTTGTTCATTTTTTTAAGCTTTACAATGATGCATTTCATGCATTCTTTTGAATTTGCAGACATGAAGTATGGAGAGTCATTACCTGCGTAGGTTTTAGACAAGCTGACAAAGAAGCACAACTGTTCCAGCAAATTCTGATCTCCTGTCTTTCTAGATATTTATTCCATGTTCATTATCATGGTATCTGAGCTGTTATGATTGATCTAGTCTTCAGCACGGTAAGACTCTATAAGATGTTCTATTAATCCTAAAACATCTCCCATCCATCAACCTTAGTTCCTTCTGAGCAGTTATAAAAAAAGAAATTTAAGAGCGCGATTTAACATGGCCTGAATTAATATTTTTGTGCACCCAGATGGCCTAATTGATGGCCAACTTAACTGCTCCCCTGTCTTTGTCACTAGAATGTTAACTCTTAACTTATAGTCTGTTGGCATAAAGAATGACAGATGAATAATAGAATCTGAATTGATGTCAACAGTAAGGAGGACTTTTGAAAGAGTCCATCATGCTTTCAAAGAAAGGGTAAGAAGTCTTTGTTCCAGAGCTGCAGTAGCAAGGACACGTTTTTTTCTGAAGCCCATTGTATAGGAAAAATTCAGTGTATTTTTCAATGATGGGATAAAGTAATGGGATGGAACAGTTTTTCATGATTCATTCCTCCACATATAGGGATAGTTTCAAAAGCTGGAGCTGCAAACATTCACTTATGGCAGGGGGACAAAATTTCACTAGTTCAAAGGCCGAGGTTTTAAACAATTTCACACCACTTCACAAGAACAATAGCACTATGCTTTACACAATATGTTAAGAGTCTCAATTCAAAATTAGGTATGGATAGAATAAAAAGGGGAGGGAATTATTGGGTGCTTTAATGTGAGAACTGGCTACTTTAGGCCTCTGAAATATTAAAAAAATACTTTGCACCTTAATCTACTTCAAACGAAAAATCACATTAATTGTTAGGCCCTCAGCTCTTATGGGGTGGCTCTGATGAAGGCTATAAACAGGATGCTGGTGGGTTATAACCATTTCATTGCATTTCTGGCTTATGGTAACTTCATATTATTTAATGGCTATAGCCCAAAGTACAATGGCTCAGCTCAAGTTGGCGCTTTCTGGGTAGCTAACAACAATTAAAATCTCCACAAACAACATCCTAACATTAAATACCTAATCAGCAGGTGAAATAAAAGGCACAAAGAATTATCAATATATAGTAATTGTCTCATAGCAGGGGTGAAATGCTACGGGTTTGGGCCAGTTCGCCCAAACCGGTAGTAACAATGCTTCCGATTCGCAGAACCGGTAGTAAAAAATACTTTTAAAAAGTTTTTAAAAAAGGTTCCAATGATCGGCACAGCTGATTGTCACAGCTGATTAACCTTTTTTGTAACCTTTTAAAGCATTTTTACTACTATTCGCTTGAACTGGTAGTAAAAAATGCTTTAAAAAGTAAAAAAAAAAAAGGTTCCGACGATCAGCTGTCACAATCAGTTGAGCGGGGAACCTTTTTAAAAAACTTTTTAAAAGCATTTTTTACTACCTATTCGACTAGAACGGTGACTCTGTGAGATTGTTGAAGGGGCCATTTTGTGTGAAGTCCAGCTGCTTCTGCATTGTGTGTGAGTCAGTTGTGTAGGAGTCAGTTGTGTAGCTTTTGTGTTATTTTTGTGTAAAGTGTGATAGTTGTTTTTTGAGCTCTCTGTGACTCTGTGAGGTTCCTGCTTGTTGCAGGGGCCATTTTGTGTGAAGTCCAGCTGCTCCTGCATTGTGTGTGAGTCAGTTGTATAGCTTTTGTGTTATTTTTGTGTAAAGTGTGATAGTTGGTTTTTGACGCCACACCCACCCAGTCACATGATCACAAAGCCATGCCCACCCAGTCACATGACCACCAGGCCATGTCCACCCGGTCACGCCCACAAATTTTCTGGTAGGGAAAATTTTTAGATTTCACCACTGTCTCATAGGCATTGCCATGTGTTCTGACCCCCACACCCAGTGACATAGCCAAATCTTCAAGATTTTAAGAAAAGCCAAAAGGATTGGGGCCAATATAATCTCCTAAATTTATTCTCTAGATCAGAGGTCCCCAAACTTTGCAACTTTAAGACTTGTGGACTTCAACTCCCAGAATTCTCCAGCCAGCATAGCTTACTGGAGAATTCTGGGAGTTAAAGTCCACAAGTCTTAAAGTTGCCAAGTTTGGGGACCCCTGCTCTAGATCCCCAGAAGGCAGCTGGATAAAGTTATAAGGAAGGAGGACTTAGGTAACAGGAGGACTTCCTGACTATATGACATGTCTGCCAGGTGAGTTGTCCTTGTATTGATCTTCCAACAGAAAACTGGATAGTCATCACTTTTTGTGACCTTCTGACAAGCAAAGTCAATGGGGACACCAGATTCGTTTAACAACCATGTTAGTAACTTAACAACTGCAGTGATTCACTTAACAACTGTGACAAGAAAGGTTGTAAAATGGGGCAAAATTCATTTAATGACTGTCTCACTTAGCAACAGAAATTTTGGGCTCAATTTTGATCATACATCGAGGACTACCTGTAGGGGACTAGGTTAGATGATCTATAAGATCATCTAATAGTACTACTTTATCTTGTAAATGAATAACAAGGAACTTCTGAAGATCAGAAATTATCTGACTGCTGCTGGTATCAGCTTATTGGAAAACCATAGCTGCAGAACAGGGGTGGGTTCTAACTTACCTCGCCGCTGGTTCACTTCCTCCTATGGTGCCGCCATTAGAGCCGGTTCAGGGGCGTGGCCAACTGGCAATCAATCCCAGTTCAGCGAGCGGGGGGGACTTCCCACTACTGGTTCTATAGAACCGGTCCAAACCGGGGGCAACCCAGCTCTGCTGCAGAATTATTTGTTGTGATTGGGCAAAGCTGTCCTTAGGATTACCAATGAATTTAGCTTTAATGTATTAACAAGTTGTATAACATATGAAGAAGAAAATTGTTTCTGTTTTCAAAGCCACTGTAGTAATATATTAGCAGGATTTTTCTATGTTGCATTTCCCCTGAATGATCACTTCTAGTTTTGAACCCCAGCTGTCTGTGTCTGTTTTGAGATATATTAACATTTGTAATATTTGCAGTCAACAATTATTGTGGAACTGAAAGGAACATAATAAATTGATTTCATAAACTCATGATCACAATAAATTATGCTCATAATACACTTGTCATGAGAGTCTTGAAGAGCAAGAAGACAGACTTAGCATTTATCATGCAAGTACCACAATTATGTCAGAAAGCAACCCATCTTGTTTTCTGAATAGTCACAGTACTTACAAATTAATCCATTTTATTAGCTGTATGAAATAGCTGGGTAGCGAAATAATGCCTTGACATCAAAAGAATCTGAAACTTGGGGTTTTTCAAAAAGTCAGTCCTTCCATTTTTCCAAACTTTGTTGATTAAAAACAGATGTTCAGATTTTCAAGTGTTCCATCCTTTCCTTTTACTTTCTGGAAGGGATATGCTAATATTTGCTAAATATTCATTATGACTCCCCTCTATTGGTTAAACAATCACCCTGCTGACCAGGAATCTAAAGTTCCTATTGAAAGTCTTGAGTGAGCATATGTGCCAAGGTCACCATTGACTCTGCAGGCCTTCAAGATCATGGACAGTTCCTCAGGAAACAACCAAAGTCCCTGAGATGACATTCAATGTCCTTGGAGGACCTCCAAAGGTGGTGAGTAGCTACTTCTGAACTTCTTTATCTTATCTAGAGTGTGCCAGCTTGTCTGGGAGAAATGTGCCAGTGCTTCTGGGTGGAGAAGTGGACAATGTGGCAAACATATAAATATGAGTGCCAAAGTGTGCTTAGAGTTCTCCCTTACTAAGGGAGGCCCATCTTTATTCAGCTGAATAAACACGTAAAAAGCTTATCGAGGTGAAAACCTGGTCTCTGTCTTTCTTTATGCCAAGCCATACCTGAAACCAGCAAAACAACCCCAGCATTGCTGCTTATTAAATCTGCAAAGCTCAAAGAAACATCTAGAAGCCAGGACAGATTACTACTTTTGTGAATGGAGGATATGTAGATTTAATAGCTGTAAGCTGATGAGAGGTTGTAAGCGGAGGCAACCGGAAGCTGATGCAATTTTGGTCACCTCAATAAAAAAAAGAAATGGTGTTGAGACTCTGGAAAAAGTGCAGAGAAGAGCAACAAAGATGATTGGGGGGCTGAAGGCTAAAACATATGAAGAACAGTTGCAGGAATTGGCTATGTCCAGTCTAGTGAAAAGAACTAGAGGTGACACGATAGCAGTATTCCAATATTTGCGGAACTGCCATAAAGAAGAGGGGGTCAACCTATTTTCCAAAGCACCAGAAGGCAAGACAAGAAACAATGGATGGAAACTGAACAAAGAGAGAAGCAACCTAAAATTAAGGAGAAATATCCTGACAGTAAGAACAATCAATCAATGGAACAATTTGCCTTCAGATGTTGTGGGTGCTCCAACACTGGAGGCTTTTAAGAAGGGACTGGACAACCATTTGTCTAAAATAGTATAGGGTCTCCTGCTCGAAGACCTCCAAGGTCCCTTCCAACTCTGTTATTCTATTATTGGTCTGCCTCAATCCTCAGGATTTAACTGGCTCTTAAAATGGCACCTTAAAAGACCCAAATGAGAGAGGAGAGATCTCAATTCAATAGTGAAACCCCCTTTTGTTTTATATTAAGACTTCTTAAGTGGTCATTCTGTCATGAAAGTGTGGTGATTGCTTAGTTCTTCATGCCTATACCCCTCTGTATCTGTATCTCTGGGTAAAATGTAAAACCAAACAGTAAGAAGCAGAGAGAGACCAGTATATACTACAAAAATGACCTTTAGGGAATGCTGTAGGGCAGTGATGGCGAACCTTTTAGATACCAGTGCCCAAACTGCGCACGCATGCTCAAACTAAAAGGTCCACATGCGCAAATGCATGCATGCATGGACATGTGTGCTTGCATGTATGGACATGCGCGAATGTGCACATGCATGTACATGCGTGACATGCATGCATGCACAGCAGAGACCCGAAGACCAGCTGGCCGGCAGGAGGTGGGGCATCCCAACACTGGCAGCACGGCAAGAGGTAAGATCTTTTTCTTTTGTGAGCTTCTGTTTCATCGTTTGCAGGAAAACAGAAGCTCATGAAAGAAATGCCATGGAGAGCTGCCCTGGGGTGATGGCACGCGTGCCAGCAGAGAGGGCTCTGCGTGCCATCTCTGGCACGCGTGCCATAGGTTCACCATCACGGCTGTAGGGCTTGATCTATACAATATGAAGCTTGTCTACTTAGTCTACTCCTTATTTTCTAAAAGTCTGGGATAATGTGCAAACACATCAGCACATCTCAAAGCATCATAGTAAAGGTGGTGTTCTGTTACCCTTTGAATGAGCCCTTTAGCCTCTTAACTGAATGGTGTTTGCCCTTTTATTCCACAAAGAATGTAAACCTGGTTCTTAAATACATTATTGATTACATCCTGTAAAGTTTCTAAGATGATGGTAATAGCCTTCTCACTATAATATTAATCTCTCCACCAAGGGAAAGCAAAGCCAAACAAGTGAATTTCCCTCTGCCAACATGCAGTTAGATCAGTTGTAAAAATAAACAAAGCAAATGTCACTAGTGAGAAACATTACACACACTTCTGAATATCAATGGCATGTCCAGCCCTGGGGATCTTAGAAAAACACATTAGCCATGCTGCTGAAGACAGCAAAACTCTTTAAAATCCTTCCATGAATCTCATCGTTTTTTTTTAACATGTAGGTGCTTTAAGATGCTTCAGAATAGGATAATCTCCATACTACAAAGGGGTGTATGTGTTCAGATAATGCAAAAATGAAAAAAGAAAAAACAAGAAAAAAGAAAAAAGAAAAAAGAAAAAAGAAAAAAGAAAAAAGAAAAAAGAAAAAAGAAAAGAGAAAAGAGAAAAGAGAAAAAAGAGAAAAAAGAAAAAAGAAAAAAGAAAAAAGAAAAAAGAAAAGAAAGAAAAAAAGAAAAAGAAAAGAAAAGAAAAAAAAAGCATTTGGTTTTGTAAGTATGAACTGATTTGGGATTTGGGATTGGATCCTAATGTCAAATGCTTGTTTTTGAATAAGATCAGTGTGGGCAAGGAGAAGGGGCCAATTTTGTAATAGCAATGAACAACTAACTTTTCACTCTGATATAGGGATTCTCTCACTGAATAACAGAGTTGGAAGGGACCTGGGAGGTCTTCTAGTCCAACCTCCTGCTCAGGCAGGAAACCTTATACCCTAAACCCTAAACCAGTTCAGACAAATGGTTGTCCAATCTCTTCTTAAAACCTCCAGTGATAGAGCACCCACAACTTCTGAAGGCAAGCTGTTCCACTAGTTGACTATTCTCACTGTCAGGAAATTTCTCCTTCATTCTAAGTTGGTTCTCTCCTTTATTAGTTTCCATCCATTGCTTCTTGTCATGCCCTCTAGTGCTTTGGAGAATAGTTGACTCCCTTTTCTTTGTAGCATCCCCTCAACTATTGGAACACTGCTTAGTCCTTCTTTTGAGGCATCCCCTTCAATATTGGAACAATCCCTAGTCCTTCTTTTCACTAGACTGGACATACTCAATTCCTGTAACCGTTCTTCATATGTTTTAGCCTCCAGCACCCTAATCATCTTTGTTGCTCTTCTCTGCACTCTTTCCAGAGTCTCAACATCTTTTTTTATATTGTGGAATCTCCAGTGCTCATCTAGGAATTGGTGAAGAGTGATAAAATATTTAAAATGTGCCTTTCAGAAATCTGAAAGTACCCAGTTTCTGAAAAAAACTACCATAAAATTTAGTGGATAACTACAGTAGATGTTCCACTGTAAAGACTTGACAAGTCCAGCCAGAAGAATATTTTGGAAAGGGATTTGAAGCATTTATGTTATATTTACTTGTTTATATGCATTACAGATTTGAAAAAAAAATACCAATGTGGGTTAAAAAGTTCCTGTTTTTTTAAAAAAAGAGTTTTATGCTTTGGGCATGCATAGGCAACACAGAGACAGAGAATATATCTCTACCTCTATCTCACCACCTATGAGCAAGGATTCTCAAGTGGCTGTCTGTGAAATTCTTTCTCTGCTCAGTTTTGACTGGCACTGAATCTTGTAAGCTTTCAGTGCCAACTGAAGATGTATCTGCTCTCCCAAATCTTTGGTTAAATTTGTGCTGCTGAGCCTTCTGTCTTGCTATTGATTTTCTGCCTGTTCCTGCCAGTGTTCCAGGGTATTTAGCTAATTTATGGCTTATTTTAGATGCAAGAATTCTTGGAGGGCATTTATTGTGCAATTGTTTCACTGCAAATTGTTTTAATTTGTTCTGCCCCGGCACTGGGATTATTTTATGAATGCTGAGTGGTTTAGAAATGTATTAAATAAATAATGTCAGAACATCCTTAATAGGGAAGCCACCAGCATGTTCTTTCTAGTATTTAAGCTGTGACATTGAGAAGGAACAAAGAATCATATCTGAAGCAGGCTGGAGTAGCCAGGAAAACCGTGGTCCTCTCAAATCCAAAGCCCTCCTTCCTTCTTGCTGCGTCTCTCAACAAGCCATCTGTCTAACCTAACTACTCATGTTGCTGGAGTAGATTAATTACATTCCATTGGTTTCAACTGGAGGGCATTCATCTGGGTAGTTGTTCAGGACAGGAAGGAAGACATACAAATTTAGCCTATCTATCCTCACTTCCTGCTACCCAGCTGTCAGGAACATGATAAAGAGCCAGACTTCACCCAGTTTCAAACTCAAATGGTAGCAAGCAGAAATTCAAGGACACAGTTGTGGAAAAGCTAATTATATTATAGGTATTGGAAAAGCTGTAGAGTAGAAAGGCAGAAAATGCATTTGTACAGTAAGTCTCCAACCATTCATATTCTCTCTCTCTCTCTCTCTCTCTCTCTCTCTCTCTCTCTCTCTCTCTCTCTCTCTCTCTCTCTCTCTCTCTCTCTCCCTCCTATATATCTACCTACCTACCTACCTACCTATTATCTATCTATCTATCTATCATCTACCTACCTACCTATCTCTCTCTCTCTCTCCTATCTATCTATCTATCTATCTATCTATCTATCTATCTATCTATCTATCTATCTATCTATCTATCTATCTATCTACCTACCTACCTACCTACCTACCTACCTACTATATATCTACCTATCATCTACCTACCTACCTACCTACCTCTCTCTCTCCCTCCCTCCCTCCCTACTATATATCTACCTACCTACCTACGTACCTATTATATATCTATCTATCATCTACTACCTACCTACCTACCTACCTACCTCTCTCTCTCATCTATCTATCTATCTATCTATCTATCTATCTATCTATCTATCTATCTATCTATCTATCTATCTATCTACCTACCTACCTACCTACCTACCTACCTACCTACCTACTATATATCTACCTATCATCTACCTACCTACCTACCTACCTCTCTCTCTCTCTCTCCTATCTCTCTCTCTTATCTATCTATCTATCTATCTATCTATCTATCTATCTATCTATCTATCTATCTACCTACCTACCTACCTACCTACCTACCTACATACCTACTTACCTACTTACCTACTATATATCTACCTATCATCTACCTACCTACCTACCTATTATATATCTACCTATCATCTACCTACCTACCTATTATATATCTATCTATCATATACCTACCTACCTACCTACCTATTATATATCTATCTATCATATACCTACCTACCTATTATCTATCTATCTATCTATCTATCTATCTATCTATCTATCTATCTATCTATCTATCTATCTATCTATCTATCTATCTATCTATCTATCTATCTATCTAATCACCCAAGAGTCACCACTATTTTTTCTTTTGCCTTCTCAAATACCCCAGCAGGTTGAGAGCTGGTTGTTTCTCAGTGAAAGGGGTAATTGATGTTTGTGCATGGTCATTATAAAGATTCCATCAGTGTCTTGTGGCAAGGAGAGCAAATGATAAACAATGCATGACGATATCGTCATGCAAATGCTGCAACTAAAATATTTTCATCAAGTATCAGGATGAAAATACAAAATCCCAGCACTTGCGTGATGGTGTCTATCAGCCTTTGCTTATGCCACTGAACAGATGTATCTGGTTTCATGTTCTCTGCTCTCTGTTCATATAGGAAGTAGTTCTCTGATTACTCTTCAAATACTGGTCTATACTTTGTTAAAGTAGGACACATGGTTATTCTAATTAAAGCTTAAAGATAATTTCATCTAATCGTTTCCATACTTGCATATACATTGGAGATGATTGAAGAACATTTGAAAGCCTCTTTCTGAGGTTTCCCATATCATAAGAGTTTGATTATGGGAATCCTAAAAGTTAACTGTGTAGCAGCAGATATGAGATTCTTTGACTCTAAAAAAGGGCTGCTTCCCAATAACAGTCAATGATTGTTTTCTTAACATCTTTATACTAAGTCAGAAAATAAGCTAGATATCTTTTAGAAATATTGTCTTCTTTTGATCAGGTTAAACCTTCTGGCTCACTTTCCATATAGTTTATTTTTCCTGCCTGAGGACATAATATAGGAAATACTGGGGTAGGAGGAGAAATCAGTACTAGGCTAAATGAAATCCAAAAAAATGATATTGTCCTAAGCAGACTTTGCGGGGGAGTGTGTGGTGCTAAAGGTGTAACAACCAAATGGTACCGGACTAAAATGTGAGAGGCTGTGCATTCAAGTCCCACCTTAGCCATGAAAGCCAGCTGAGTGACCTTGGGTCAGTTCCTCTCTGTCAGCCCAACCCACCTGATAGGGTTGTTGTGGGAAAAATAAGAGGCAGGTGAATCGGGTATATTTGCCGCTTTGAATTATTTGTAAAAATAATAAAGGGAAGATACAAATAAACAAAGAGAGAAAATAAATGCACCTCTCCAATGCATATTTTCTGTGCGCCTGCTTCTCAACTTAGTGTCACCTTGCAGAAAATTCACTGGGAGACCCCAAAGAATATACATGTCTTATGCTCTTCTTTATGCATTGAATTGTCTTCCTCTCTCTGTGTTATATCTAGGCTAAAACACCTATGAAATCTCACAACAGAACTAACGTTTACATATTAATTTAATTGCCTGTGCTTGAAGTCAAGCTTCATAAAACAGAATTTTATTTAGAAATGACATCTCTTCTCCACTAAAAGCTCATATACGTATCAAATAAAAATACATTAGGAAAATGTATATTTTAGGAACTTTAGGTGCTTATTAGGAAGCTTAGGTTTTTTTTAAAAAAACTATTATTTTTTAGCCAATAGTCATGCAAGGGAAATCAGATGTTTTCAGGTAAATATACTTCTTGATTGATCAATGCCAATCATTTAACTACTGGAAATAAAAATGTCTATATTATCAAACAATGACCTGTATCATGAGAGGAAAAAAAGTAAGTAATATTATGATGATATTCTGCTAACTTTGTGGAAACCACAGTATTGGCATTAGTGATTGGTTCATCTTGGACCAGACTGGAGGCTTTCCATATGGACTTGAAAGGACAAATTGGGAAGTCTGAATTTTGTTCAGCACCCTGAAAAATTCTATTGAGCACCCTGAAAAACCCCAAATGATATTAATCACAACAGTTTCTATCCCTGTCTCCATAAGTGTTTAATATGATCTGAGGAGTCAAGTTAAGCAGCTATTCTCTCAACCCAATTCACCTCACAGAGTTGTTGTTAGGATAATAGAAGAAGGAGGGAGTATTATGTATATTATTATGTACAGTATTGAGTGGTATGGTATGGTATGGTATGGTATGGTATGGTATGGTATGGTATGGTATGGTATGGTATGGTATGGTATGGTATGGTATGGTATTTATTAGAATAGAATAGAATAGAATAGAATAGAATAGAATAGAATAGAATAGAATAGAATAGAATAGAATAGAATAGAATAGAATAGAATTCTTTATTGGCCAAGTGTGATTGGAAACACAGGAATTTGTCTTTGGTGCATATGCTCTCAGTGTACATAAAAAAAAGATACATTTGTCAAGAATCATGAGGTACAACACTTAATGATTGTCATAAGGTATAAATAAGCAATCAGGAAACAATCAATATTGATATAAATTGTAAGGATACAAGCAACAAGTTGTAAGTGGGAGGAGATGGGTGATAGGAACAATGAGAAGACTAATAGTAATAGTAATGCAGCGATAGTGAATAGTTAGACAGTGGTGAGGGAATTGTTTGTTTAGCAGAGTGATGGCATTTGGGAAAAAATTGTTCTTGTGTCTAGCTGTCTTGGTGTGCAGTGCTCTATAGCGTCATTTTGAGGGTAGGAGTTGAAACAATTTATGTCCAGGATGTGAGGAGTCAGTAAATATTTTCACGGCCCTCTTTTTGACACGTGCAGTATACAGGTCCTCAATGGAAGGCAGGTTGGCAGTAATTGTTATGTATTATGTATAGTATTATGTATATTTGATGCCTTGAGTTATGTATAAAAATAATAAAATAATAAAAATAATTAAATTAAAAATGTTTAAAAATTATACTCAAATGGTGGTTTTTTCCATATTGAATTTTAAAATGAAATTTAGATTTTAAGGCTTCCTAGAAACATAAATTGCAGAGTGGGTTTCATATACTAGGAAGCGGACAAAATCTGTATTTGAAGAAGAACAGGATAATTAAGGACAGGCACTAATTAAGAGAGGGCAAATGAGATGGCCACAATCTATCTGTCCTTTTCAGTTCAACTGTCCCCCCAACCTCTGAAACTGTCACTCTAATTGTTAGATCTGGAGCTTCAGTGCTTAAAATAGTGGTAGTGTAACAGAGAAAAACAACATCCTCTTTCATTGCTGGCTCAAAATGCTATAGAGGGAGAGGTGGGCTTCAGCTGGTTTGGCCTGGTTCGAGCGAACCGGTTGTTAAGATTCTGTGCAGTTTCGCGAACCAGCAAATCCCACCACTGGCTGGCCCTGCCCTGCCCAATCTGCCCCACCCCACCCCACCCCACCCTGCCTTGCCTGCCTTGGCTGGTGGCTAGAGTCACGCCCATGCCCAGGTACTCTCTGGCTCCTTTGCTCGCTCACTTGCCCAGACCACGCGACCCTCTCTGCCTCTGATACAGAGCCCTCATCCGAGCCTTCCCCAGATTCCAGGACTGGCCCATGTTCCTCCACAATCTCCTCACTGTCCGAATCTGCTGCCAGCTCTGCTGGCTGTTGGTGGGCCACAACAATTGCAAAGGAAAAGGTGCGCAGCTTCCCTGGCACGTCAGTGCGCACTGCCTCCTGCACGCAAAGGGCTTGTTTGCTTTCTTGGGAGGATACTCCCTTTTCAGAGCAGGGATTCCTTTACATTCCTTGCCCCCACCCTGGGATTTATTTGGCACAATTTTATCTTTTTCCCTTCTCTGGGCTTTTTAAAAAACTAACATCTCTCTCTCTCTCCCTCTCTCTCTCTCTGTCACATAGTGAATATTGTCAGTTGTGAGTTTATGCAGGGTGATGCACCCCTATCCTAATATGATGGTATTTTCCAATACAAGCAGAACATATTTTATGATGTGTATGCATGTCTACATTCCTGATCCACCATTTATTCTCTTCTGCCTTGGCTCTTGACCTGAACGGTCGTGTTTCTCAGCAAAGATGTAATTATTCAGGATTTATTGTTTTGTACTGAAATAAATATTTTCTATTAGACATTTAATCTTGGTTTTATTTCTACCTGTCTGGATTCCAAGTAAAGATCCAACATCGCCTCTATGAGATTTTATTCTCATTCTAACACTCTCCCCCCCCCCCCACAGAGAGAGACATTGGATCTTTCTTTCCTCCTGGCACATCCAGGCAACACCCACCAAGTGACATAGAGTTGGCCATGCCCACTCAGTCACATGACCCCCCCAGCCACGCCCACTCAGCTGATTATTAAGAAGAACCAGTTGTTAAATTATTTGAATCCCACCACTGTGAGGTATTGATTTCAATAATTAAGTGGCATATCTTCAGCTGTTTTTGTCTTTTCATATCCAATCACAGAATTCAGAATTCAGAATACAGAAATGAACAAATACAATACAGAACAAATACAATACAGAACAAACACAATACAGAACAAATCAATCCCAAGTTCGTACTTCAGATATACATGACCAGACTCAAATTATCATATTTTGGATACATTACATGAAGATCTAGCTCACTTGAGAAGGCTCTAATCGGGTGGGTTCTGGATCCTTTTGCTGCCGGTTCGCTCAGGGATGCACCAGGGGCGTGCACACACTTTGTATGCACGCGTGCCCCTGCAGCAATAAAAATAGCTTCTGTGCATGCACAGAAGCACAAATTAGCTTCTGCACATGTGCAGAAGCAAAATCCAAGATGGTGGTGCCCACGGAGACACCGACAGAACCAGCTCCATGACGTCATCACCGAGTTACTAACGTTTCTAAAGAACTGGTTAGAACCAGTAGGAACCTACCTCTGGCTCTAATCTTGGTAAAAGTGGAATGAATGAAAAGAGGAGGATGACCTAGCAGCAATGTGGACTTCAGTTGCAAAGGGTGCACTGTTGGAGGATCTGATTGGGGACAAATCATTTTGGAGAAGGCCTCTTTATGTCTTACTACCAATAGCAATAGCACTTAGACTTATATACCACTTCACAGTGCCTTTGCAACCCTCTCTAAGCGGTTTACAGAGTCAGCATATTGCCCACAAAATCTGGGTCCTCATTTTACCCACCTCAGAAGGATGGAAGGCTGAGTCAACCTTGAGCCTGGTGAGATTTGATCTGCCAAATTGCAGTCAGCCGGCAGTCAGCAGAAGTAGCCTGCATTACTGCATTCTAACCACTGTGCCACCACAGCTACTAAGAGTCAATACAATCAATGACACCATGAATTGCTGTCAAGTTGTTACTGACCATCTCTATTCTCAATAAAATACACAGGAATTCTTTTTCTTTTAATAAATGACACTCATATTTTATACCTTTGTATCTGTGTCTGTACAGGTAGTCCTCGACTTACAACAGTTCATTTAGTGACCATTCAAAGTTACAACGGCCCTGGAAAAAGAGACTTATGACCATTTTTCACATTTATGACCATTGCAACATCCCCATGGTCATGTGATCAAAATTCAGACGCTTGGCAACTGGTTCATATTTATGACGGTTGCACTGTCTCAGGGTCAAGGCATAATGGAGGCGCTCCCGGAGCAACTTTCCCACCCTGCACAGCCAAGATAAAGGGGACGGGGCATGATCCTGGGCTGCCTGCCTGTCGGAGGTCCCCCCTGGAGTTTTATTGCTTCGGGGTGGGATTGGGAGTTTGGCAGGCACCTGGGGACGGTGGCATAACATCGGCCACTCGCGCTGAGCACTACTAAATCTCCCTTTTTCTTCCGACCATCGAAGACGGCCACCCATTTTTGGTGCGGGCGAACGCCGTGAGGGCCGGTTGTTTCTGAGGCCTCTAACGAAATTCGGATTGATTCGGGAAGGCTTTGGGGCTATTTGAACCAAACTCTGAACTTAGGAGGATTTGATATCAACTAACATCAGCCGAAGAAGAAGACGGCGAGCTCGGACGGCGTACCCTGCTATCGGCGGCCGGGAGCTCTGTCGTTCCTTTTTGTTTTTGTTTCTGGGATTCCTGGCTGGAGAGATCAGTGGAGGCGCGGGTGTTAGGCTCTGTTTGCTCCGCTTGCCGCCTCTGCTTAGAAGATTGGCACTGAGGCGGTAAGCTTTTTCGAAGCGGACTGAACCCTGGCGCGGATTGAGGTGGGGCTGCTTTTGGGCTACTGTGGATTATTTTGAACTGAGAGCAGGGGACTGAGAGCAGGGATTATCGGACCCTTAATGTTGTTTTCTGGGACTCCCACCGCCATTGTTCTTAGGACGGTGTGACGTACTGGAGATAATTACTATCCTTTGAGGGCCTAGAGGTCGTTGAAAGACCTTGGAAAGATCGCGAGAAGTCTACATACACCTCCGCCTGGCTTTTTCAACTGCTGGGCGACTTTGGGGGAGGTGCCTGACTCTGATTAATCACGAAAAATTGCTTCCCGGACTGCCGCGCCCCCCCCCCCCCACTGCTACCAGCGATATCCAGGGAGTTTTTTTTACATCTGTAACAACGATAACTATACTGGATGCCTAGTTTGAAAACATCTCTCCCTCCGTGGGTGTTCCGGGTCACCTTAATGAACATAGTGACTGCGTTGAAGATGCGGAACCCCCCCTCGAGTACAACTCAGTTGCAGACCGTGGGGACGGGAACCTCAGATCCCCAAAGACATCCGAGGAAGGGAGGCTTTTATTACCCCTGGACTATAGAACACCCCTGGACTATAGAACATCTGGGAAGGCCGAATCAAAGCAAGGGACCTGTCCTCCTAGCATACCCTTATTTGGAGGAGTTTGCCTTCTTTTTAATAACATCTATTTTAAATTGTATTCTCCTCCTCTGAGATGCGTATGGGTATGAGATGCGTATGGGTATGAGTGCGTAGGAGGATGATTGAGATGGATGTTTATGTGTTATATGAATAGGAAGAAATGGAAGAGTCAGGGGCTGGGTTTCCGCCCTCACCCACTGAGTGTGTAAACAGAATCGGGGGGTGGCGGGACGCAATCAACCTGACCAGTGAGAATGGTATGTATGGCCTGCAGGAAAGGAAGGGGGCCAGCGGGGGGGAGGGGGTCTCTGGTGGGGAGGAGAGCCGGAACATCTCGGTCATAATGGGAAGAGGCAGATATAGCGGGAGCAGAGGGGAGGGCCGCTCTCGGGGAATAAGACCTCACTGTTTACAAGCGATCCCTTGTTCCGGCCCCTCTGACTTGGTTCCATCTTGCTCAACCCGGATACCTGGCAACCAGGGTTCTCAGGGCCCTGGGCTCAGGATGCTGCTGCTCAATGCCAGGTCAATTATCAACAAAGCCCCCCTGATACGTGATTTAATCACAGAGGAGGGGGCAGACCTGGTATGTGTTACCGAGACCTGGCTAGGGCAGGAGGGGGGAGTAGCCCTCTCCGAGATATGCCCAGCCGGTTTCTCGGTGCAGCACCATTCTCGACCCCAGGGAAGGGGGGGAGGAGTGGCAATTATAACACGTGGAAATCTGCATCCTCGTAGGATCCCTGCCCCGGAGATTGTTGGGTGTGAGGCGCTCCTTCTGAAGTTGGACTTAGGGGTTCAGGTGGGCCTTTTCTTAACGTACCTGCCTCCCAGCTGCGTAAGTAAGGCCCTGCCTGAGCTGCTCGAGGCAGTAGCCGGCTTGGCGGTTGAGTTCCCTAGGCTTATGGTGTTGGGGGACTTCAACTTGCCATCTGCTGGCGAAACCTCTGGGATAGCTCAGGAGTTCATGGATTCCATGACAACCATGGACCTGACCCAAGTAATCCAGGGTCCGACTCATGAGGGTGGTCACACGCTTGACCTAGTATTTCTCTTGGGGCAGTGGAGAGATGATCTGAAGATAAGGGACATAGTCATCACCCCTCTGTCATGGTCAGATCATTTTCTACTGAGGCTGGATTTCACGACCCCATTCCTCCCCCGCAGGGAGGCGGGACCGACTAGGTGGTTCCGCCCCAGGCGCCTAATGGAGCTGGAAGGATTCCAGAGGGAACTTGGGGAAATACCTGAAACCCTGGTACACAATTCGGCTGACTCCCTGGTGGCTGCTTGGAACACTGCAGCATCAGGGGCCCTAGATCGAATTGCGCCTAAGCGACCTCTCCGTGGCAGTGGATCCCGGAAAGCTCCCTGGTTTACCAAGGAGCTCCGGGAGATGAAACGCCAGAAGAGACGTCTGGAGCGCCGCTGGAGGACCAAGAAGGCCGAGTCTGACCGAACACTATTAAGAATTTACATCAGATCTTATTTAGTGGCGATAAGGGCAGCAAGACGATCCTATCTTTCCGCTCTTATTGCGTCCGCAGATTCTCGCCCAGCCGCCTTGTTTAGGGCGACTCACTCCCTCCTTGGAAAAGGGGGGAGCGAGGAACACTTGCAAGGCAGAGCTGAGGAATTTGCTGAGTTTCTGTCGGATAAAGTCGCTCAGATTTGGTCGGACTTGGACTCTGGCAGGGCAGAGTCCATAGAGTTGACAGGGGCCAGTCCTAGTCCATCTTTGTGGGAGGAGTTTGGGCCTGTTTCTCCCAAGGATGTGGACAGGGCTGTGGGAGCGATGGGTACCTCCACCTGTTTATTGGACCCGTGCCCCTCATGGCTGGTTTCGGCCAGCAGGGCGGTGGCATGCGGCTGGATCCAGGCGGTGATCACCGTTTCTTTGAGGGAGGGATCCGTACCACAGTCGTTAAAAACTGCGGTGGTGCGACCCCTCCTGAAGAAGCCTTCCCTGGATCCAGCTGATTTGAAGAACTATCGGCCAGTCTCCAACTTACCTTTTTTAGGGAAAGTTGTGGAGAAGGTGGTGGTGCTCAGCTTCTGCAGCTCCTGGATGAAACAGATCATCTAGATCCTTATCAGTCGGGTTTCAGGCGCGGCTACAGTACAGAAACTGCCTTGGTCACCCTGATGGATGATCTCTGGCGGGCCCGGGATGGAGGGAACTCCTCCATCCTGGTGCTACTTGACCTCTCAGCGGCTTTCGATACCATCGACCATGGTATCCTTCTGCATCGGCTCGGTGAGTTGGGAGTGGGAGGCACCGTTTTACAGTGGTTCTCCTGTTATCTTGCCGATCGGATGCAGTCGGTGCTGGCAGGAGGGCAGAGATCGTCCCCTAGGCCCCTATCATGTGGGGTGCCCCAGGGGTCGGTTCTCTCGACCATCCTGTTTAACATCTACATGAAACCGTTGGGTGAGATCATCCGCAGACATGGGGTGTGTTTCCATTAGTACGCTGACGACACCCAGCTGTACATCACCACCCTGTCTGACTTCAGGGAGGCAGTGGATGTAATGTGCCGATGCCTGGACGACGTTAAGATCTGGATGGGGAGGAACAGACTCAGACTTAATCCCGACAAGACTGAGTGGCTGTGGATATTGCCTCCTAAGGTTCATGACAACTATCCCTCCTTGGTCTTTGAGGGTGCGAAATTGACCCCCTCAGACCAGGTCCGCAACTTGGGGGTCCTCCTAGATCCACAGCTAAAATTGGACCAACATCTCACTGCTGTGGCTAGGGGGGCCTTTGCACAGGTTCGCCTAGTGCACCAGTTGCGGCCATACTTGGAGAAGGATGCTCTACTCACGGTCACTCATGCCCTTGTCACCTCCCATTTGGACTACTGCAATGCGCTCTACATGGGGCTACCCTTGAAGAGTATCCGGAGACTTCAGCTGGTGCAAAATGCGGCTGCGCGTGCTGTGGTGGGTGTGCCAAGGTACACCCACGTGACACCGATACTCCGCCAGCTGCATTGGTTGCCCATCGGTCTCCGGGTCCAATTCAAGGTGTTGATCACTATGTTTAAAGCCCTTCATGGCTTAGGACCAGGATATCTTCGGGACCGCATTCTGCCTCATACTTTGTCAGAGTTACGCAATAAATCAGAAGCTTCAAAAGATAACTGCATTTTGCTGATTCAAATAACTTCTTTATAAGTAGAATAAAACATTAACAATACCACACTTTGTTTCAGATCACATGTTGAGATGTTTTCATACTGGAGTATAATGGTGGACAGACTAAACCACACCCTTCTTCTTGCTAAGTTTCTGGACATGCTCAATTAACACTTCAGCCGGATTGGCTGACTCAATCACATGGCTCTCCCAGTCATGAATATTCCAACACTCCTCCCTTCATTACTGGGAGAGACATCAAACCTATTGGATTTAAACATTTCCTATAATGGACACCACCCAATGGTTTGGTCATCATGTCTGCTAAATTATCCTCTGAAGAACAATGATGTAAACGTATCAATTTTTCTTTTACAGCTTCCCTGACATTACAATACTTAATGTCCACATGTTTACTTCTGTTCTTCACTCTGTCACCTGTTGCCATTTTTATACAAGCAGCATTATCTTCATAAACAGTAACAGCTTCATTTACATTTACATTTAAATCTTGTAACAACTGTACATACCAAACTACTTCAGAACATAACTCAGACAATGCAATAAACTCTGCTTCAGCAGTTGAAATAGCAACCGTTGTTTGTTTTCTGGACTTCCAACCAATTAAAGCCCCTCCAAACATTATTACAATTCCAGAATTAGACTTTCTGGTTTTTACATCATTTGCATAATCACTATCAACATAACATTTCAATTTTAATTCTTCAGTGACTTGTATTTGAAGACCCAAATTCACAGTTCCCTTCAAATACCTGAGAATTCTTTTCACACCCATCCAATGCAACTTTGTAGGTGTAGCAGTAAAGCGACTTAAGATGCTCACTGCACAAGCTATGTCTGGTCTGGACCACTGTGACAGATATAACAGACTCCCTATTGCAGAGTGATATATCTCCTGATCACAGGCTTCACTTTTGTCCTCACCCAAACCATTGTAAAAATCTGTGCTCATAGGTGTAGGAGCAATATTACAATCTTTCATGTTATATTTCTCTAATAATTGTTCAATTTTTCTCCTTTGACTGAGAATATAACCCTTTTCAGTTTTTTGTATCTCTACACCGAGATAATTCTTTATTTCTCCCAAATTCTTTAATTCAAATTTCTTTTCTAACTTATTAGCAAATTCTTTAACTTGTGATGCATCCTTTGCAATGAAACAAAGATCATTCACAAATGCTAATAGTAGACAATTCCCACCTTGTAACTTTCCAGTGTATATGCAACCATCAGCTTTGCAACTCTTGAACCCAAGACCTTTCAATGCAGTATCTAAACAGATATTCCAATTTCTGGCTGACTGCTTCAGCCCATAAATGGCCTTGTTCAATTTATACACCATGTTAGGTTTTTTATTTTCATACCCTGGCGCTTGAACCATATAAATTTCTTCCTCTAATTCAGCATTGAGAAATGCAGTGGTTATATCAAAATGCCAAATTCTATGCCTGTATGCTGATGCTAATGCCAGTGCTAGTCTTAGGCTCTCAGCTTTTACAGTTGGCGCGAACACCTCATCATAGTGCACATTCTTTAATTGAGAAAAACCTTGTGCCACCAACCTTGCCTTATACTGTACTTCACTATTGGGTAATACCTTTTTCTTATATACCCACTTACATCCTACAGCTTTCGTACCCTGTGGCAAAGTCACAGATGTGAACACTTCATGATCTCCCATGGATTTCATCTCTTTATCCATGGCTTCCTTCCACTTTTCTTGTTCAACTTTTGGTAATGCCAATACTTCCTTATAGTTTCTTGGCTCATACCACACATTACACACTTTAACTTTACTGGCAGAATACCTGTCTGGCGGAACCCCTCTGTTCCTACGCTCTGACCTACGTGGCATTGCCTGTACTTGTGTTTCAAGCTTTTCTGGCTTCATATCTTGTTCAGACTCTCCTCCCTGAACATTGACATCTTCAATAAATGATTCACCATCATTAAATGAGTTATTGTCACTAAGTGGATCACCGTCGCTAAGTGGATCACCGTCACTAAGTGAGACATTTTCAGAATTTGCATCAATTCTGTTCCAATTTTGTTCTGCAAAACTAGCAGACCTTGAAATCACTATCCTTTTACTTCCATCGCTAAAGCGATACCCTTTTGAGCCTGGCTCATAGCCCACAAATCTGAGCTTTCTAGCCTTTTGTTGTCCCTTTCTTCTGATTGCCTTTGGAATATGTACCCATGCAGTACTACCAAATATTTTTAAATGTGCTAAAGAAGGCTTTCTCCCATATAGCATTGCATATGGAGTATTATTGATGGATGAACTCCACAACCTATTTACTAAATAATTGGCAGTCAGTATGGCTTCACCCCAATATGACCTGCTCATACCAGAATCCTCCAGTAATGAGTCTTTCATTGTTTGCAAAACACCATTCCTCCTTTCAGCCACTCCGTTCTCCCCCGGTGTGTAAGGATTTGTGCGCCTGTGTCTTATTCCCAATTGTCTCAACCATTGTTGAAAATTTGTTGACATAAATTCAGAACCTCTGTCAGTTTGCAACTGACATACCTGTTGTTTGTACCTTCTCTCTACAAAACTTAACCATTGCTTAAATTGCTGTAGCACCTCTGTTTTACTCTTAAGTAAGTAGCAAAACCCAAACCTGCTGTAGCCATCCACAATGACCAGCGCATACTTTGCTCCTCCCAAACTGGCTTGCATAGGCCCAATTAAATCAGCATGCACCAGTTCTAGAGCTCTTGTGGTTTGTCTTGTGCTAAACTTGCTCACTGGGAATGCTTTGGATTTCGATGCTTTGCATACTGCACAATCCAAATATGCCTTACATCCCTTCAAATCTAATCCTTCTGCAAATTCTTTCATTTGTTGAACAACCTTAAAATTAGCATGACCAAGTCGTCTGTGCAGAAGATGAACACATGAATTATGTTCTGCTACATTTTTAAATATCTGGGAACAATGTGGCACCTTTTCTCCCTGCAATACATAAAGATTATCCTCTTTTATGCCCTGTGCACAAACATTCCCATTTCTTTGGATGATACACTTCCCATTAACAAATGTGGTTTCATAACCTTGCTTGTCTAAACTAGACACACTTAACAAATTATGCTCCATTTCAGGTACACATAACACATCAGTAAACCTGGAGTCCAAATATGGAATTTGCACATCGCCTCTTCCAATGATTTTAGCCTTTTGACCATTGGCTAAGGCCACTTCTTCATGGTTTCCTGGGAAAAATCTGGAAAATAAGTCAGAATTATTAACAATTGTTTGACTAGCCCCACTGTCAATCAACCATTTGTCTCTATTGTTATTATAACAAACTTTTGCAACTGCAATCTGTCCTTGCAAATAATGTCTCTTGTCTTGCATATTTCTTCTCTGTGCACAGCTTTTCTGCAGATGATTTGTCTCTCCACAAATGAAACATGCTTTTTTATCTTGCTTGCAGAATTGTTGCTGTGTAACTTGATCTCTCCTGCCTCTGCTCTCCTCTTGTCTGCAGACACCTCGGCTGTTGCTAGAGATAGGCAGCCTGTGGAAAATTTTGCTGGAGACTTGCTGTAAGTTTCCACTGTACTCCTTGTTGGGCCCCCACCTGTGGAATTTTCCATCAGCATGGCTGAAAAGCCTTTTCTCATATTCATTCAATAAACACGATTTCAAAGCCTCCAAATTCAAATCTGCTTCTGGCTTACTTTCAAAAATAGCTGACACAGTCTCCCAGCTCTGATCCAAACTATTTAACACTAATAAAACTTTCTGGGACTCTGGAAACTTTACTCCACGTTGCTCCAATTCTAGAAAATTAGACTGCATTTTCATTAAATGATCTTCCATAGAATCTCCTGGCTGCAAACTCATTCTGAAAAGCTTTCTTGAAAGTTGGACCACATTACACGCAGAAACATTGACATGTACTGCTCTCAATTTCTGCCATATCTCTTTTGCAGACTTTAATTCAGCTACATTTAAGAATTGATCATCCCCCAGACTTAACAGAAGATAAGCCATAGCTTTGTCATGAGCCTTTTGATCTGCTGCTCCAAGCACTTGCGGGGGGTCTGCTACGATGTCCCATAATTCTTTTGCTTTCAAAAAACATTCCATTTTTGCAGCCCAAATTAAATAATTTTTCTTCCCCAATTTAGGTATTGGACTGTCTTTAAATTCCATAGCAGCAGCCATCCTGCTTTATTTTTCTTCTCTGCCTGTTCCTTTAACAACACAGACAGCTTCTTATCAGCTTTAAATTACAATGCAGTTTTTAACTTTACTTCTTGAGCGATTCCTGGGCCCATAACCTGTCAGAGTTACGCAATAAATCAGAAGCTTCAAAAGATAACTGCATTTTGCTGATTCAAATAACTTCTTTATAAGTAGAATAAAACATTAACAATACCACACTTTGTTTCAGATCACATGTTGAGATGTTTTCATACTGGAGTATAATGGTGGACAGACTAAACCACACCCTTCTTCTTGCTAAGTTTCTGGACATGCTCAATTAACACTTCAGCCGGATTGGCTGACTCAATCACATGGCTCTCCCAGTCATGAATATTCCAACATACTTCCCTCCGACCGGTTAGGGCCCACAGAGTTGGCCTCCTCCAGGTCCCGTCGGCCAAGCAATGCCGGCTGGTGGACCCTAGGGGGAGAGCCTTGTCTGTGGCTGGCCCCGTGCTCTGGAACCAACTACCCCCAGAGACCCGGACCATCCCTACTCTGCTGGCCTTCCGAAAAGCCGTGAAGACATGGCTTTTCCTGCAGGTGGGGGGGACAGCTTAATTCCACCTGAGCCTACCCCCCAAGTATGTATGTGCTGAATGGATGTTGTTGTTTTTAAATAACTGTTTTAAATTTTGTACTTGTTTTTAACTCTTTATAATTTTTGATTATTCTTGTATTTCTCCTGTTGTACGCCGCCCTGAGTCCCTCGGGAGTTGGGCGGCATATAAGAATAACAAAATAAATAAATAAATAAATAAGTGATACCCCTTTGTGACCTTCTGACAAGCAAATTCAATGGGGAAGCCAGAATCACTTAACAACCATGTTACTAACCGAACAACGGCAGTGATTCACTTAATAACTGTGGCAAGAAAGATTGTAAAATGGGGCAAAATTCACTTAACAAATGTTTCACTTAGCAACAGAAATTTTGGGCTAAATTATGGTTGTAAGTTGAGGACTACTTGGAATTGTATTTATGTGTATATGTGTGTGTGTCTCTCTCTCCATGTGTGCGCATGTATGTGTGTGAGAGAGAAGTATAAATGCAAAGAAGAGAAAGAAAAATGTTGCTGACTCTACCTAGCAGAGAGATGGGGCTTCATTTTATAATGATTGTATTCATCATTTTTTAATATCAAATTATTCAGCTTTAGGGTTCAGTGCCTTAGGTTCAGAACTAATGGGATAATGAATAATAACAAACGTCCACATTTTTTGCTGGCCAGGTATTGAATCTAGAATATTAATAAGGTAATCTCTACCTTCTCTGTGCCCGCCTCACTGCAGTTATACCCAGAGTAAATTTCAGCTGACAGTTTGAACTGATCCAACTAAACATAATTGGTGAAGGGAATGCAGCTTTAATGTTCATTACTTACCATTTCCTGAGGCAGCAGAGAATTTTTACCTAACAATGATCTTCATTTGCTGAGGAAATTATCTAAAGTAAAGAAAGTCAACAAATAAGTTTGATGGATTATCAGCAGTGCCTGCAGAGTTATTAATATTTATTCTTAAAAGAGGCAGAGTGGTGTCTCTTTCATTAAGTCAAGCAGCGTAAAAAAGCCAATGTAAACTTCAGTGGGTTACTGTTTGTAAAACTGGTGGGTGCCTGATGTAATTTAAAACACTTGGTGAATTCTACAATTATGCTGAATTTCAAACAGACTGAATAAAATGGACCAATTTATCCTTTTTACTCTAATTTTTAATACTGGTACCTCCTATCATTTGTCAAATGTGTGTCTGATGATTATTTAGGCTTATGAAAGAAAACAATTCTTTCTGTTTTGGTAAGATTCTAAGGTAAGTACTAAAGTTTGACCTGGGGTATCAGCCGCTGCTAGATTTTTATGGTGTATGTTTCCTGAAGCTTAGATGATCTCATGTCCTGGATGTACGAAGAGGGATAAGAGTATATTCTACAGCTTTATGCCTATTCCTGTATGAATGGTGACTTCTCTGAGTGGCCTCCTATTATATAGATTGGGATATGAGAATGGGAATTGCTAACCCTTGATCAGAGGTGGGTTCCTCCCGGTTCGGACCAGTTCACCCGAACTGGTAGTAACCCGCTGGTGATGTCACAATGATGTGACCGGTTCGGTTGGTGCTGGTCTGTGGACGCCACCATCTGTTTTTTGAATTTGTTTTTTTTTGAAAAAAAATATTTTTGGGATTTTTTTTCGGTTTTTTTTCTTCTGACCATGCACAGAAGCCAAATTTCCAGCACTGCATATGCGTCGCCATCTTGTTTTCAGGTTTTTGGGGGATTTTTAAAATTTTATTGGCACTGTGCATGTGCACGCTCACGCGGCACGCCCACATGGCACGGGAGGAAGCGAACTGGCAGCAAGGTAAGTTAGAACCCACCCCTGCCCTTGATCCTTCTTCAGGATGCCTGAACCATAATTCATAAGGAGTTACCTTTACAGGAGATTCTTGAGGACAAATTCGGAATTGGGAAGAATAAAAATCCAATCACAGAAGAGTCTTGGGGAAGAACAAGCACCCTATACAGTACTTATTCAGCAGCAGTTTTTGGCCAGTGAGTAAGGGGTTAACTCTACGACTACATTTTAGCCAATGTTTCTAGAGCAGGGTAACTAACTAATCCTGGCACTATTCTAGTTTCTTCAGCAGAGGAAGTAGAAGCAGACTGAAACAATGGGAGACAATGGCCCTGAGAGATAAGCAGGTCACAGAGAAATAATGCTGAACAAATGACTTTTCCACATACTCTTCTTAAAAAAAAACCAAATGTTGAAGCTAGAACCTGTGTTAGCCTGACATTTAGTTACCGACCATCGAGAGACATGAACTGTCACAGTCATGCAGGATGTATTTGCCTGGTTTGACTCGTGTGTCTGTCCAGGACCATCAGTCTGAAGCTCGTATTCAGAAGGCTGAGAGGTGAATTGCACTACTAGCAGTGGTGGGCTGCTGCCGGTTTGGACTGGTTCGCCCGAACCGATGGCAGAAATTTGCCCCCGCTCACTGAACCGGCAGTGATGGCTGGCTGGCCACGCCCCCCAACCAGTCCTCTGGTTGCCGCTCCTTGAAAGCGGCTGGCAAAAAGCCCTCTGCGCATGTGCAAAGGTTTCTGCACATGCGCAGAGGGTCATTTCCCATACGTGATGCAAAACGCGCACTTCTGATGCGATGCGAACCGGTAGGGAAGGTAAGTGGAACCGACCACTGACTACCAGGCACATTGGAAGAACCTGTTCAGATGTGTAACATTTCCTTGGAAGAAGAAAGCAAGGAAGTTAAGCCTTGGAGCTAGAGAAAATGAAAGAGACCCAAAGCAGTACTAGTCTTATTATCCAAAGAGCTGTGATAAGTATCTAATTCAATAAAATGATAAAATGAGTTATCATTTGATTGCTATCATGGCTACTCATGCCAGTGTCAGGCAAGTACATCATGCAATTCATTCTCTCTCCCTCCCCCTTAATATTTTCCATGTGTAGAAATGAAGTTGCAACCCCGAATTTTGACCTGGAAGCAGCACAGAAAAAAAAAAGCCTTGAAATCTGCAAAGTGCTTCAAAAGGCTAAGCACTGCTTTGTAGCTGCATGGTTTATTTCTCTGCTTTGAATTTGATCCCCCCTTCAATCATGAATCTGCTTTGATGGAATGATGTGATCAATGCTTCATCAAATCAAGCACCTTCCACAGCTGTAGGCAGCCTGACTTCTTATCTCCTCTGTATGGAAGGTGTGAGAGGCTCAGTTTTCTAAGCTTTTCTCTCCCATTGCTAAACTAAATGTTAAGGCTTGCTCGAGACCATTTTGATCTGACGCCAAAAACAAAATATCATCTCCCTTCCACAATTCTAAATAGGGAATTCAAACAAACTAGTCATTGATTCTAACAATTCAAGATGTCCTCCACATCTAAAGATAAAGAGCCATGGTGGTGCAGTGGTTAGAATGCCGTATCGCAGGCTAATTCTGCCGACTGTCAGGTGTTCGATCCTGACCAGCTCAAGGTTGACTCAGCCTTCATGTTTCTGAAGACAGTAAAATGAGGACCCAGATTGTTTGGGGCAACATGCTGATGTTGTAAACTGCTTAGAGAGGGCTGTAAAGCACTATGAAGTGGTATATAAGTCTAAGTGCAATTGCTATTGCTATAAAGATAATTGCTTAAAAGCTTTTAGTAAGATTACTAAATCTGGGCTGAAAAATTCTGAATGACCACTAGATGTCAGCAAAGAAGTTGACAACTCTTTACTGCCAACTTAGTGTCATCCAGCATTTTGCAACTCAGATAGGTAAGACTCCTAACTGGTTTTTATTGCAAGATCTTGCTGATCCAACACAAAGAGGATTTCTCTTTAATTTACCAGTTTGGCATTACACCCTTATTGGCTTCCTGTCAGTTCTTATCTCTTTGGCATATCCTTTTCAAAGCACATGTTATCCAAAAATATTTCTCTTTCTCTCCCCCATGTTCAACCAAGGAAATGGCAATTTTGTTGAAAAGCAAATGGAGAAATGAAACAGGAAATTCACACCAGGAAGAACATTTATTCCCTTGACTCCTTTACAGGTTGATAAAAACAAAAGTGAATATTTGGGAGAAATAATTGGCATCGTGCGTCACACTACTGAATATATCCATGAGATTATTTAGTCACAGTCATGATGAAATATGATTTTTAAAATATAGGAAATACACAGATTATGAAAAGCTATTGTGATGTTAGTTTGCATGCTTATGAACATTTCATGCTTTAAATATATGGCTGCAATATTCATATTTTTGTATTTAGGAAGATCTATGAAATGAAACATACTATTATTGCATCATACTCAGGGAAAAAATAACACCAAAAGCCAGAATTTCCATTCTCATAGTTTCAATAATAAATTCTCATTGAAGTCTGATTGGACAAGATTGTATATAATTATCTTACCTGTAAAAATGATGTAAAAGCAATAACTGCAGCAGGTGAAAATTATCGTTTCATGTTATGAATATTAAAAAAAGGCCCAGCAATTTATTATCCAAAGATGGTAATTACCAGGTTTATAGAACAGCATCGATTATTATTTCATTAAACAAATAAAACAAATAAAAAGTGTTTACAACAGCAACACAGGTTTACTTGGATTCTCAGGGAACTGGTGGGTGGTATAATAATTCTTTGAACTAAATTGAAGCTTCTGTTTCAGGTTTTTAAAAACCTGAAAGGTGAATTACAGCTTCAGTTATTTAGTGCCTCCAGAATCATGTCATACGCATTACTCACTGCAGTTTATTTTTCACAAAATATCATCTCACCCATGAAATATTGTATTCATTTTGTAAACTAGATAATTTAACATGAATTGAAACTGGAATAACTGCCCATGTTTTTTTTAAAAAAACAAGAACAAAATGGAGTGGAGGCAAATATACACGTCCCAGGATAATGTTGCAGGATCCAATCTGGATCAGTCACCGGAACCAGAAATTTCAGTCTTCTGGAAGATTAAACTTCTGGTCCCAGTGACTGACCCAGATTGGATCCCGCAAAATGAAGATTCTGTTTTCCTTATATAGGGAATTTTGTGGCCTGAGATTTAAAGCTGACACATGTTTAGGGGTAACTTTTTTTTAGGAAGGATTGGGGGGGGAACGATGAATGAAGTAAGGAAGAAATGTGGGGTGATTCAGGCTATGTCATCATTGGGGTCTAACCCCAAAGAAATGGTTAACTGTTAATGTAATTATATGGGGAGCTTTTACAGATAAATGTTTGAGGAAACATTATGTGGGCTGCTTTACATTGCACAAAATAAAGGTGAGATAGGAATCTAACCAATAAGTATCTGCTTAAAAGTCTAAGGATGATTTGTGCTGCAAAGGATTACTTTTGCTGCAGCATATACAGCATAAGAGCCCTCACTTTGTTGGAATTTCTTGCATACAAGAAATAGCACTGCGGGCCTCTTGGTGGTGCCCTGCATGTTTTAATTTAGGAGACATGTCATCTTCTTAGAAATTAGGTTGACATATGACTGAAAACGTTCAGCATTTAGCAATCACAACTGGGACCAGCAATCCAGTTTTTAAGTGAAGTGGTGGCTGAGTGAAACCATGGCTGTGCTTAGGATCTGGCTTCAGCTTTCCCTTGCTTTACAGATCTGCAAAAGTTGTAACCTCAAGATTGATTGCAAAGGTTTTCATCACTGCTGTAAAGGGGAATGGTTGCTAAATAAGGCAGTCGCTAAATGAGAACCTGTACTAGAAAGATGCTATAAATTACCAGTGTGGATAGCCTCTGAAGCTTTGAGAAGGTTGCGGTAATCCTTTCTTTTACTCATTGAACCAGACCTTCTGGAACTAGGTGGATTATTTCCCTGGTAAAGTAATTAATCTCAAAATGCAGTAAACAACTGAGAAAAATAGGAATGGAAAGTTAAGGGGAGGACTTTAATGTGAAATAATGTAAGGTTAAAGTCAGGAAACCAATGTATTATTTTCACGGAAGCAATATTATGATTCTATTCTTCAATTTAAGAATGCAATTAGCTTTAAAAGTATGTGACTTGCTGCCATAAAATAGATTCCCACTGAATGTTGAAATGTTTGAAAGCTCATATGATCTGGAAGGAATTAGACTCTGCATTGCTCTAATTTCTTGGACACTTGGAGTAAGCAGCTGGCACTGATAAATTGCGGGTACCAGTGTCGAACAGCATTTTATTCCTTGCACAATGCTGTAGTAATGACAAGTGACCTAGAACAGGTCTGAACAATTGAGGGATCGCTAAGGTGATTGTTGCTGATGAGATACAGAAGTAAGCCAAAATTGGAAACAGTCTTCATTAAATAGTAAAGTTGTGCATGTTCTACTTTAGAGGCAAGATTTGTAGGTGACATTATCTGGTTCAAATTTGTGATCTAAGATTTAAAGGTGACAAGATTCAGGGAATCATTTCAAACAGATTCGCAACTCAGTTAGTTAAAAGTAATGACCATAGGGTATAATAAAGAAGCACCAACTTTTCTGAAGGTCCCCCCTCCCTTTTGGGAACAAGGGAATTAAAATAGCAGTGATGGGAGACCATTTAGAGAATATTGACCCTGAAAAGTTACAGCTAAATTCATGGTAATAATGTTCTGAAATATTTCCCTGTACTTCTTTTAAGTCAAAGATAGCAGGGATGAAGAAAGGCCATTTCAGCAGACTCTATATCAGTGGTTCTCAACCTTCCTAATGCCGTGACCCGCGCCCTGCCCCCATGACCCCGGCGCGACCCACCCTGCCCCTGTGCCCACTGCCCCACCACCGCCATTTGGATTCTTTTATCCTCTGCACATGCGCAAAGCATTCTATGCATGCGCAGAGGATAAAAGAACCCAAATGGTGGCATCCTGGCGAAGTCTCCTGACCCCTGTGAAAGGGTCGTTCGACCCCCCAGGTTGAGAACCACTGCTCTATATTGTACAACAAAGATTCCACAGAGAAATTGTGTTACACCAATGTCCAAAACCCCCTGCTCTAACTTTCAGAAATTGTTTTCAAATCAAACTCTTCGAAAGTTGGAAGAAGGACTATCCTCTTGACAGTTTCCTATTCGGGAACATTAAGGGAGAGAGAGGAGGGAGATATGTGTGTATGAAAGAGAGAGAGAAGGAGGGAGAGAAGGAGGGAGGGAGGAAGAAATCTCTTTCAGTGTTTCTCAAACTTGGCAAATTGAAGATGTATGGACTTCAGCTCGACTTCAAGGGCATTCTGAAATCCACACATCTGAAAGTTGCCAGGTTGAAATCCGAACATCTGCAAGTTGTATTCACTTAACACATGCATTTGCATTTGTAGGACATGGGATCGCACAGGGGTAGAATGAGGTAAATAGCAAAATGATACAAATTCACCTTTAATATGTGAATTGTGACATCAGTATCCCTCCTCCCAAAGTATGGGAGTTGTGGTGTGACACTGTTTTTGTAATTTTGATGAAAACAAGATGTTTCTGTGGATGAATGTGTATGTATGTGAAAAGTGCTAGATAAGGAAATACCCTCTACTTATATGTGATATCTAACCTAGTAACAAGCACAATGTCTTAGATTCTTTCACACAATGAAAAAGAACCACTCGTTTACTTCCAGAGATAGATAGACAGACAAGGAATAGTAAAGAAACTTCTTCTGTATATTTTTGAGAAGAGTGGGGTGAATGCCACTGGAATGAAATGGAATGAAAAAGGGTGGGGTAGGACTGAAACTGCATAAAGCGCTCCAAACTCCACTGCAGAAAATACGACTTCAGCAACAGAGTGATCAATGCCTGGAATGCACTACCTGACTCTGTGGTTTCTTCCCCAAACCCCAAAAACTTTAACCTTAGACTGTCTACAGTCGATCTCTCCTCGTTTCTAAGAGGTCTGTAAGGGGCGTGCATAAGCGCACCACTGTGCCTACCGTCTCTGTCCTACTGTCCTATTGTCCTCTTTCATCGTTACTTTTTACTTATGTTTATACAAACTACTACTATCCTATACATGTTTGACAAACAAACAAACAAACAAACAAACAAACAAACAAATAAATAAATAAATAAATGGGATTATACTGCAGATCATCATTACATAAGGGAGGCAAAGAAAGTCAGACAGAATTTCATCTTCTTTTCCTCCATCCAAATGAACCTTTCCAAACAGCAGACTGGCAGATGAATAGCACCCAAACTGCATAGCCGCTTTCTCCCAAGCAAGGTTTGCAGAGGAGATTAAACTCACTGGCTAGCTACCCATATCCGTATGAAAGAACCATTCACACCGTGAGCATCCCTTCCACCATTTTATCCATTTTGGAAGAGAAGCAGCAACCATGTTTCTGAAAATTCAGAAGGTCCATCAAATCTCCAAATTGCCTTGAAGGTTTGATTTGAAGCCTTGGGTAATTTTAAATAATGTAAAGTTACATCTCACAGTAATTTGATCAAGACCTGTTCAAATAATTTCTTTGAAGCTTTGTTCAGCCCCATTAAATAGGGCAGAGTTATCTTGAGATTTTGATAAAACGGGGGAGAAAGTGAAACTGGCAAATGCCCTCTTCTAGGCGCAGCTTTTCAAAGTTTAGTTCTCCCTAGTCTAAATGAATGTGGCCATGTGTTTATTTCTGATGCACCTTTTCTTTGTAACTCTATGCAGACAAATACAACACAATTACTGAATGAGAAGTTGGGTCATTTTTTTTCTTAATTCAAAAGTCTTAATTTAAATTCCTGTGTTTGTGATGTTGAAATAGAATTGTCATCTCTCTCTCTCTCTCTCTCTCTCTCTCTCTCTCTCTCTCTCTCTCTCTCTCTCTCTCTCTCTCTCTCTCTCTCTCTCTCTCTCTCTCTCTCTCTCTCTCTCTCTCTCTCTCTCTCCTCCACCCTTCCAAACATTTTTTTCCTCTTTCATGTGTAGATATCAAACTGGTCCAACAGATCTCTGTCCCTGCCAGGGATGGTTGCATCCAATCACTTTGATAGATGCAAATGGGTGAAGGTTTCATATCACTCAGATTTCTGAAATAGGAGTTACCAAAATTCACACTTTCCTTCAAAACTGCAATGGAAAAAAAATTAAAGTTTTAAATATTCAAATGTGGGAGGAATCAAAATCGACAGATTCATCTGTCCCCAGCTGGCAAGCAGACTTAACAGCCTGCCCCCCCCCCACACTCCCATTTACAGAACCCCAGGTGGGCACTGAAAATATATCTCTTCCGGAGGCTCTATTTGGCTAACATTCAAGGTTGGTGGGTTGTGTGGTTCAATTTGATGAGTCACAAGTATTGTTAGTCTGATTTAAGTTGTACACGACTCCTTTCTACTGTAGAAAAACATCTTGCAAAGTGACTATAAATAAACATAGAAGCACTCAGGGGGGGTTGTTTTTTGTTTTTTGCTAACACAAAGTTTTCATTTTGCATGTCATCCCATGTTTGTGCATTTGAATTTCTATGCTTCTTTTATGCTGAAGCAATACCAGCTCCTGATCGATGATGATATTGAATCTATTTCCTTGTTTATGTCATGGCAATGAAGGGAAGGAGAAAATCAATTCTTGGCCACAGCATAATTTACCAGCAATTAAATATTGTAGGGTTTCAAATAAACCATCCATTTTATTTGCCCTGATGGTGCCAAGCAAACGTTGCCTGCTCTCTTCTTTGGGAAACAAATTGCATTCAAAGCTACTGGATTAATGATGCTTATAAATAAATAAGAATCTTCAATTTACTGTTAATAGAAGACCAGCTGGCATCCCACTGTTGAGCTAGAGGGGCAGGAGGTGCTGACAGAGATTGGTGATAGGCTGCTGATTCATTTTTCATTTGCCTGTTAGCTGCTGCTAGCACCACCATGGCTTCTGTTGTATGAAGAACTTCCAGCCCCAATGCGGAGTTCTCCTCCTGAAAGTTAGTTATCACACTGGCAAACAGAGAAATAAGGAATTTGAAGTTTAAAATGCAACATTTAAATTCTCTGCATCTCTCTTCCACTCAAAAGAAGGACGGATTGATAACCTATTTTATTCTCATTTAACACAACTATCAGTCAGAAGACATGTTGAAAACCCCTTTATTTCACAACACATGGACAAACTCAACCACAGTTTCAGCTGGAAAACTGTGAGCATCCTAGAACAAGCCAACCCCAAAAGTGCTCATCAGACTGAGTTAGGATTAGTCTAAACCTGCTCTCTTACCTCTGAATGAAATTCATTGCAAATGAAATTATTTAGAGTGGTATGATATACCCATCTGATAGCATCCCTGATGATTAGACAAGTGGCAGACCATGTAATGATGAACTTGTGCTCTTGGAAAATATGTTAAGATATTCATGAACTGGGAGAGCCATGTTAACAAGGTTAGCCAATGAATAGGCATAGCAACTGAGTCAGCCAATAGGAGCTAACCACTTCTGAGTCTGTGCAGAGAATCAAAACTGAAAACTTAAGCTTAAGGCTGGGCATGGCTCAGCCCATTCTGTGCTATCTGTCCACTCTGCACTCTCTGCCCACTCTGTGCTTGTCTGCTCTGCTGAAATGAAACTAACTCTCCTGCTTGTGTTTACTTGAAGAAATAAGCTACTTGTGGTATTGTGTGTGTGTGTGTGTGTGTGTGTGTGTGTGTGTATATCTACTCTATAAAAGGAAGGGCAGGTGCCACTCCTAAACAAAAATATTGTATACAAATAAAAAGAAGTTACAGATTTATACAACAGGAGCAGATCCTGTGGCAAGTCTAAATATGGAAATAGAGAAATAGTTAGTGGAATTTAAATAGAGTATATCTTGACAGGGTGATGACATTTATGCCTGTTTCATCTCCAGGCTTTAAATGAGGATGGGAAAACCTGAAGGCCAGGTATCTTCCTCTTCTTAGAGGGAGATATCTGGTGTTGAACTAGGCAGTGCTTCAAAAGAGGACTCTTTCAAACAGAGACCCTTCAACAAATGACTTTCTCTAGTTAAGTGGGGGATTGGGCTACTCTACACAGAGGTATATTTATGCTATGGGAAAAGTCTGGTTTACTTGTATCTGTTAGTCTGATAACAGAATAACTCTGTGAATGGGCCAAAGGAACTCCTTTATTGTAGGAGCCAATCTGGGTTGGTCACCAGGACCAGAGGTTTTGTCTTCTGAGCTTTCAGACTCATGTTGGATCCCATCCTCAGGGAACTTCTCTCTATTGGAATGTTAGAATTCTAATGGAATTCCGTTAGAGAGAAGTTCACTGAGGATGGGCTCCAGGATGAGTCCAAAAGCTCGGAAGAGTAAACCTCTGGTCCCAGTGACCCACCCAGATTGGATACTGCACCATTATCCTGGGCCATGTATATTTGCCTTCACTCCTTTATTGTTGAACACCTATTTACAAGAATCTTGCCAGACTAACTGTTTTCCCTTGGGAAACAATAAATATAGTCTTAAGGGTTTGATATTGGATGTTTCTCCTCCCAAATTGACTCCATGCTGGAATGTGTCTTTATTCCCCCTATGGAGGCACTCCTCTCCTTTGGCCATCGATTCTATATGTGTGATAAAAATGTGGGAGCTGTGGTTCCATGAAGGGGAAGGAGGGCGAGGGAGGGAGAGAGAGAGGGAGGGAGGGAGGGAGAGAGAGGGAGAGGGAGAGGGAGGGAAGGAGGGAGGGAGGGAGAGAGAGGTGACCCTCATATAACAATAAAAGTCAGATCATAGTTGATGAAAAAGAAACTTTATTTTCTCTATTTTGGGAAAGAGACCACTACCTCAATTATTTGATTCAATGATTTGCATGTGAGAGGAAGAATTTGTTAAGAAAAACAAGGATAACAATTTTGAGATGGCAGAAGATAAAATCCACAACAAGCTAACAGCCATGCACTCTTTGGAAAAGGTTTTCCTAATTAAAAAAAAAGACACATGACCGATGACAAAATGTGATTAAAAAAGAAAGAAAGCCTGGTTAGTTCCTTGAGGCATATGCCACACTGGTTGGTACTTCCAAATGAATTTAATCTGGGCAAAACATCTCTACATTGCAATTTATACTCTACAACTTATACTAACTCACAGTAGTGAGTTGTGAGAGCCAATTTGGTGCAGTGGTTAAAGCACCAGTGTCACGATGTGAATGTTGTCAGTTGTGAGTCTATACAGGGTGATGCACCCCTATCCTAAATATTATGGTACTTCCCAATATAAGCAGAACACGTGATATGATGTTCTGCGCATGTCTACATTCCTATCCACCATTAATCACTTCTGTTGTACCTTCCGACCTGGAAGGACGTGTTGCGTAGCAAAAATGTAGTTTATTCAGGATTTATTGTTTTATATTGTTTTGTTCTGAAATAAATATTTTCTATTAGACATTTAATCTCGGTTTTATTTCTAAGTATTTGAAGTCCAAGTAAAAGATCTAATGTCGCCTCTACGGGGGAATTCTTCCCTTAACAACCAGGCTAGAAACCAAGAGGCAGCGAGTGAAAGTCCTGCCTTTGGTTGGAATCCAGCTGGGTAACTTTGGGCCAGTCCTTCTTTCTCAGCTTTAGGAAGGAGGCAATGACAAACCACCTCCAAAAAAACCTTGCCAAAAAAACTGCAGGGACTTGTCCTAGCAATTGCCAGGAGTCAAGTCTGATTCAAAAAGAATCAAGAAAAAAGAAAAAAGGGTGAGGTCATATCCCATGAAGTATTTTTTTTTAAAATGTTAATTACAGTATTTTGATAGTTTGAAAAATGGAATTACATTCCTATAAAATGGAAGAAGATGAAAAATGATACAAGTTAGATTTCCATTAATTGGTTTATTCAAGAGTATCTGAACAAGGTCTTGATCATTTTTGGTCAATTTTTTTTGTTCTAAGTCAACTCTGGGTAGTGTTAAGCTAACACTTAAACCAACTACGCTTGAAGTAAATATACAAGCTGCCACCTGTTATGTACTTGCTTATATCTGATAACTTCTTCTGTGCAGGAGTATTTACTTCACTAAGCCCTCATTTGCTGAAGGGATATGGATGTTTCATTCAAAACCTTTCACACTGCATGATGGAGAGATGAAGCTGAGTAGGAACCGAAGAGAGTTTTGCTCTCTTTTAAACAGCTTGTCCAAATTAATAAAAGTATTCACAGAAGCAGAAAAACAGTGGCGCACCCAAGAACTGAAGAAGCTTCTTGGATGAGAAGTAAAATGTTTTCAAGGAAAACAAAGAAAGCCCAATTGCTGTTTGAAAAAAACACCTTTGGGGCAATCATGACCTGGGTGACTGAGGATTTCCATAGACAGTGGCCCATTCAGTGGAAGCTGAGGATATGGTGCTGGGGCTCAGGTCTGGCTTCATTGATGAAGTCAGATGTCTTCAGTCCTTTTGATAGGTTTGAATTATTTACTCTGAATAACATGCAGGAAGCTCTCGGACTGATCTGAGAAATAGAATATGTATTTCTCCCCCAAATCTGATACTCCATCTACTGTATTTAGCAATGAGATAGCTAACTGAAATCAAGTTTGATTAAATCCATTGGCCTTTATTTCTCAGCAGGCTTAGAGTTCTCAGAAAGATCTATGCCTTCATGTGACTGTGGGCTATTCTATTCCCATTTAGCCATGCTGCCCAAACCTGGCGACAGATTCATTTATTTCTATTGGCAAAACAGTTAAGAGCTTGTAAAAAAGGTGAAAGTTGTTGTAGACCCCATCTGCTGGCTAATGGCAGGCCCGTAAAAGGTAATAAAAAAGAAGCAGTAGCCAGTTTAATTAAGAATAGCTGAAAACCCAAAAAACATTGTGCAAATTTGGTATCAGTGGCTTGGAGGGGTTGCCTCTCCAAAAAGCACAATATCGGAAGAAACTCGGTGAAACCGCATGAAAACATATAGAGAACAAAAGCTTCAAATCTACTTGAAAATGATGCAGATTATATAAAAGGTAAAGATAAAGTAATCCCTATGGATTTCATTCCACCAGTCATTGCCGACTATAGGGGGCGGGTGCTTATCTCCATTTCAAGGCCACTAAGCCAACACTATCCGAAGACATTTCCAGGGTCATATGGCCAGCATGATGTCATGGAGTGTTGATACCTTCCCACTGAAGTGGTACCTATTTATCTACTCACATTTGCATGTTTTCGAACTTGCTAGGTGCAGCGCAGGAGCACACCCTATTGCATGATGCTTGGGTCTTGAATCTGGGCTGATGGTTTTCTAGATGACAAGCCTAGCATCTTAACCACTGAGTCACCGTGCCACCATGGAGATTATATAGAAAGAAATACATTCATTGTTCAATGCTCATCTAGATCCTGCTTCTTTTGAATAGTACCTTCATAATAAGGGCAGGGAAAATGTGTTCAGGTGACATTGCAATAAGAAGCTCTGCAGTTCTTGACTCAGTACAAGCAGAATAGCATATGTTTCTGAATGTTTTTAATGCAATTCTCAACAAAATTTTAATATAAATTTTCTGTATATATACAGTATACACACACACACACACATACACACATACACACATACTGTATACAGCATGCAAAATATGCGTATTCATGAAAAGAATAAAGAAATGTAACAAGCAATAAGGCATGTATTTAATAAATTTGTGTGCACAAAGGTATTCCTTGGACAAACTTGTAAAAATGTAGGTAATTAGGAAAAATATGTAAATACATATGAATTTTCCTTGTTTTTCAATATACAAATATATAAAATAAGCTTTGAGAAATTTAAATATATTCCTGACTTTGGGGTTCATATGTACAATGGAAATAGTCTGTCTAATACATGGCATTCCAACCATTTTTTTCATTGAAATATGTCACGATAAAAACAATCATGCATAACAAAAATATTTGCCCCCCCTCTTGAACAAAGGGGATAGTTCAAGGGGCAGTTTGTTTCATTGGTCTTATCTTCTGCACAAAAAGTTGGACATTTGATCAGCAGAGGGTACAATTAAGAAGCCTCATCAATAAATAAATACAGAAAAACAGAATAATCCTTCCCTGTTCCTGTTACTTGAATTGTGGTATCTCTGATTACATTTTTTTTTGCCAAACCCAGGTACATAAGATGTGGACGAGTGGTGATTTGTTTTTGTTGCTTTAAAATTAATTTTTATTGAAGAAGTTTTACAAAGTAAAAACCATACAAATTAAAAAAACAAAGTACAGTAAAAAAAATAGGAAAGAAAGGAAAGAACAGAAACTTAGAAAGTTAAGAAAAGAAAAACAAAATAAAGAAGTAGCATCCAATCTTCTTCACAGCGGTTATAAATGCATTTATATTTTGTCCTTTCTCTCTGAGGTTATGTCGTGTCTCCCTTCTCTTCATATGCTACCCTTTCTAATTATCAAACCCAGAAATCACAAGTTCAATTTTTCCCCATTTTCAGTAAAAAAAAAAGTTCATAAAGGGTTTCCAGTCACTGACAAATATAGTTAGTGTCTTCGTTCTAATTAAATGCATCCATTTTGCATCTCTGGCAAAATTCTCTCATCTTCGCCAACCATTTCTCCGTTGTATTTCATAAGGAGTATAAAGAGCGATGATTTGTTATGAAAAATAATTTAATCACATTAGTGTGCCTATGTTAAGGTAGGAAGATTCTGTTCTCTTCCCTTTTGGAGCAGAAACATGAACTTACCTGGTACTTAACACAGGAGTTTGATCATCCAAAGTGAACCATTTTCTTTGTAAGAATAGGATGAGTGTAATTGACCAGGAAATGGCAAATAAGTCAGATAGAGGCTTTGGAGTGAAGAAGGGTGCCCTGACTTACTGATGTTGCATTTTCGCACCTATTCCTTAGAATTTTAATTTGGATGGTATTTCTTTCAGTTCCACTCAGCTTATTGGTTGGTGGAAAATTTGGGCATCCCAGCTGTTGTTTAATGTATTGCTAACCAGAAAATAAAGCCTGGTTATTTTTGTTGCTGACTAGGATGAAAGAATAGGGATGAGGGTCATATTTGGATGCTCATAGTTTACACTCAGTGAGTGCCCAAGTTGAGACTGTCAAACAAAAAACCCTTTCCTACTGTCATGGAATAATCATATTAAAATAATCTAGCTTTCAGAACAAGAAGTCTGGATAAAATCATATCGAGCAGACAAGCACCTATAGGATATCACCTATTAAGATAGTAGATACTTTATCTCATAAGAGGTATTGGCATTTGAGACTTGTGGTGGCACAGTGGTTAGAATGCAGTTGTTGTGGCCCATCAGCGGCCTGCGAAGCTGGCACCTGAGTTGGACAGTGAGGAGGCTGGCGAGGACTTGGTGCCAGAGGCTGCCAAGAGACAGGAATGATTACTCCGGGAGAAGGTCTCCTCAGGAGTAAGACTTGGGGCTAATTGGCCACTCCCCTAGTCTATTTAAGAACAGTAGAGGCAGCTGGAAGGCTGCAGGAAACAATAGTTCAGACTCGAGTATCTATCGTGCGTCGTCTTGTGAATATCTGTTTCTCTGCTTCGGATTTCTTATCAACAAAGACTCCTGGGCATTTTGCCAAGCCTTCGGACATTACATGAGATAACCAGAACTAATTGTCTTATTTTGAACTAAGACTGACTGAACTTACGCCAGCTGCTAATGATTACTAATTAGCAGCTGAGTTTCTGCAAACAAGGATTGCTTCTTTGATTTGTGTGTTTTGCCACTGCTAAGCCAGTTATTAGCAGTGGTTCATTAATTAAACTAAGTTTGTTCAAATGGTGTGTTTTTGTTACATTCGTAACTGGGGACAGAACAGCAGTACTGCAGGCTATTTCTGCCGGCTGCCTACAATTTGGCAATTCGAATTTCATGAGGCTCAAGGTTGACTCAGCCTTCCATCCTCCCAAGGTCGGTAAAATGAGGATCCAGATTGTTGGGGGCAATATGCTGACTCTGTGAACCACTTAGAGAGGGCTGTAAAGCACTGTGAAACAGTATATAAGTCTAAGTGCTATTGCTATTGAGGCACACCAGGATTTTTTTTAAAGTGTGCCCTTGTACCCATTGCAATAACCAGCTAGAGAAAGGCTGCAAAATGAACTAACCTTGGAATTGCAAGCAAGTAGGGCAGTACCAAGAAGCAACTGAAGTGAAGGAAGAATGTGCTTTAGGAAAGATAAAGTAAAAGATAAAGGAGTCCATGCGAATTTTACTCTGCAAGTCATTGCCGATTATGGGGGGCAGTGCTCATATTTGTTTCAAGGCCATTGAGCCAGCATTGTCAGAAGACATTTCTGCAGTCATGTGGCCAGCATGAATGGTCACTCAAGTAATGGTTGTAAGTCAAGGATTAACTGTACTACCTATGCTCTGCTTTCCAATTGTTATGAGCAAAACACATTCATGTACATTGTGACTTAATGCCATGAAATATCTAGAGTATTGAATTTTGGGAGAATATTATGGCGACTTCAACACTGATTACTAACATCTCACTGGACATCGCCCTGTATAGGCTCTTCCGGCAAAGAAGTACATGGTGTTCCAAAAGAGCAAGTATCGATTCCAGATAGGATATATCCCACTTGTCTTTTAACCCAATTATCCCAGTGTGGAGAAAAACATTTCCAGTCAGAAACAGTAGTGTTAAACAGACTTGATTAAGCTACTAAGAAAGGAGAACTCCATTGTTGTGATCCATCAATACTTGAGGTATTGGCATTGTGGGAGCTTGGCACAGAGTTTGGCAAGGAGGATCCATGCTGTGGGTGTCAGAAAAGATGCCATACATCAGCAAAACAATATTCACCAGCTGGCATCTCCTAAGTGGCATTTTAATTAAAACATTTTTAAGAGTTCACAGCCAATAATCGAATGATGTGTTTCCCCTTAATAATTATTATTGAGTTTGATATTACCCTCAAAAATTGTATGACACTTGCCGCACTTTCTTTTTTTCTTTGGCATTAACCAAAGAAACTGGAATAAGGATTTTCCATTGGGACTTGTTCAATCTTGTGTACATACAGTATTTGCTAAGCTTCTAGAAGTACAGATTGCAATGGAGTCATGGCTGGTATTATTGTCTTTGGATTGAGATACGACCAGTTCTGAAACTTTCATATTGTCATTTTTTAAAAAATTATATGAATATACCGTGTTTCCCCGAAAATAAGATCCTGTATTATATTTTTTTGAACCCTGAAATAAGCACTTGGCCTTATTTTTGGGGAGGTCTTATTATTTTGGGGTGCATGGGGCAAGACGGGGCTTCTCTTGCCATCTCACCTAGCTCTGTCTCCCTAATCCTAACCAGAGGAAATGGCGGGGACCAGCTACACATACATTTAAATATTTTCGGGGAGGGCTTATTTTTTGGGGGAGGGCTTATTTTTGGGAAAGGGTTTATTTTTTGAGGACGGCTTATTTTCGGGGATGTCTTATTTTCGGTGAAACACGGTATTTGTAGTGAGAAGCCATGGCCTCAGCATATCCTGTTTTGATCAATGCTTTCGTAATGTCAAGGGATGGGCCCGATCTCCAAATCTAAGTGGATTTGATGGTGGAATTCTTGGTTAATTGGACCCAGATTGAACAAATAGTTCTAAACTGCTGTAAGCTTTGATGCAAAGACATCATGGCTCCAATATAAATAACAGACTAATACAGTATAATTGTGTTGTCTCTATGCTGTGATGTCTGTTTCTTCACATACACATCGAAGCTAAGCAGGACTCTAGCTGTTATGAGTTGATCATCACAGTGTGTTTTTGTAGGTAGAACAGAAAGGCTGAGGCTAAATATAATCTTATCATTGTGGTTATAACTACTAAATCTATAGAACAAACATACACATATAAAGATCCTAATGACTGATCTGCAAGCCAGACTTGGACAATTGTTTTATCATGTGATCACTGAATATTTTTTCAAGCAACAGAGCTATTTCCATACCCTCCTGTTTTTTTTAAAAAATAGCTGTATCTCCTGATTACACCCAGATCATCAGCATTGTTTAATGAGTCATCTAGAGTTATGCACATTCTAGTTAAATTGTTAAGGCTCTCTTTTAATTACACATTAGCATTATCCGAGATTGTTTGTTAGTGTTCCTCATTAGCCTTGAGATTGCTTTGTAATTCTCCCCTGATCTCCACCACAGTACTTTCTGAATTTGCTATTAGCATCGTTTCTTTTTCTTTCCCTTCATGCCCCATGCAGGGACAAGGTGCAATCAGTATCAGTTATGCTTGTTCAAATGATCTGTCACCAGCTCATTTGATGGGGGGGTGTTCTCCTAAATACTATGTGAACCAAGTAGTTCCATGCCATATGTGGACAAGGCTCAAAGACAGTTTGCTCCAGTAGCAGCTTAGATCAGAAGAGTTCATGGGCATCAGCTGGCAGTAGAAAGTGAGTTTGATATTTCCTGCCAAATAAAATTTAACCTGGAGACAAAGTGTAAGCCAAAGGAGTAGATTTGTAATTCAGAAGAGCTAAAGTATATGTGCTGTTTTACATTTTTATGTCCCTGGTTACTTACCCACAAAATGGATGGATGGACAGCAAAATACAGTAGTTAGATGGCTTCACTTAGCAGTTTAGTAATTTAGAATTCCAGTCACAAAGTACTTTTACAATTTAGTAAATTAGTCTTAAGCATTTAATTGTTTTAGTGTTCTACTCATATTTATAGTATATTCTATATTTGAGTGTGATTCATTTATTTCTATCAGTCATCTAGTACATATTTATGTACTGTAACTTGAGCTTATTGTATAAAATGCTGGTCAGTGATTGCAAAAGAGATACATCAGAGTAAAAGTCATGGTCAGGTAATGGAGGGCCAATAAGACAATACAGGAAATCTCATGTCAAGAGAAAAGATCATTCATGTGGCCGATAATCTGTACAATGGTTATGTTCTCTAAGAAACCAATTTCAGGGTAATGAGAAGTATAATCTCATTACCATTATTACCATTATTAAGTAGTAATCCTTGCCTGCCAGAGTAAACAAATCAATACCCACTTTGTACCAGGCTTCTAGGGTGTCTTTATTAATCCACTTAGGTTCTTTATTATTCCTAGACTAGTCTGAGAGGTTACAGAATTGATATTAATAGGAATATCCCACCTTTTTTAGAAATTACTTAGCCTAGCACTTATATTTTTTTAGATAGGACTGGAACTCAAAGGATTCTGGTTCCTAGCTTGATGCTTTAACCCCTGCACCGGATTGGCTTTCTCTTCACAATAATGTAGACTTGAGAAAGCCAGTTCTTTGTAAGTATTTTTTAAAACTTCTGCTTATTTTTAACCCCTTGAGAACTACAATGATTTGGTAGCCTGTAGTGCACCTGCCCACAGAAGGACCAATCCCTCAAATCTTTGAATATCTTAGTGGTGTTCAAAAGATGGCCTATTTGATATTGTCTACATTTTTGGGGATCAATGTACACCCCATATTCTGATTTTTGTCTTCCAAATAGGTGAGTTCATGACCTTTGCAATTTAGATTCAGGTCAGCTATTTTAGTCCATCCTACATGATCTTCCTTAGAGCAGCCCTACATCAAAAAGTCATCAGTATACCAGGAACCCCATAAAATATTTCATGTACTGTCCTATTAAATGGAATCATTTTAAACAGTAACTCCCATAAAGTATTCTTTTGACATGTTGCTGAATATGGATCAAAACCTTGACTGAAATCCTGAGTTCTCTCTTACTGAGGAGACCATTTATTGAGCAGAATTCAGCTCACAGAACATCCTACCCTAAAGGAGGACAGGGTTAGGTTTCTCTGTTTCCCCTTCCCCACAAATCTCCTGTGTTAAACCTTTCCTTCAGTTCATATTAAAGCCTTCACATTTGTTCTGAGTGTCTGGGGAGTTATCATAAGACAAGCAGAAGGCTTGGAGTCAGGTCCCTGTCAGGATCTTCCTTCTCTATTGCTTTGACCTTGGGTCAAACAACTTAATCAGAATCAAGGACTGAGCCAACTACACCCAATCAAAGATGCCTCAAGAAAGTTTCATGTCTGCCTATAAGAATGTACATAAGATGAATGAAAGGGATAGAGCCCAAGAAGATAGTGAGTTGCCAGATGTCTCCTGAAGAGCTTGCTTCATTTAATTCCTATATAACACTCTGTCAGTAATGATGTATCACTTAGTACTTTAAAAGATTCTTCAAACAGAGCAGAAAAGCAATGAGCAGTTCTTTTGACCCTGACACCCAGAATAATCATGATTATCTGCACTATTTAACCTCCAAAGAATTGAACACTGTTCATGGTCTGTTACTTTAGCGATGATGGTTGATAATTTATACGTGCAAGTCAATGAAGGTCATTCAGCCTTAGACCACTTCCACTGCAGTTGGTTCACCTTTACCCCAATCATGCTGTCAACTCCCCAGCTCTGTTGGCCCTACCGATCTTGCAAGTCTTGGCCGAAAGATGAAAATCAATTTCACTTTATATCTTGGGTATAGAAAGATATAAATAAATCAATTGCTTGGCTTGAATGATTAGTATGAAGGTTGTCACATACTGGACTCCTGTGCCAGAGAAGAAAATCAGAGTATAGTCCAAAATACACTTAGCTAGTATTATCATTTTCAGAAGTCAGTGGGATGGGGTTCAAGATAGCAAACTTCAGCACATTTAACTGGGTGAAAACAATTCAATAAAAACCAGTCTAATTAAGTCCCAAGGGGAAAAAAATAGTACCTAATGTGACATATACATGTAATTTGTTTCTTTGCTTCAGATAAAGTAGTCCAGACTTGTCATCCAACCCAATGAGAAACATCATATGATAGAAGAAATGTCTAGTCATCACTGATGTCTGCAGTGCAGTAAGAACTCATTTGGAATTGGCAACAGTTATAATGATTGGTTTCCCCCCCCCACAAAAAGAAATAGAGGTTTCTCTGAACTTTATGAGATGTAGTAGATTGTGATAATGCAGATTAGACTGTAAACCAGCAGTTTTACGAGTCTATTAATGATTTAAAGCAAATCCTTTACATATTTAAATAAAAGCAGAAATCAATAAACAATTATTTTTGTGCAATTATGTTGCCCTAGACTTTTTCTGGATTTCCCTAGTTAGTCATGAATTAATTTTCATTATATATTAGGCAATGACACAATTGATGTTCATAAGGCAAGATAAAATAAAGCACACTGCAAATTATAATTTATAAAAAACAATATAAAGGTAACAGATCAAAGCGGTATTTCCATTGTTATAACACAAAATAAGTCTTCCTGTTTTATGGTTTAATTCAAACATGTTATTTAGAGGTAAAGTAAATTTTTGAGCAGGCCATCTGATTAGGGCACAACCATCTACAAATCTTGTTTTGGAATGTGATGTTTTAGGGTGTAAAAATTAAAAAAGAGTTATATAAATGAAGAATCTTTGCAGAAATATAGTATTGGTTTTGGAAGAACCTTTAAAGGGAATTGAATTTTTATTGAGTAAATTAAAAGAATTTGAAGCATTAGCTAGATAAGGAACTAGGTTACCAGATTTCCACTAAAATACCACTAGATACAACAGATACAACAGATCTAAATAACAATTTATCACAAGATCAACAAAGAGAAGACAAAGATATCAACAAAATACATGAAGATACAAGATAAAACAGAACTGATGAATAAACAAAATTCAAGATTGAAAAGAAGGTAAAATTCTTGGGTATTATTATATATTATTTCATGTTGTTTCAAAATAACTTTGTTAATACATGAAATGAAATTAAAGAGTTATGCTAAAATGGAATAAATTGTCACTGTTGAGGAAAAATTTCTGTGATTAAGATGAATGTTTTATCCAGAATGCTATTTTTGTGTCAGCAAATATCTGTTTTGACAATTGATACACCATTTAAACAATGGCAGAAAGATATATTTTATTTATTTATTTGTTTATTTGGGAGTTCTTCTATGCCGCTCTACTCCCTAAGGACTCAGGGCGGCGTACAGCATTTTAAAGAACACCAAACAATAAAATCATTAAAAACAATTTTAAAAAAGTTAAAAAGAAAAACATACAATGCCATGCATATGTGGGGGAGACCTCAGATGTAAAATTGTCTCAGAACCCTGCCTGCAGGAAGAGCCATGTCTTGATGGCTTTTCAGAAGGCCAGCAAGGTGGGGATGATTCGGATCTCTGGGGGAAGTTGGTTCCAGAGAGCAGGGGGTCCTACAGAGAAGGCCCTCCCCCTAGGCCCCACCAGTCAGCATTGTTTGGCTGATGGGACCTGGAAGAGACCCACTCTGTGGGACCTGACCGGTCAAAGGGAAGTATGAGGTAGAATGCGGTCCCGGAGGTAACCTGGTCCTAAGCCATATAGGGCTTTAAAGATGATGATCAACACCTTGAATTGTACCCGGAGACCAATGGGCAGCCAATGCAACTGGCAGAGTATGGGTGTTATGTGGGTGTATCTTGAGACACCCACCACAGCACGCGCAGCCACATTTTGCACCAGTTGAAGTCTCCGAATACTCCTCCAGGGTAGCCCCCTGTAGAGTGCATTACAGTAGTCCAATCGGGAGGTGACAAGGGCATGAGTGACCGTGAGTAGAGCCTCCTTATCCAAGTATGGTCGCAATTGGTGCACCAGGCGAACCTGTGCAAAAGCCCCCCTAGCCACAGCTGTAAGGTGTTGGTCTAATTTTAGCTGTGGATCTAGGAGAACTCCCAAATTGTGAACCCGTTCCGAGGGAGTTAATTTTCCTCCCTCAAGAACCAAGGAGGGACAGTCGACATGGTCCTTAGGAGGCAATATCCAGAGCCACTCAGTCTTGTCGGGGTTGAGTTTGAGTCTGTTTTTCCCCATCCAGGTCCTGACATCGTCCAGGCATCGGCACATTACATCGACTGCCTCCCTGAATTGAGACGGGGTGGTGATGTACATCTAAATTTGTATATATATCTAAATTTGATATATATATTTTGTAGATATATCTAAATTTGTATGGCAGGAGAAAAACCTCAGAATTAAATATAAAGTATTAAAAGATACAAAGAAAAAAAGAAGGTTGGGTTTCCTAAATTTGAAATTGTACTTTGCTGCCCAATGTTTAGCTTGGAGGAAAGAGTGGATATTGCTAAGAAACAGAAGGCTATTGAAGGCTTAGACATGATCTAAGATTTGGGTGGCAGGGATATCTAGTTATGACAAAGTTAGAATATGGAATAAGTATAAATTTAGGTTGGGTCTAAAACACTTTTCTGGATCTCAACAAAAGTATTTTAAAGATGAGAAAGAATAAATAACCATAAATGGTTAACTTTTGGGATGTACTAGACTTTTCTCAAGAGCATTATAAAATCAAATCAAGAGAAAATTTGACAATAAAAGGATATACTTGTCAATGGTTTTTTAATGTACAATTATCAGAATAGTTTAAAGTGGATAAAAGATTTTGAACAATGCATGATTGAGGTTTTAAACAGAATTACATACTAATGATAATGTTATTGCTAAAATGTATAAACTTTCGCTGACGTATGAGACTGAAGAAGAACAAATGTAAGAATACGTGATAAAATGGACCAAAAAGTTTGGCTACAAAATACAAATTGATCAATGGGGAAATATAAGGTTGAAAAGATTAAAATTTACATTATGTTGTAGCCTTAAAGAAACATTTTATAATATCAAGTATCATTGGTAATTGTCACTAGAGAAGTTGTCTAGAACAGTGGTCCACACCTCATAAAGTTGCCAAGGTTGGAGACCTCTGGTCTAGAATATATAAAGGTAGTTCAAATTTAAGCTGAAAATCTGAACAAAATGAAGGGACATTTTATTATGTATAGTGAATATGTAAAAAGGCAAAAAAATGGATACAAATAAATACACTATTTCAGAAGATACTAAAGGCTAAGGTACAATTTAAACTAGAGATTCTTCTTTTGGGAATAATGAACACACAGTTAATAAAAAAATAATGAAACCTTTTTTTATATATGACAACTGCAGTGAGAATATTATATGCTCAAACTAGAAAAGCTCAACATTCCCCAGTAGAGTGGTTGGTGAAGACGATGGAATTTACAAAGATGGCTAAATTGATTTCCTTGATTAGACAAAAGACAATATCTATATTTATGTCTGACTAGAAACCTCTTATATATTTTTTGCATGAAACAAAAAAAAATAGTTGTGACTTGTGGTTTTGATGATTAGGAATGAATTAGATAATAGAAAAAAAACAAGCTTTTTTGTGACCACAGAGTAAGAGATATCTTTATAATAATCTTTACGTTATAATCATATTTATTGGAAGCTGCTTTCTATTTCATGGTACCTTTTCTTTCTGCATTTTGGTTTTCTTTTTCTTTTATCTCTTTTTGGTTCCCTTAGTTCTTTTTATTGTCTATTAGTTTGTGTCAGTTTTTATGATCTTTTAAAAACTTTTAATAAAAAAAAAATCTGAAAAGGAGTGTGATGTTTTAAGTTGGCAAATATTAACTCCAAATATTAACTCCAAATTTTAACATAATCTGTTCTCATTGTGCATGGTAGAGAAAGCTATGAAGATAGAAATAGTACTAGACATTTGCAATGTTCTCCAGAAATCTGTTCAAAAGTAAGAACTTCTTGTGGACTTCCATAAGGGCAAATGTAGGATCTACACAACTCCATTATCTCATTTCCCTCAATCATTGATTGTAATCATATGTTGCATCTCTAGACATTTAAGCTTCATTTCCATTTCCTAAATAAGGTAACTTTTGAACTTTACATCAGTATTGAAAGTGGATAGAAATGGAAGGAACTTATGTGTGATTTTTGGAGGAGATCCAGGCCTCAAAAAGTAAAAATAATAATAATAGGAAAACATTTTAGGAGATTTTCAGGAAGCCATGTGTACTACACCTGTTATTATTACAATTATTGTAACTTCCTGTTGCAACCAATGGATTAACACTCATTTGGTCTGAATAAAGCAGACTTTGCACAAGGTAAATTAGAGAAAAATATGAAAAGAAAGCAGCTCTGCAGCAGAAGAGATGGTTTGTACATTGAAACTTCTAGAACTTAAAAAGCCACTACTGGTCAGTATATATTATATTGTATAATTGGAAAGATGGAAAAATGTTCTGCTGTCTATCTGGCAATATCCTAGTTTCCTATGCATGCATGTATATCTATTTATTCTGGGAACTACAGGGTTTTGTCAAAGGCTTCACAAAGCAGTTGGTGTTTGGGATATGGCAGCCAAAGAAAGAGGAATCAGAACACCAGAATCTTGGTCAAGGCTGAGTTTGGGAAGTGCTATATAATTATGCAACTTCGTCTACCATTAGCTCAGACTGCATCAAACTCGTGGCTCACAGGCCGGATGCGTCACGTGATGGCCACACCCATGCCCGGTTTAGCAAAGGGGGAAAAAGTCCTGATGCATCACATGACACTGCTGTGACAATGCGAGTTTGACACCGTTGGTCTAGGACAACTTGCCATGGCCAACTCACCATGGCTAACTCACCACAGTCAACTTGCTACAGGGCAATTCAGCACTGTATTAATTGTTTCATTCCATTACTCTTATTAAGAGTTGTGGTGGCACAGGGGTTAGAATGCAGTACTGCAGGCTAATTCTGCTGACTGCCAGCTGCCAGCAGTTTGGCAGTTCGAATCTCATCAGCTCAAAATTGACTCATCCTTCCATCCTTCCGAGGTTGGTAAAATGAGGATCCAGATTGTTGAGGGAAATATACTGACTCTGTAAACCACTTAGAGAGGGCTGGAAAGCACTGTGAAGCAGTATATAAGTATAAGTGCTATTGCTATTATTGGTGACCACATTTTCATCGAAATTATTGTACTGTAACTCTTGTATTTCTGGACTTACTTTATTTTATTATTATTGCACATGGGTCCATTGAAATTAATTTAACTTTTGTATTTGTTGAATTGTTCTGCAGCGAGGTGTCCTGCAGCAAGTTGGCTATGGTCAATTTTCTTGCAGTGAATTGGCTGTGGCAAGTTAGAATTGGCCATGATGAATTGGCCACAGTGAGTTGGCCATGGCGAGTTGTCCCATTTTGGCTCAGACCAACTCATTCAACTTCTTTGTCTTTTGTAATTGTGTCAAATTGTAACCAAGATAAATTCTTGTGTGGGCATCATTTAGCTCTAATTTCCCACTAGTAAGAGGAATTTGTATTCCTCACAATTTGCACTAATTCAGTTTCTATTTGATTTTTCTTTTATTTGATTATAATGGAATAATTGTTTCAAAGACACTGTCAGCCAGAGAGCTATCAATGAATGAAATTTAAAAAAGAAGAAGAGATGAAATCAATAGGTACTAATGACAATTTGTAAACCCGCAGACAATAGAGGAAAAAGCCTGAGCCATATGACGAACAAGAAAGATCCATTAATAGAAAACATGAACACCTGCTTAGGAATCAATAGCACCTACTGTACTAAGATTTTAAAAAAAAGTGAGATTATTTTTGATCCTTCCATGTGGTTACAGACTCCCCACCCTCAAAACAAAGTTATTAAGTTTGCAACATTCCACATTGTTGCTCTCCTTGCTTCATCGGAGATGGAATCAATGAAAAACATAAAAAACAGAGGTAGCTATTCCACTCCCATCCATACTCTTAATTTTGCCACATTGGGTTTTGATTTGGAGAGAAGAAACTATGTACTTAGCCACTGTTGAAGGATGGGAGTGGCAAGACACTCCACTTAGGGAAGCATGGGAGATGGTCTGAAATTCTCTCTCTCACCAGAAAGCAAGACACTGGGGCATCTTGGCTTTCCCAGCTTCTTTGGGAGAATGCCTTGGATTCTGACAAGAGAGAATATCTTAGAGGCAGGATGAAGAAGGAGTTCCCACTAATGAAAGCTTCTCATTCTGCAGCTCCAGGGGAAATGCCACAGAACTATTTTTACTGAAGCAAAGTTAACAACCTTAGCTTTCCAAAATAGCCAGAAGCCCTCATTTTTATGGGAGTGTGGTACCGATGTCAAGGTTGTATATCCACTGCATATAAAAAAATGGTGTTTTCAACTGGCAACATTTGAAGTAGGAAAGGTACCACATTTGATTCTGGGTCTTTTGTTTTTGTCACCAAAAAGTGAACACCTAGCCAGCTTAAATTCAAACCAGTGGTGGGATTCAAATAATTTAACAACCAGTTCTCTGCCCTAATGATTCCTTCCAACAACCAGTTCACAAAGCTGCTCAGAAAGTTAACAACCGGTTCTCCCGAAGTAGTGCGAACTGGCTGAATCCCAGCACTGATTCAAACCGAGGAATGGTTTGAGAAAAGGCCAGATATAGTTTCTCCCTTTGCTGCATCCTCACCAAATTGAGCCCTGCAAACTCACACGTTTCACATCATCAACCATGGAGCTTCATTGGATGATTTGGGCTCAGTCATGGGAAGAATCACAGCAACAAATCTGGGCAAGGGATTAGTTCTTGGTGAATACCTGGAGGCACCAAAATGATGAATAATAATTTCCTAGACTTGTATTAATTTTGTGGCCTGGGGAAGAAGGTATAGGAACCTTTTGAACTCCCTTTTAATGAACTTTAGCCTGCTGCTGTGGCCTAGAGGTGGAGCTCTTGCCTCACAAGCAGGAGGTTGTGAGTTCGATCCTAGGTAGAGGCAGATGTTGGGTCTCCTGCTTCGGCAGGTGGGTGGATGTCCCTTCCAACTCTGTTAATCTGTTATCTGTTATTGGAACAATAACAGAATTCTTTATTCCACCAGACTTGAAATTTTGGGCTTAAACAATTTAGAGCTACGTCGCCTTCGATCTGATCTAAATGTAGTTCATAAAATCATCTGCCACAATGTCCTATCTGTCAATGAATACTTCAACTTCAACCGCAACAATACACGAGCACACAATAGATTCAAACTCAATGTAAACCGCTCGAAACTCGACTGCAGAAAATACGACTTCAGCAACAGAGTGATCAATGCCTGGAATGCACTACCTGACTCTGTGGTTTCTTCCCCAAACCCCAAAAACTTTAACCTTAGACTGTCTACAGTTGACCTTACCCCATTCCTAAGAGGTCTGTAAGGGGCGTGCATAAGCGCACCATCGTGCCTACCGTCCCTGTCCTTCTGTCCTATTGTCTAAATTTACCTATACATATTTTACTTTTGTTTATGTTTATATCATACCTGTTATCTTGTACACGTGTTGACAAAACAAACAAACAAACAAATAAATAGCAAATAAATAAATAAATAAATAAATAAATAAATAAATAAATAAATAAATAAATAAATAAATAAATAAATAAATAAATAAATAAAAATAAAAAATAAAATAAAAAACTCTCCAGACTGAGATTGGGAGCTTTGATATTAGTGAACTTGCTAGGTTGCCCTGTCTTTCCAACTGAGTCTGATGAGTAAGACTTGTTCCTCATAATATAGATGGTCATGACATTTATTAAGTTATTTCTGCCCTAGACAATGTCCCTACACCAGTAAGAATAATTTCAGATCCTTCTGCATGTAGTGAATGTGTTAAAATGGTAGTTGCTATTTTTTTTAAATGATAAATTTATTTATTTATTTATTTATTATGGTGTTCTTATATGCCGCCCAACTCCCGAAGGACTCAGGGCGGCGTACAACAGAAAAAAATACAAGACACCAATTTATAAAATCACATTAAAAAACAGATATAAAAATTAAAATCACAATATTTAAAAACATCCAATACTCATTCAACAACCATACATACTTGGGGGTGAGCTCGAGTGGATTAAGCTCTGCCCCCAGCCTGCAGGAAAAGCCATGTCTTGACAGCTTTTCGGAAGGCCAGCAGAGTGGGGATAGTTCGGGTCTCTGGGGGAAGTTGGTTCCAGAGCACGGGGCCTGCCACAGAGAAGGCTCTCCCCCTAGGGCCCGCCAGGCGGCATTGCTTGGCCGACGGGACCTGGAGGAGGCCAACTCTGTGGGCCCTAACCGGTCGAAGGGAAGTATGAGGCAGAATGCGGTCCCGGAAATAACCTGGTCCTAAGCCATGAAGGGCTTTAAAGATGGTGATCAACACCTTGAATTGGACCCGGAGACCGATGGGCAACCAATGCAGCTGGCGGAGTATAGGTGTCACGTGGGTGTACCTTGGCACACCCACCACAGCATGCGCAGCCGCATTTTGCACCAGCTGAAGTCTCCGGATACTCTTCAAGGGTAGCCCCATGTAGAGCGCGTTGCAGTAGTCCAAGCGCGAGGTGACAAGGGCATGAGTGACTGTGAGTAGAGCCTCCTTCTCCAAGTATGGCCGCAACTGGTGCACCAGGCGAACTGTGCAAAGGCCCCCCTAGCCACAGCAGAAAGATGGTGATCCAATTTTAGCTGCGGATCTAGGAGGACCCCCAAGTTGCGGCCCTGATCCGAGGGGGTCAGTTTCGCTCCCTCGAACGCCAAGGAGGGACTGTTGTCATAGTCCTTAGGAGGCAGTATCCAAAGCCACTCAGTCTTGTCGGGATTATGTCTGAGTCTGTTCCTCCCCATCCAGGTCCTAACATCGTCCAGCCACTGGCACATTACATCAACTGCCTCACTGAAGTCAGACGGGGTGGTGATGTACAGCTGGGTGTCATCAGCGTACTGGTGGAAACACACCCCATGTCTGCGAATGATCTCCCCCAGTGGTTTCATGTAAATATTAAACAGGATGGGCGAGAGAACCGACCCCTGAGGCACCCCACATGATAGGGGCCTAGGGGACGATCTCTGCCCTCCTGCTAACACCGACTGCATCCTATCGGCGAGATAAGAGGAGAACCACCGCAAAACGGTGCCTCCCACCCCGAACTCACAGAGACGATGCAGAAGGATACCATGGTCGATGGTATCGAAAGCCGCTGAGAGGTCAAGTAGCACCAGGATGGAGGAATTTCCCCCATCCCGGGCCCACCAGAGATCATCCATCAGGGCGACCAAGGCAGTTTCTGTACTGTAGCCGCGCCTGAAACCCGACTGATAAGGATCTAGATGATCTGTTTCATCCAGAAGCTGCAGAAGCTGAGTAACCACCACCTTCTCCACAACTTTCCTCAAAAAGGGTAAGTTGGAGACCGGACGATAGTTCTTCAAATCGGCTGGATCCAGGGAAGGCTTCTTCAGGAGGGGTCTCACCACCGCAGCTTTTAACGACTGCGGTACGGATCCCTCCCTCAAAGAAGCGGTGACCACTGCCTGGATCCAGCCACGTGCCACCTCCCTGCTGGCCGAGACCAACCAGGAGGGGCACGGGTCCAATAAACAGGTGGAGGTACCCATCGCCCCCACAGCTCTGTCCACATCCTCGGGAGAAACAGGCCCAAACTCTTCCCATAACGGTGGACTAAGACTTGCCCCTGTCAACTCAATGGACTCTGCCCAGCCAGAGTCCAGGTTCGACCGGATCTGAGCGACTTTATCCGACAGAAACTCTGCGAATTCCTCAGCTCTGCCTTGCAAGTGCTCCTCGCTCCCCCCTTTAGCAAGGAGGGAGTGAGTTACCCTAAACAAGGCGGCTGGGCGAGAACCTGCGGACGCAATAAGAGCGGAAAAATAGGATCATTTTGCCGCCCTTATCGCCACTAAATAAGATCTGATGTAAATTCTTAATAGTGTTCGGTCAGACTCGGTCTTTCTGGCCCTCCAGCGGCGCTCCAGACGTCTGTTCTGGCATTTCATCTCCCGGAGCTCCTCGGTAAACCAGGGAGCTTTCCGGGATCCACTGCCGCGGAGAGGTCGCTTAGGCGCAATTCGGTCTAAAGCCCCTGATGCTGCGGTGTTCCAAGCAGCCACCAGGGAATCAGCCGAATTGTGTACCAGGGTTTCAGGTATTTCCCCAAGTTCCCTCTGAAATCCTTCCGGCTCCATTAGGCGCCTGGGGCGGAACCACCTAGTCGGTCCTGCCTCCCTGCGGGGGAGGAATGGGGCTGCGAAATCCAACCTCAGTAGGAAATGATCTGACCAAATGTTTCCTCCCAGATCACTGTCCTCTCTGGGGCACAATATTTATACCAAATGCAGCAAGCTTGGGTTATTCAGAAAATTTTACAAAATATGGCAAGGGTAAACTGGTCATCTCTCTGTTTATTCAATGATTGCGTCATTGTTTCCATCAAAATGATAAATAGAGCTGATGAATAGAAAAGTCTATTTGCTAGATAAATGTAATTCTAAAAAAAATAAGTGAGCTTACTGTACTTGCATTTATTTGCTAGGGATTCTTGGTACCTTAAATCAAAGTTCTAACTGCTGTTGGTAACATAATTATCAACACTCAGAACCATTAGTGATGGTTAAGATGCCAAGATGAGGCATGTTTTCCCTTCCCTTCCTGGTGCCAGAAAAGATCATCATCTTGACTGAAATCTTGAAGAATGGGAAGCAAGCAACAAGAAAGGAAATCAAATCGTTGATATTTCTGACATACCACATGGTGTTTTGAAGCTGCTAAATAACAGGAACAAATAACAAAAGGCATTAGTATCTGTGAACAAAGATGGGCTTTTATGTGGGGAATACAACCTCATTCTTTTAATTGGCAAGGATAGTCCCAAAGGTGCTTTTTCAAGAGGTAACTGGACTTTCTTTGCTTTTCCTTGAAGTCATTTTTCTTCTCATCTCAAAAGCTTCTTCAGTTCAGAAGAAAAAATGTCTGAGAAAAAAAAATACGTCTTCAAGGAAAAACAAAGAAAATCCAGTTGCCTCTTGAAAAAGCACCTTTGGGACAACCATGACCTGGATGACTGAGAATCTCCATAGACATTCGCAATGATAGCATTGAGATTGAATGAAAATTTCAAACTAGCTCTGCTTTATGACTATGGTTGCCCTGTATCTGTCACAGGCAGATAAGATGTATGATATATTTGATCTTTGCTATAATACAGGCGCATATACCATGTACAGTATCATGACAGGCTATATTATGTAAGCATGGAAAGCATATGCAATTCAGTTAAATATATATCTGATATTTCTTATGAAAGGGACACATAGAAATCCTTTTAAGTACTGTATATATATATAGTGATTAAAAGAGTCTACAAGACTTGCTGATTCTACTCACATTCTGCCTATAGGATTTCTTTCACTGTGACAGTGAATCAAAGTTGTTGTGTTCACAGGATAGAGACTTTTTAATTCCTTCTGAACTGGGACATTTTTAAAGAGTAGCCAGGAGCTGATTTATGTGGCTTCTCCTTGTTTGTTTACAGTGTGATCTACATAACGGATCATTAATCTCATGATCCAAGGGGTGGCCTTATCTGAAGGAACCTCATTCTTCACATTTCCCATGAATGAACCAACAGGATGGAATGGTAATGAAGCCCAGATCACAGAGGCAATTCTATTATATGAATGCTTAGAGCGTCCTGATAATTTCACAGTTAGAAACAACATTCTCACACTTGATTTAAATTCTGTTGCTGCTTCCTCCTCCTGGAGAAAGAAACATGTTAAATTTTGGATTTGGGTTTCACACATCACCCTGTGATTTTTTTTTGTCTAAATCCATTTCTCTTTTAGAGCCTCAACTAACATAACATTTGCACTTTTACCATAAACTACTGCTGGGTAGTTTAAAAAAACCCCCTTCAAAATGTCATTTTGTTTTAGCTAAGCTATTAGCTAACTGTGTTTAGAGTTTCTAAAGAAGGCATCCTTTGGGATGTATATCCTCTAGGGCATGTGACACACAATATTTACCTTTAGCGTATTATTATGAGTGAAGGGTGTCTTTCTATCTTGAACTAAAACCAAAATCTATGAAAGATGAAGCAGGCACTAGCATAATTTTGTAAGGTTTCTTTATCATTTTTAGTTTTGGAATTGATAGTTTGAAACCAGGCAAAGCAGAGGAAATCTAGATGTCCCTTTTGGGAAAGATCCCTATTGTGCCTTTTAAAATGTATTTATTTTCATTTGACAAAAGTTTATAAATAGATATCTTCTTAATGCTATCTCCTTTTCTGCACTATAAAATATCCTTGTGTGGGGTTCCATGAGAACTTGATAGGCTACTATGAGAGATTCAGGGTAAAATTAAAAAAAAACTTAATAAAATAAAATATAATAACCTTGAATGAAGACCATTTTCTATCATTAAAACCTGATGCCTGAACTCCTCCTCCTCCTCCTCCTCCTCCTCCTCCTCCTTCTCCTCCTCCTCCTCCTCCTCCTCCTCCATCATTCAGCAACCTGAAAAATATGAAAGAATGTATTTAGTTAGTTAGTTTATCAAATTTAGAGACTGTCCATCTCCCTCTGGGTGATATATAAATACACATAAAAACATTATATATATATATATATATATATATATATATATATATATATATATATATATATATATATATATATATATATATATATATATATATATACATATATATATATATATACATATATATATATATACATATATACATATATATATATATACATATATATATATATATATATACATATATACATATATATATATATATATACATATATATATATATATATATATATATATATATATATATATATATATATATATATATATATATATATATATATATATATATATATATATATATATATATATATATATATATAATACTGAAAACAATTTAAAAAAGAATAAAATAATTACAATTCAGAATTAAAAAAGCAGGGAAGGGGCTTCAGGGTGCTAACCAGCTCCATGGCTGCGTGGTCCTCTGTGAGCTCCAAGCAAGATGGCAGAATGAGATCTTTAGATATTTTTGGAAGGCCAGGAGAATGTGGTCTCACCTCACATCTGGAGGGAGTATGTTCCAAAGGGGAGTATATTACCAAAGATAATGGCAGAGAAGGCTTTCTTCCTGGACCTCCCCAGTTGAAATTTTTAAATGCTTGAGGTTTAATGTCAGTTAAACTACGTAATCATGGAATTTTAGAAATGAATGGGGTCCTTTAGGCCAGAGGTCTCCAACCTTGGCAACTTTATGAGGTGTGGACTTCAACTCCCAGAATTCCTCAGCCAGCCATGCTGGCTGAGGAATTCTGTGAGTTGAAGTCCACACCTCATAAAGTTGCCAAGGTTGGAGACCTCTGCTTTAGGCTATCAAGTCTAAACTCTCCTTGGTGCCAGAATCCAAATTCAACTATCCCTTAGTGATTGTCAGGCAGAATTTCAGAGTTTTTAAAAAAATACTTTGCTTGGAGAAAGCTGCTATTGTTGAGACTGTATGAATGAAAAATTAAAAATATGACATTGTTTGTTGAACTTAGGGTGTATACTTGTACTCTGTTCATACTCTAGGGCTTTGTTGGTTATTAAATTGCAGAGTGCATTTTACAATAGTTTGGGTTATTTTGTAAAACAGTTTGTTGGTTTAGATTTATTATAGCTGTAGATCAACATAATAAAATCAATAAGCATATCCATTATAAGTATATACCAACAATATATATAAAAAATAGTAAAAGATTTAAAAGCTTGCAAACAAATGCCAAACAAATAAAAAATTCTCATAGTTCAATAAACCTAAATCACATTACCATATCCATGTACTTGTTAACCTGTTTTAGTGGGCTGTATTCTAGACACGATCTTATGTTCTGATAAGTTATCAGTATGATAACTTGGCCAAATTGAAGACTCCACCTGGAATTGCTTGGTAGTTTTGGAATTACCACATTTTTTGTGTATAAGACACACTCCCCCCCAAAGTGGGTGGAAATGTCTGTGCATCTTATACAGTGAATGTTGCTGAAGCCCCACCCACCCGCTGGCCCTTACCCTTTGGCCTCTGCCTCCCAGCAATTTGCCTCCTTGCAGCAAACAGTCTGGTCAGCTTCAGCACAGCCTGATTTAGCACAAACTGCTGACTGGTGGTTGGATCTGCATCCCAGAATACCACCTATCAGCTGTTCCAGGCTGTGGGGATCGCCACTGCCCATCACTGCCATTGCCGCCCATTGCTGCTGCCGCCTATCGCTGCCTCCGCACGTCCCGTTTTTGGCCTCCGTGTGCCCCATTTTCAGCCTCTGCGCATCCCATTTTCAACCCATTTCAGGTGACAGGGATAGGCGGCAGCGGTGATCCAGGCAGCAGGGATAGGCAGAGGCAAAATATGGGATGAGTGGAGGCCGAAAATGGGGCACGCGGAGGCGTTGATAGGCAGCAGCGGCGGCGATGGGTGGCAATGGTGGTGATGGGTGGTGGCAATCCCCGCAGCCTAGAACAGCTGATAGGCGGTATTCCGGGAGGCAGATCCAACTGCCAATCAGCTGCTCGTGCTAAATCAGGCTGTGCTGAAGCTGACCAGGCTGTTTGCTGTTTGCTGCAAGGAGGCAAATTGCTAGGAGGCAGAGGCAGAGTTTTTTCTTGTTTTCCTCCCCAAAAGCTAGGTGCGTCTTATAGTTCAGAGCATCTTATATTCCAAAAAATATGGTATCTCTTCTTCAAGAGATTAGATTAAAGAGGAGTATTATTCTCCTCTTTAATTGTTGTTGACTCAGTTCTTGGTGTGGGTGCAAGTATGCTTTGTGCTCTGATTAGAGCTTTTCAGAATGAACTTAGATGGTTTGATAGAGGCAATTATGTAATGTTATAATCATTGTGTTCTATTTATTTATACAAAAGTTATTATAAGTAGCTGGCTTACTCATGTTGCTCCTGGTTTGGTCAGCTGGTTGGTTGGCTTCTCCAGCCTCTATACCAAAATATTAACTCACTCCAAAATGCTTCCATTCAAGAATATTGATGAGAAAAAATAAAAATCCGGACCTGTAATGTGTTGGATGGATATCCTAGGTGGATCATTTTAAAAGATCAAAAATAGTTTAGTTTTTTTGCTTCTTTGAACTTAAGAACTTTTCTAATTGAAGGATTCTAATTATGAAATAAGTATTTTTTGCCCGAGAGTGTGTTCATATCACAATGCCTTTTTATAAATAGATTTTCTTTTTTGTTGTTGTTTTCTATTTAAAGATATCCCCTCATTCTTTCTGCAAGTTGTCTAGCTGGTTGCCATCAGAATGGACTGTCTCCAAATTATTCCTATGGCCCTGGTCTTCAAAGCAAGAGATGTGTTTTAATGTCTCTCCCCCCCCCCAAATAAGAAAGTTAATCAGTCAAGCTACATTGAGTTTAGGCTGTTGAAAATAAATCAATCAAAAAAATTGAACTAAAAACAAAGCATATGTTTACTATTGTCTTTTTTCTATGTGACAATCATTCAGGTTCTTGAAAGTGCTACCATATACCCATCATTCATCTTTCCTCGAGATTAGGTAAAGTTAAAGATTCCCCCGCACATGTGTGCTAGTCATTTCCGGCTCTAGGGGTGGGGCTCATCACCTTTTCTAAGCCAAAGAGCCAGCGCTGTCTGAAGACGCCTCCGTGGTCATGTGGCCGGCATGACTAAATGCCAAAGGTGCACGGAGCGCTGTTACCTTCCCACCAAAGTGGTCCCTATTTTTCTACTTGCATTTTTTACGTGCTTTCGAACTGCTAGGTTGGCAGAAGCTGGGACAAGTAACGGGAGCTCACTCCGTTATGCGGTGCTAGGGATTCAAACCGCTGAACTGCCGACCTTTCTGATCGACAATCCTCGAGATTAAATAGATCTAATTTTCTCAGTTTTTCCTCAGAAGATTGCATTTTAACATTTCTGCACCTCTTCTGATTTGTCTTTTTGGGAGATAAGAAACGGACCATGAAGGATATGGTGCTTCATATGGAATATGTCCAGCAGAAAGTATAACAAAATTATTATTTCCCATGATTTGGAAACTACATTTCTGTCCATCTGTATTCATGTCAGAAGCACCTACAAAGCCAACCAATGGGTGCTTCTGTGAAGCTCACAAATACATTTGACCTTTTAGCAGTCATATCATACTGCTGACTTATATTTACATTATGATAAATGACAATTCTAAAATTATTTTCAAAGGCACTCATTCCCCATCCTATGATTTGGGAGGGTTTTTTCCCCTTGTAGCGAGGAATTTGACATTTGGTTGTTAAATTTCATTTTCTGCTTCTGTAATCTACAATATTAAGTGTTATGTATTAAGGTTAACTGTTTACTCCAAGGTCCACTATTCTGAGTGGCAAAATGGAGATTGCTGATTGGTTGAACCAGCCGACAGCTGTATAAAAGGGAGAGCTGTCAGGCTGGTTCCTTTGCTGGATCTCACTGTCATACAATAAAGAGCTGTTAGTTACACTACTGTCTCCAGCCTCTTCAATATCAGGACTTAACACTAAGATTTTAAAATTTATTCTGATCTTCTAGTGATCCCATGCTGTTTTGTACATTAAGAAAATCTAATATTGTACCACATGCAAATCTAATAAGCTTAATCAAATTCATTAATAAAAATCTTGAACAGTAATGGTCTCAAAACTGAACCCTACCACAGCACACTTGGTATCTCACTCAAGTTTGATTATGAACCATAATTAAACTCTAAATTCAATTTTCAAGCCAATGGTACATCCATAGAATAGAGAACTCATACAGGCTATTGTTTACTAACTAGGTTACTAAAGAAAATATGGAATATTTTGTTACATTCTTTGTTGGAATCAAGCTGTATTATACTGTATACAGTATCTGTGGCATGCTCACAGTCTACTAACCAAAATATTAAAACAATATTGAAACAGGAAGAACGAATCAGATCTGAGATGACACCATGCTGGTTGGAATAGCCAACATTCTATAAGGTGGGCTCAAGATACAGAAGGATCTCAACAGACTTGAATGCTGGGAACTATGTAACAAAATGAAATTTAATGGTGAGAAAAGTAAGGATCTACATCTAGACAAGAAAAGGTGGTACCTGGATCAATAGTAATAACTGTGAGAGGGATCTTGGAGTTCTAGTGGACAATCACTTAAATATGACTCAGCAGTGTGCTGCAGCTGCCAAAAAAACCAATCCAGTGCTATTATTATTAGTATTAACAGAGGGATAGAATCAAGATCATGTGAAGTGTTGGTACCATTTTATAATGCCTTGGTAAGACCACACTTGGAACATTGCATCCAGTTTTGGTTGCCATAATATAAAAAAGGTGTTGAAGCTCTAGAAGGAGTGCAGAGAAGAGCAACAAATATTGCTTAGAAGATTGCAAAGATTAGGCAACTTAAACATACAGAGTATGGTTGCAGGAATTGGATATGTCTAGCTCAATGAAAAGGACTGGGGTGACATGATAGCAGTGTTCTAATATCTAAGATGTTAACATATTCATGAACTGGGAGAGCCATGTTAACAAGGTTAGCCAATGAATAGGCATAGCAACTAAGTCAGCCAATTTATTTATTTATTTTGTGAGATTTATATACCGCCTCACAGTGCAAGCACTCTCTAAGCGGTTTACACCAGTAAGCAATGTATATTTATATTGCCCCCAACAATCTGGGTCCTCATTTTACCTACCTCGGAAGGATGGAAGGCTGAGTCAACCTTGAGCCGGTGAGATTTGAACCGCTGACCTGCGGATCAGTGTCAGCTAAAGTGGCCTGCAGTACCTGCCTCTAACTGCTGCGCCACCTCGGCTCTTAATGGGAGTTAACCACTTCTGAGTCTCTGCAGAGAATCGAAACTGAAAGCTTAAGCTTAAGGCTGGGTGTGGTTCAGTCCACTCTGCACTCGGTTCACTCAGCTCTCTTGTCCACTCTGTGCTTGTCTGCTGCTGAAATGAAACTAACTGTTCTCTGCTGTCTGTAACTGCTCGAAGAACTCTGCTAATGGTATTGTAAATTCACCTGTTACTATGTTTATAAAGAAGTTTATGAATCCAGCTGAATCAGTCATCTGTGTGTGCTTCTGGTTTTGATTTTTGCAACAAACTCTAATATAAGAGGTTGCCACAAAGAAGGGGGGCGCGCGTTCAACCTATTTTCCAAAGCACCTGAAGGTAGAAGAGGAAATAATGGATGGAAACTAATCAAGGAGAGACCTTAGAAATAAGGAGAAATCTCCTGATATTTATAGCAATTAATCAGTGGAATGGCTTGCTTCCAGAAGTTGTAGGTGCTCCATAATTGAAGGTTTTTAAGAAGAGATTGGCCAATCATTTGTCTGAAAAAGTTTAGGGTCTCCAGCTTAAATAGCGGGTTGGACTAAATAAAAGATGTCCAAGATCCCTTCCATCTCTGTTATTTTGTTCAGATAGCAAAACAAGCAGGCAGACAAACAACCTCAACCAGCCAGTCGACCAAATAACCAACTGAACAAACAAATAAACCTTAGTATGCACTATTTCCGATGATTCTTTTGTTAGTTTTCTGTCAGCTTCTGGAGATAGGCTGTCTTAGAAATGTAACATTAATAATTTTGGCACTCTACTTTTTGGGGTCCTTTTACTTGCTTCAAAACCACTGTAGAGTAACCCAGAACAAGACACCTAACACATTATATTTTTTGTCGAGTTTGTTGTCATTTTCTTGCCAATATTCTTTTCTGCACTTAATCTGTCTCTATGACAGAACTACCTTGGAAATTACATATATTGAATTCACTTATATATATATATATTTCTAAATGAAATGATGTGTTCTGTGTCACTTCATCATCACCAGATACTGTGATTCTGTGATTGCATTACTTTTTGTCCAACAGGTAATCATATAAAGTATGGTGAGACCCCATTAGAGCTATTCAGATTGAACCCTCACATTTCTAAACAATCTGACAGACTATCATGTTGGCTAGGTTGGAAGCTGAAAATCCAACAGATCAGCTCCCTTCTTTATTACAGCAAGGCAATGGCCTAAATGCAAGAGGCGCATAAAACTCTGCAACTGAAAGAAGCTCTCATCACTGGGGAGATTTGAAAACTCTCACCCACACTGACCTTGAATTACACATCAGAACTTGTTTCAACTTGGAAGAAATCTCTCCCCCCCCCTTTCCTATCCTATGCTGCATCCATGAGCAGCATCTTATCTCATGGATTTAAAATAGTTAAGACATACTTCTTAAATATGTCCTTGTTTCACTTCATACATTTCAGTTACAGAAAAGAACATCTTTGCGAATGAATGATGATGGTCTGACCATGTCAGAATCATGAGTGAAGATCTAATCTGACTGTCCCCCAATGATTGACATTGGATTGACATCCAGGCAGAAACTGGATAGCTATAGATAGCTATACAACTGGATAGATGTAACTGCTAAGCTTGACCACTGATCAAGCTACTCAATTTTCTCTGTGTCAGCTTTCTTTGGTCTGTGTATTTCCCAAATATGTGGACTTCATCTCTTGGAGTTCCCCAGCCAGCATATCTTGCTGAATATTCTGGGAGTTGAAGCCCGCAAATAAGGAATGGGCCAGGATTTGGGAAGACTAGGTTACAATGACTAGCACTAGTTTCCCATGGTTTCAGACAAGAGTACCAATAAAAGAGAATATTTATAGTACTGGGTTGAAATGAGGGGTCCTTGGTGCTCTCTGAGCTTAGTTGTTTTCTTGCAGATGTTTTGTTACCCAAACTAGGTAACATCATCAGTGGTAGTAGTGACTAGATGCTACCTAGTTTGGGTAATTAAATGTCTGCAAGAAAACAACCAAACTCAGTGAGTACCAAGGAACCCTCAGACAAAAGTATTCCCCAGTCTAACCTGGAGATGCCGGTGGTTAACTGTTGATTTCTTTGCTTGTCACTCTTGTGTTCTATAAAGTAAGCTAAGGAGAGACAAAAAACAAAAGAAAAGAAAACTGCTGAATTTGGATTCAGACAAGCAAAAATTAATCCTTGAGCTCACCAGCTCCATGTATTAAAGTACTTAAATTGAATAGCATTCTGTTTTCCAAGATTGAGCCAGAATACTATGTTTTCACAAGCACCTGCTACTTCAGAGTTCCCCAACCTTTCCAGCTTTGTGGATGGTTTCCTGTGAATGGTTTCCTGTGGCGGGTAAGTGCATGCATGCCCACTGCTCCTGCAAATGGAGCACATGTATGCTTGTCCTGCCACTTGTGCAACTGGGGATGTGAGCATGCATGCATGCTTGCCTGCCACTTCTGCAGCCCAGTTCTGAAGGGCTCAAGGCCTGGTAGTGGGCCATGGCCCCAGGAGTTGGGGACTTCTGTGCTATCACCGTGCCAGGCTTTTCCCATTCATGTAGCCTGGGTTAGACTGCTGTGTATGCTTGAGCTTGGTCTTTTCTTCCTCAAGCCTGTGAGGAAGAGACAATAGCCAGAACTTTTTTTTGAACAAGCAGCAGTTTCAGCAGTTCTCTGTCTGGATCAATTCATCAGTCTCTGATTATATTGGAGGGTTCAATGACTCTTCCAGACTGGGAATTATACAAACTACTTTAGCATCTGTCACTGAAGGACAGCAAATCAGATCTTCTGAATGTATCCAGCTCCTGCAGGGAAAAAGAGGCACTCACTTCTCTGCAGCAGCTCTCCATTTCATTTCATCAAAGGTGTTTATATCACATTTAATAAGATAAGGGACAGCCCAGGGTTCAGCGCATTGAATGAGATAATTTCAACACCTGGGGAATAAACACTGACCTGCACATAGCAATTGACACCTTGATACAAAGCCAACAGGAACTGCAACAATGAAAGGACACGTCCACCAGTCAGTTGCAAAGAACAACTTTATAGGGGTTGATGTCATTGTTGAATGTCATTGCATTGGAGTCTTGTTGTTGGAAGTGTCATTAGGTCTTATGGGGATTGGACTAAAAAATGGGATGACAACACGGAGTAAATTAATTTGTGGCAAACACATATTCACCTTGATCCAGATGGACTTCTTGTGAAGGTAGGCTTAGGTACACAGAATATAACCTGAGCCCAGGAGTGTCCTTTTTAAAAATTTAAATCCAGATTTAGATGAAGGGTCAGGTCCTGTGCTGCATATCAGGGTGGGTGGAGGGGGCCTTGTGCTGACGTCGCTGCTGGCTCTCCGGCCGCCGCCGGGTGCGCCCGGGCTGGGAGCATTTCACTTCTGGAAAAGATACAATACAGATTTTTTTAAAAAGGGAAAAAAGAAGCCAAGAGAAAGGGATAAAAGGATAAACAGAAAATTAATACAAAATGGAATAGTAGAGAGACCAAGAGATAATGGTTAAAAAAGGGAAGATCAAGGAGGGGAAAAAAAACTAGGTATTGTAGGGGTGATATAAATATGATTTAATAGAATTGTACTAGTACTAAAAATCTTTGATTGTTAATTCTTGGAAAAATGGTTCTTCTTATGTATGTTAAACTGAAAATAGATTTAAAAAATGATGAATGTTATAAACAGTAAAATATTTGTAAAGATAAAATGGAAAATTTTATGGGGCCAATGATTTTAATATAACACTGACTACTCTTGGCCCCATGAATGAATTATTGTATGGGGGATTTTTAAATTGCTGTTTTTAATGTTTTTTAAATGTTTTAATAATTGTTTTTAATGCTTTTTATATTTATTGTTGCGTGTAAATTTTTATTGTTGTGAGCCGCCCAGAGACTCTGTGGAGTGGGCAGCATACAAATGTGACCAATCAATCAATCAATCAATAAATAAATAAATAGGATTAATCTTGATTGTAAAAAGAGGTAAGCTAATATTGAAAAAATGGGTAAATAAATGGGTTGTTAAAGAAAACAAGAAATTAAGGGTGTATAATGTTGAAATGTTGATTTTGAATATGTATGAGAAAGAAAGGAAGAAAATGAAGTGTACTAGTATTAAAAATGTGGGAAATGGTTTTATATATTTGTAAAAGTGAAATAAGATGAATTATGTTATAGATGATGGAAAACTTCAGTAGATTAAATTTGATTGAAACTAACGTTGGTGTTTGATTATAAAATTAATTAAAGATTAAAATGTGGAGGGTTGAAGAATTAGAAGGGAAACTTAAAAGGTGTTTAGAGGAATAGAGACTATAATAATAGGGCATATAATGATATGTATTAAAAAATTATGTGTAAGAAAAAAAATGAATAAGGATAACAAATTATGGGAAAAAAGAAGAATATGGCTGAAATTGAAAATAAGATACATTATTGATTATGTATAAGAAATGATGTAAGAGAAAGGATCCGGAAAACACCTTTTTCATAAAAGATGTATATGTTTTGTGTTAAAAAAAACTTATTTACAAAAAAAATGGTGGGTAAAGCTGAAATAAGTGATGGGCTAGAGTAGAGATCTTTATAGCCATCAAAAGAGTGAAGAGGGTAGTCACAACTGTACAACTGAAGCCTCCTTCTTTGTATCTAGATCAATGCCATGTCCATGTGCAAAGGGGAGAGGCTTCAACCACATGACTACCACCATCATTTTGACTTTTTGGATCTCTTGCGCAGGTACCTCTGCCTTAAAATGGGCAATGCTAAATTACCTCTTCTTTTGGGACTTCTCTATATTTCCCTTCCTGATACCTTCCTGCCCCACCCCCACCCCACAACATACTTCTGACATCCCAGGATGCTGCTGATACAGAATTGAACTGAAGGTGCCATTTGAAGTCTTTGGTGTTTCACAGGCTTGAAAACCATAACGAGCTCATCTTTCTCATGTGATCCTTCACCCCAAACCAAATGTCAGTTTGCAAACCTCCATATATATTTTAATTTTTTTTAAAAAAATAGTCTAAATCCTGCAGATCAGTGTCCAGTAAGACTGTCATTCCAGAATCAGGTCCATCCTTGTTGCTTCCCCTACCAAATTTCTGGGAGAGATGTTTTAACCACATGCTTTAATTTCTAAATGTAGTTACAGATTACACTTGGAGCTGTGCCTCAATATGGAAGCACAGTTCCATGTATGTGATTTTAGATTTCACGCAATATTTGAAATGATCCCTAAGAATTTGTTCTTTCTGAGCAAAGGAAAGGGTTTGTTTCATGGTGATCAAATATGAAAACAAAATGGAAGGAAGTTTATATTTTCACCTGCTCATTAAGGCAGGCAATTTATCAAGCAGCTTCATTTTGGTGAGTGAGAATGTTTTAGTAATAAGCGTATGGAGAGGCATTTTGACCTTTTCAAAGTGGGGTTAGCCAGTCATTAATTCAGATGATAGTGCATTATCATAATCTTTTGCCCATCGATTGTAAAGCCTATGTCTAGTCTCATTTACATATGCAAATACAGATAGCATTGTTTCATTAATTGTGATGTTGTGGTTTAATCTAGAGGCGATTAACATGTTTCCTTTAAAAGGTCCAGATGACACATGTTTATAATTACCCATTAGAATGCTCGCCTAATATTTAAAAAGATGAATTATGATGAATAGAACTTATTCATTTGAATGTGACAGATATAAATGTGGCACACATTCATCCATAATTCATATTTTCACACATTTTTAGACAGTCTGTGGTATTGCAATTGCTGGAGACCTAGGTGAAATTTACATGAAGGTGTATTTCTTTCATCTTAAGACTCAGATCTCAAACAAATAAACTCCCTTCCCAATTCTCCTCTGCAATCCTTGTGGGCAAATGCCCTCCAAAACCATGCAGTGTGTTAGCAATGAATATTTGATATCGTTTTGCATCCAATTATTTTCTAGTTACATTCCTCATTGAATGACTCTATGACTCCAATAGCAGCCAGACTTTAAAAGCATTTGACAGCTGACATGCAATTGGATTAGGCATGTTGTACTAACATTAGTTTATTTCATCAATCAGGAAATGTACCCTTGGGTATTTGGAAAAGAGCCAGCTGATTTACAAATTCCATTGCCAAGTGTCAAAATAGAAATGCAAACGTTGATACTTTACTCTAAATTTCTTTTCAGTTTTGCGTTCTTCCAAATGTTGAAGTTGCTATGCTATCCAGAAACTGGATTTGCACATCAGTCTGAACCCAGTCATTGTGGTTGGTGCCTCCTGTCTTATGACTTAGAGTAATAATGTATGGATTGAACAGCTTTAGTTTGTATAATAAACCATGGTTAAACAAACAATGGTAATTGCATATGTCTGTTGATGTATTTGTTAAGGGTCTCTTTATGGTTCTACATAGTCCAGTTCTATTCAGGACACTGTAAACTGGAAGGGTGAAAGCAGATTAATCTAACATTCAGAAGCTTCCAGATTCCACTGAGGCTTGTTTTGGTTCCCTTCTTTGGGAAACTCAATTGACAATAATGTCCATAGGTATAATGGTGTGGCTATTTCTTGAACTCCTTGTCTGGACTACCTTGAAGAGCTAACAATATATCATTCAATGATAAGGTAGTGGCAGTACAAGGAAATGTGCACATTTTTTTTCTGACCCAAGCCAAGGATCCACATTTTACAAGGATGGGGCTTTGATGACATGATTATACCTGCCAATTTGACTTTTTTGAGCCACTCCCTCCCAAGGACATCTCTTGTTTGAGAACCACTTTTTACCTCTGAGTACCACACTCTGAAGAACAGGTGGAGCTAGGATAAAAATTAAAATTATCTGCATCATTTTACATTTAATTCAAATGTAACATTGTTTACATGGACTCAATATGATGATTTACTGTACTTCTACCCCAACAAAAATGAAGCTTTTGTGACTGTTTCTAAAGGAATCCTAGGAGTTGCCATTAATGCCTCCAGGGCCATGCTGAGCCCAAGGACGTCATCAGGTTGTACGGTGCACTTCTGACATAAAGTAGGAAGGAAGATTTGAACATGAACAAAAATCTACAGCTTCGCTTTGAGAAAATGAGAGTTCTGCTCTGCTGTGTTCAGATTCTCTCAACCTTGCTATCTTTTTTTTAAAAGACACAGAAATGGTAAGACTCATTCCTAGCTCAAGTTGTCAGCCTGGGTTGGAAGTGATAGGAGTCATATATCCAATGTATTTGGAGCAGACGAGGTTAGGAACGGTGGAGTTCTAGAACTCTGATCAGACTTGAGACAATATTATTTTGTGAAAACCTCTGTATTCAGGTGCTTTCTATTTTTTATTTGGTTAATGCTGATACTTTTTACTGAACTTTATTTTTGTAATACTATAGGTAAAGAAATGGACCTCTGGAGGAATTTTATCACCAGACTGAAATAGTTCATCACTTTATGATTCGCACTGGCTTGTCCTTGGAATTCTCGATTTGTGACTGAAACCTTTCGAAGAAGTACTGAAAGGCAGAAACCAATGTGGTTCTGTGATTAAAGTGTTGAACTAGAAAAAAGGGAACTGGGAGTTCTAGTCCAGCCTTGGGCTCAGAAGCCAGCTGGGTGACTTTGAGCTGGTCAATCTCTCTCAGCAAAATTACTTCACAGGGCTGTTATTGTTTTGGGTAAAAGTAGGGGGCAGGAGCCTTATGTATACCCACTAGAATTGTAGAAAACAAAGGTAAGTTATAAATCTATTAATAAATAAAATCTGGTGTGGGTTGGTTTGACAAGCATGGATATAAATACTGTGCTATAATTTCTTTAGTTTGCATAGGGTATATAGATCATGATTTGTTTTAATTGGTTTTTGAATTGTTAGCACAACAGTTCATTTCCCCCTAATTTTAATTACTAGCACCTTAATTTATTCATTTGTTATGGACAAATAAGCCAGGGCACTGACTGCAACTGTTGACATGTTAATTAGGAATTATTACCATAATGCTAAGTCAAGTAAAAGAAGGTAAGTTCCAGGGCTTTTTTATATCCCTTTTATATAAGGGAAAATCAAATAGATTTTCCCTTATATAAAAAACACACAACTTAGCTCAGAACCTTTCAAGGTAGGAATAATTAAAATGGCATGCATTTTAATGTGGTGGTAGAAATATTTTTTTTTTACTTCAATGCTGTTCTCCAGAAAGATTCCATTTTTGTTCTCTCTTATAATAATAATAATAATAATAATAATAATAATAATAATAATAATAATAATAATAATAATAATAATAATAATAATAATAATAATAATAATAATAATAACAACAACAACAACAACAACAACAACAACCACCACCACCAACAACAACAACAACAACAACCACCACCACCACCAAGATAAATTGAAATTCATATATGCGGCTGAGGTTTTATTTTCTTTTTATTGTTACACAGGAGCATTTTAAGTGATTGGTTTAACTGGATTACCCACTTACACCAAACACATCCCTCTGAGATTTATCTTTTTTACTAAGTAATTGAACAGGACTTTGTTAATTAGTGCTTTGGCTTGATTTTCTGCAGAATGAATGTTTTGTCATTAGCTGGCTAGCATCTAGCACAATCTGGAAATTAAACCAGCTTGGTGATGTGGTGTGTGTATATTTTATATAGGGTTGAAATTAATGATTACTATTTTCTTTTTCTCTTGCACAAAAGGTGTGGCCATTCTGCTTCATTTCTATGCATACCATTCATATGACCAAACTAGACAATGTCACTGTTTATGTGTCTAGCACATCCATCCATTAGAATTAGAGTTAGAATATTCTTTATTAGCCGTATGGCTAATAAAATGGACAAACAAGAAATTTGTCTCCGGTGCATAAGCTCTCAGGATTCATACAAGCAATAAAGTGATAAATTATAAATCATAAGATTTAACCAACAAAGTGATAGTCATAAGATACCAATAGGAGTAGGTGATATGAAATATGAGAAAGATAATAGTCATACCAATCTACTACGTGGTTAAATATCCTTAGGCATAAGATAGTGCTGTGGAAATTATGTGCTTAGCAGAGTGATGGCATGATGAAGCCTTATCAGTATGAAGCTCCACACAATTTTATTATTTCGGATTGAAACTGTAATTTGTCATGATCAGTATACATTTCAGATGTGCACTGGATTCTCACATCCTGATCACACTTTTGATGTCATTAAACTGAGATTGTGATTCCATGAGGCAAAGCAAGATCCCCTCTAAAGTGGCCCAAACTGAACTAGGAGCTTTAAATTACTGAATATTTTGTTGGTCCACAGAAGTGATGCGGTGCTTGAAGATAATTAACAAAAATTCCTAAAAATTATTTTTGGGTGTTTAAGAAATACTGTAACAGAAAGGAAAAGGGACCGAGAGAGAGAAATAAAGGTAAAGAAATAAAGATGGGGATAATAAGGATACTTTTATCAAAGATGTTATCTACATGATTAGGTAGTTTCTCAGTAACATGGTTAAATTGAAGAATTAGCATTTTGTGATGGTGGATTGTTATTTGATTGTTAACATATTATTAACATTTGTTGTTTTCAATTTATTATCTTTTCTTTTTCTGCCTTCTCTTTTTTAATCAGTCCTTATTGTGACATTTTAATCTTTTTCCTAAATTCTATACTCTTTCATTTTAATATATTATTTCACTCTTTTCTTTCGAGATTACAGTATTTATGTACAGTATTCCTGCTGTTGGTAGTATGCCTGAACCTGTTATAGCTTAGACTAGGGGTGTCAAACTCGATTTAATTGAGGGCCACATCAGGGTTGTGTTTGACCTTGGGGGGCAGGGGGGCATGGCCAGCTTGACATCACTTGTGTCAGGGCACCTGTGGTGGCCCGAGCACTCTGCCAGCGAAAATGGGCTCTTAAGCTCTGTTTTTGGCTGTGATGGCCTCCTGCAACCCTCTGCCAGTGAAAACAGAGCTTGGGAGGGCTGCCTGCAGCCCTTGCAAGCTCCATTTTCACTGGCAGAGGCACCACGGGCCGGTCCTTCGCTGTTTCCAGGGCGGCCCCATGGGCCAGATCTAAGGACACCCGCAGGCCGGATCCAGCCCCTGGGCCTTGAGTTTGACACCTCTGACTTAGACATATTGTCTTTTTCACTTCTCTCTATCTCATCCTCCTCCTAACCATGTTTGGCCTATTTCTCTAAATAGCTTAGGTGTCAGGCCTGGAAGCCATCTTGGGCATTGGATCTTCAGGCTTGCCACATTTAGTGCTGTGGGAAATTGGGAGGGGGGATTGTATGGAGCTGGGGAGATATATAGTCATAGTAACATTCCTTTCTCCAAGAGTCAAGGTCATTCTGCCCTGCACCTGGAGGGATGTGACTGGGAGGCATCTCCAGTTGGTACGGTGCCTTGATTGGACCATGTGATGGACATGTGGGTCCTGGGGCAGGGCTTTGGACTTTCTTTTGGGTGGGGAAAACCCAGAAGCTTTCAGATTCGGGTTTTCCTAGATGTGCCAATATGACATCTCTAATAAAATGGAACTTTGAGGAACTTCAAGCCTTGGAGTCTTCTTTCGTTGGGGGTGTTACTTGGAACACTGACATTAGGTTGTAATTTGAATTAAACTCTCAGTTTTATAGTTCTTCTAAAACTGAAAATATCCTTCTCTTCTTCCTCCTCACTATTTAATTCTAGCCTGCTTCATGTTTGTGCTGTAAACTGTGAACTAACTAACCTATATAGGACTGAGCAAGATACAATTCCTATTGCCATCTTGATTCAGAAAAATAAAAACAAAGGACAAAAATGTATAAGATTTAAACCAACATGTAAAGATGTATTCTTTTTTGCACCTTTTTCCTGGAATTCTGGCAGGCCTATCCCTTTGAGAAGACCTTATGTTGTCTAAAAATGTCATCTTTTCATTAAAAAAAAGTTGTAGCTAGATATGCTTTCCCATGACAGTCAACGAGAGGCATAAAGTTTTGGGCTTCTGCATGTCACTTTAGCTTCAGTTCCCCAAGTGAACAACCTCCAATGTGCTCTAAATTAAACTAGCTTATTTTCAAAATCACCAGTTTGGTGATAGGACTTCTAATAAAAAATGATTTTTATATTGACAATATTTCATTTTTTAAAATATGCCTTCATAAGGAAAGGAAAAGAAAGGAAAGGAAAGGAAAGGAAAGGAAAGGAAAGGAAAGGAAAGGAAAGGAAAGGAAAGGAAAGGAAAGGAAAGGAAAGAAGATGAGCAGAAAGACCTAGAAATGACTGCTGATGTGTCACACAATTTCAGAATTTTAACTCTTAAAATTAAGTTTGCTTTACTTGGTTCTTTAAATCCAAAAACATTATTTTTCAGTGGTGCCTTAGGGCAGATAACTTCATAGCAAGCAATTCAAAAGCATGTTTTTTGTTTGTTTAAAAAAAAAGATCAGTTGATGATCTTACTATAAAGTCATCTTCAAGACCGCCTTCTACCTCATAGTTCCCAGCGACCGGTAAGATCCCACAGAGTTGGTCTCCTCTAGGTCCCATCAGCTAAGCAGTGTTGGCTGGCGGGCCCGCGGGGAAGGGCCTTCTCTGTGCCTGCCCCGGCTCTCTGGAACCAACTACCCCCTGAGATCCGGACTGCCCCCACAATATTGGCCTTCCGGAAAGCATTGAAGACCTGGCTTTTCCGGCAGGCTTGGGGCCTTTGATCTCACAATTTGCAAGGTCCCGCCTTGAATGATAAGTCTGTATATGATTTGTAACTGTTTTTTAAATCTTTTATGATGTTTTTAAATATATTTTCTATATCTGTTGTAAGCCGCCCAGAGTCATTCGGGAGTTGGGTGGCATAGAAATACAATAAATTAAATTAAATTAAATTTCTGAGCTCTGAGATCTACAGCAATTGCATCTCTCGTTCCACAGAACCAAGACCTAATTCTTTGGTGCAGTGATAAATCTGTGTCTGGCTTGTGACACTTCAGACTGCAGGTGGGACTCGCATGACTGAATGTTCCTGTAGAAGAAGAAAAAAAAATCACTGTCATTCTAATTCATTTTTCTAAGTATTCTTCTTTCTGGGAGAGTCTAAACTTACAGCTGCAATTGCAAATTGGTCCATCCCAAATTCTCCTCTTTAGAGAAATAACAATATCCAGAACATAATTATGTAGAAGAAGGGGTAAGGCTATGCAAATGTGATCAAACTTGGTTTTTAGTGGCAAAGCTCATCAGAGGCAAAAGATAGATTGCACCCATTACTGTCTCTTGATGGCTTAATGCCTCTCACGTGAAGCCAACACTTCGTCCTATGGGCAAAACATAAGCTAGTGCATTCAGTGGTACATTTTCAGCACACACACACCCCAAGGATAAACTAAGGTACACATATTCATACACTACTTGCCATCAGCAATAGTTTTCTCATTAGTGATAAAGAAGTGTATCTACCTCAGATACTTTATTTGATATCTGTGCTTTCTTTCTTTCTTCTTTTGGCAATATAATGTAGCTCAGCTGTGTTGGCCTTCACATACACTCTGAAGAATAGATAAATGAATAATTATAGTTAGAGCTATGAGATACACTGATTACAGGAATTTAGGATGGCATTAATCACTTACAGAACATTTAGTCAGTTGAAATGTGTGTATATGGGTGTGCTATTACCTTGGTTTCTTCTCCCCCCCCCTTTTTTTTGAGAAAAAGAATTCTGAAAAGAAAAGGTTGGTTTTAATTGCTTTTTAAAATAGCAGCTGTTAATTTCAAAGCCTTGAAAAGCGTTGGTTTTAGAAATAACAAGAAAATATATTTCAAATTCCCGAAGTCAGGTTTTTATCAAAATGTGTCAAATTCTGATTGCACTTTAGAAAGATCCGAAATGTTTACTATTTCTTTGTAAAGGCAAATAATGACCAATTGCCAGTGTTTTCTCTTGATCTACATAGAGAACTTTCTTTTTCACTTCTTTTTGGCTCATGTAGATTAATTTTTTTTGCCATCTCTGAGCAACTGCAAAGCTATATATACAAGGGATGCATCTAATTTGTAGGAGCTCATCTGCAAAAGAAACTAGAAATGTTGTATATTATAAAGAATCCTATGTCACCATTAGCACAAAAGAGACATCATTAGTATTACTCTGCCAAGCTTTTATTGAATTGTGTATGATTTTTACTACACAGTTCATAGATGTTTCCAGAACTTCTCTCTCTCTCTCTCTCTCTCTCTCTCTCTCTCTCTCTCTCTCTCTCTCTCTCTCTCTCTCTCTCTCTCTCTCTCTCTCTCTCTCTCAGAAGGAGAATTATAACTCGTAAATTCATGTAGGGATTATCTTGCAATTGTGCTTCTTTTGGCTTTCTAGTAACTTGTAACCAAAGAGAGTCCCAAAGATGCTTTTTCAAGAGGCAAAAACCTACCTTTGAGACAACCATAACCTGGATTACTAGAATCTCCATAGACATTAACCAAAGATGATAGCTAAAATGATGAGTTAAAAACTGGGAAACTCTGAGTTCTAATCCTGCCTTAGACATAAAGCCAGTTGAGTTACCTTGGGCCAGTAGTTCCTTTTCAATCATAAAAAGAAGTTTTATTTATTTATTTTTATTCTGTCAAGTACGTATTGGTAATATACATAGATATAACATTGTTTATGTACATAAGATGGGTACTGATAAGAGAGAACATTAGGACAGGGATGGTAGGCACACTGGTGCACTTATGCACGCCCCTTATGCACAAGTCACCAAGACAAGTATAAGGACTTGTCCAAGCAGTTGCCAGGATTCAATACTGACTTAAAAGCATGCATATGTACACAAAAGTAAGCACTAGTCACCATTAGAAAGGATCAGTTCTGGACTAGGACTGAAACACATCAATGTGCCTTTATGGTGGGGAATATCAGTTATGGAGAAATGGAAATTTAGATGAAAATGGATTTTTTCCTGTGACAAAAACATTGATTTTGTCCACATCCTAGTATTCTGAGTAATTTTAGTTTCATCCAGGAAGCTTCTGATTCTTTAATCATTCTTACTTTCTAATATCAAGTGCCTGTGAAATTGTTGCAAACATATATTCTCTCCATATTTGAGAGATAATGCAATCTCATAAGAGATATATAAAATCAAGCATTACTATTATTATTTTTTAAAAGATCCTTTTTGGATCTAAATAGTCACAGACAAAACAGCAATAAAGGAGATAAAACAAAATGTTTCTGCACATAATTTCTCTTAATTAAAAAAAAATCTTTGCGTGAAAGTAATTCCTCATAGCATAAAAGACACATCTATTAGGCTTGAACAGAGAAAATAAATACCAGGAACAAAACATTCATGTCTTTGAGTATTTAAACTCAAAGACAAAATTATTATTATTATTATTATTATTATTATTATTATTATTATTATTATTATTATTATTATTATTATTATTATTATTATTATTATTATTAACAACAACAACAACAACAACAGATGATGCACGAATCGAAGAGAAACAACTAGAAAAAAAAATAACAAAACACTGCAATCTACAAATTGAAGTTGAGTGATTGTGGAGGAAGAAATCAAAGGTTGTACCAGTGGTGGGTTCCTACCGGTGCGGTCTACTCTATCGCACAGGTAACAGTGGGCTGGTGATGTCATCAAGAGGTCACCGACCTGGTGTGGTCGGTTGCCAGTCCCTAGGAGCCACCATCTTTTTTGTGAATTTTTTGGTGATTTTTTGCTTCTGCACATGCGTGGAAGCAAAATTGCGCTGAAATCTCACGAGGGAACGCGCGCGAGAGAGATTTCAGCAAGATTTTGCTTCCGCGCATGCATGGAAGCAAAATTGTGTGAGGGGGTGTGCACACATAGCGTGCTCGCATGAAACATGGTTATGTGCGTGCAGTGCACCGGTAGCAAGGTAAGAGAGCAACCTGCCCCTGGGTTGTACCAATAGTAATATGAATCCTTGGAGCAATACCCAAAGGGTTGCCTAGATAGATGGAAATTTTGAACTTATCAGATCTGAATATTCTGACTTTGCAAAAAACCACCTTACTCGGAACTGCCTATATCATCAGACGTTACCTTAACAGAACTTAAGTTTTTGGTTAGGACTTGAACTGTTAAGTTTTTACTAGTCCCAGACTGTGAATCGAATTAAAGACTAAGGCTTAAATAATGATAAACAACAACAACAACAACAATAATAAATCATTTAGAACACAACACACCAGATATCACAGTAGTCAAAAACCGAAATGTACAATTTATTGCTATCGCTGTACCAGGAGATGCCAGAGTCAAAGAAAAAGAACTAGAAAAAATCACAAAATATCGTGACTTGGCCATCGAAGCTACCCAATTGTGGATGAAACATGTGACAGTGATACCCATTGACATCGGAATGATGTACACAGTACATCAAGAAATTGCAGCTTCCTGCAATAACACCAGCAGAATTGCAAAAAACTGCACTACTTGGAACATCATATATTTTAAGAAAATACTTGGTCGATACCTAGGATGCTGGCAGCAACCCGTATCAACCATCAGTGCCAGTTAATAATATTTGTGATACATTTTTAAATGTTCAGTTGACTGAGTTTCATGTTTAATAATAATAATAATAAATTGGGCAGTACTTCTAGATAATTTAAATTAATCATTTCAAATTCGGTGAACCGGTTGCTTTCGTGGTGTGGAGACAATAATTTGGTCCTTAACACCAATGGAGCTTATAGTGGACTACAGAAGGAATAGATCAGACATCCATCCCTTGGTTATCAATAGAGACCAAGTGGAGCAAGTGGCCAGTTTTAAGTTTTTGGGTGTTATCATAAAAGATGACCTGACCTGGGGCACTCACATTGCAGCACTGGTCAAAAGGGCCCAGCGGAGATTATACTACCTGAGATGTCTCAGGAAACAACAACTGAATGAAAAATTGCTGGTGACCTTCTACCGCTGCACTATAGAGAGGATTTTAACTCACTGCACCTGCGTACAGTTTGCCTGTACTAATTGCACAGTGGCAGATAGAATAGCACTCCAGCACTTATTTTTATGTATGATATACACTGAAGATGACATTTAATTTCATTGTACGTGGTGCAATGACACTAAACTAAACTAACCCTAATGACAATAAATTAAACTAACTAAACTCTTGTTCCTGAGCTTCTTATTGAGATCCCTGAGGATTCTAGCCAGTTAATTCTGGGGTTGTTAGGGAGATGGACAAACTATTCCTGCAGAAAGGGGGTTCTGGAGTAATCTCTGTATGCTTCATTCTAGTAATGCCTCAATCAGGTTAAATGTATGAGAACTCAACTGCTGCTGGCTGTCACCGATTGGGAGGGCGGGGAGTTGGCAATCTATTCACTACAGTGTGAAGTACTGAAATGCAGTATCTATATATTTTTTAAATATAACTAAATGAATACATCCCCAAATCTTTTACTTTCATAGCAAGCAAACTTATTAGTTTGAAAAAAATAATAATCCTGAAGATGTGCTTCAACTTCTCTGCAAACCAGAAGCTAGATTTGGTGACCAACAATATTTCTGGTTAATGGAGTAAATATTTCAGTGGAAAATTCAGTTTTAGGAGTTTGGTAGGGACAATTACATTACCTTTTAGAAGGCCTCCAGGCAATGCAAATAAATGAATAACTCTAAATACATGTTAGCATGATGTACAACTCAAATAAACAAGGCCTTCTAATGAGAGGCTTTGTGTGATATTTTATTTGGATAATCTTGAGGATTTGCCAAGGTATTATGGGTTTTTATGAACGTCATTTGTCACACATGTTCAGGGGTGGGTTCTACTTACCTTCGCCATCGGTTCGCGATGTTTTGCGTGCACGCGCGTCCCCTCGTGCAATTCTGCTTCCGTGCATGCTCAGTAGCTATAATCAGCCCAAAACACAGCTGTGGAGCTGATCAGCTGTGCTTCGGGCGGAGGAATAAAGGTAAGTATAAACCCGGGGGCAGGTGGGAGGGCCCTTTTTCCAGCAGCAGCAGAGGAAAAAAACTTCCATACAGTAAAAAAAAAATTGAAAAAAATCCCCCCCAAAAGATGGCAGTGCCCACGGACCGGCACCGACCAAACCAAATCCGTGACGCCATCGTGACATCACTAGTGGGTCACTACCGGTTTGGGCGATCCGGTCCGAACCGGGAGGAACCCACCCCTGCACATATTGTTTTATATAAGTCTCCTCTTCTTCCCTTCTGTCTTTTAGATCTGTAACAGGCAAAGTCAGATCAGGAGGCAAGTTCATTTTTACACGTCAGATAGTATAAGTGTCTGTATTAAAACTCCTGGATAACTGAAATATTTGTTTCAAGGCTGCTTGTGGAGGAAACACAACCAACAGTAATGTAATAATTTATTTTCATTTTGCAAGAGTTTTTTAATGTAATATGTGGCACCCAGTTCCCTTTACTGACATACATGAGGTCAGTCAAGGCTGGAAAAATAAAGTTGTCTGATTTATTAGATTTCATTTAGTCAAACCATGATCATTCTTCTTTATGCAGCCAGTGAATTTGTATGCCTGTTGACACTACTATGCAGATAAGGAGGGAGGAGAGAGGGTGGGAGAATGTGTGAGAGAGAAACTCTAGATTTAAACTTGTCAGCTGCTGTCAGCCCTCCTGGATATATTGGTCAGGAAACACAACTAGGTGAGCTAAATTTACTTTATTGTAACTAACAGAATATTGCACGTCTGCAGGTACAAACTTCCTGGTATCACTTTTAGCCATCTGATCTGTTAAGAGTGGGTCCTTCTTAAGTTTCTTTATGTCTGTTAAGCCCTTGGTGGCTTTCCCATCTCATCTGATTGTTTGCTAAGCAGCATCCCTTTCCTTCATACTCCAAGGTCATCCACACATTCCACCACGCCTATATCATTCCAAAATAACAGACAAGTCAGAAATTCTATTAACCAGCTTTAGAACAGGAGTGGACCACTCAATTCATGAACTTTATCAGCATTGCAAGGACCTTTTTAGACCTTTCCCAGAATTCCATGGAGAATAACCAATAAAGGCATCATGATTTCCCATCAATTGTTTACTTGAAAATTTTAAAAAAAGGGTAATGGATATGACCCTCCAATAACAGCTTCTCTAAAAGGAAGGGGTCCCCAACTTTCTTTACATGTTTCTTATCTACAGATTCTTATCCAGAAGTCCTGTTCATAATAACATGTACCTTTAATAAGACTATGCTTTCAGATAATCCACTTGAATTTAGAAATTTCTTTGGAGACTAAGTCAAATGTGCATGCTCAGATTTTGATAGCAATTGTGTGGGACCAGGAAAGTAAGTGCAGCAAAGTCTGCCATTCTGTGACCTTAGATTTTTTTTGCATTTGTGGAATCTGTGGGAGTTGATAGGGTGCCCTATAGTATGAGCTCTGCCATCTGTTGGTTCCATTTGTGCCCAAATTGGGTCCTATGGGCCATGTCATGTGGGTATCTGTGGCAGGGTATCTGTGAATTACTTTCCCTACTGGTTTGCAAATGTGAGCATGCACGTGCGCGATCGCTTCACTCGCATATGCCTCCTCCTAAGTACGGTCTTCCGCGCATGTGCTTTACTTGTGCGCGTGGCTTGCATATGCATATGGCTTCAAAATTTGCCCAAATAGGATGGAATAGCGCTGGGGGTGGGTGGGCGGGTCCATCAGATCGCTACTACCAGTTCGCCCGAACCAGTCCGAACCTGCTGAATACCACCTCCGATCTGTGGATGGATTTCAATGGTGATCAATGTATCTTTGAGGGAAGACAGGTTATATATAACATAACCTCCAGATGCAATTGTTCTCCAACCCATTATTTCTGAATTACAACTTCCCATTTGTCCAGGACCATTGCTCATGCTGGCCAAAGTTTCTAATTTTGTAGCTTCGTCTCCAGTTTTCTCAAGTAGCATTCATAGAAAGCATCTATCATCTGCAGCAATAAAAAAAATACAATTCACAAGCAACAGCTTTTTAGCAGAGTTTTCATGACAGCCTCTTCTCAGATGGTGGGGCAGAGAGGCTTTCAAGAGCTCCTTCCAGGTCAACATATGGACCTGAAATTGGAACTATTAATAGCAGAAGTCTCCATGCACACAGAGCAGAACATGTTTGCAGACACAGATTTATTTGCCCTCTAAGACACAGATTTTATGATTCAAAACCAACAACGTCATTTAAAAGGCTATCAAGTAACATGGCAGAAAAAAAAATCTATTATTTGACACTTTAGTGCCAGTCTCCAACTCCAATGAAAGCTATAGGGTAAAGGAGTCCTATGATCGGATTCAGAAGGAGGAGCTCATTAGAGACTTGAACACCCAAAAAAGCTTTGATTGAGTGGATAATGATATCTTTCTCGCCAAAGTTTTATTATTCTTAAAATGAAACACATGTTTTCTAGAAACACAGAATAAGAAAAATGAATGTTAAATTAACATCACAAAGCATGTTTTAAAGTAATTTTTCCCCCTGAAAGAGGCCAACAAAAAGTAATTTAACACCTAATATCAAGTGATTCAATAGAGAAGCAAATAGATTCTGAAGGGAAACTAATCACACAAATATGCTTCAAATAGGTTCTAAAGGGAGGCTAAATTCAAACATAATCAATTAATGATCTGTATAGGTAGGAGGAAAATATCTAGATCTCTTCCTCCCTGACAAGGTCTCATTCCCCAAATGACTGTATTATTGTAATTATACCTCTTAATGTTACGATATCAGATTTCCCAGGTTTTTTTAAAAAAAGAAGTCTAAAAATGAAAGTGTATAGGAAAAGAAAATATATTTATTACAACATGAGGGTCAGATTTGCAGAAGTGAACACATATAGGGTTTCCACATATGATAAATTTAGACATTAAAATTACCCTAGCTTTCTGGGCTGCAATCAATATGATGAAATCCAATAAAAGAAGATGCATGTAAAAGCATTACTCATGAAAAGGAAGAAAGGAAGATGCACATATAAAATAGTAGGAAGCAATTTGGAGAAGGTTTGCTTTATGTAGCAACATAATTGCTTAGATAAACAAAACATCTAATTCATGAGAAGTAGTAAACTGGAGGAGGAAAAAAAGAGTTGCGGAAAATTTTCCATCAGTTTAGAGGCTGTTCAATGAAAAACTAAGAGAGGACAAGAATGAGTTCATTCATAAACTAATAGGATTGGCATATCATTTTTTTAAAAAAATGCAAACAAACTGGGAAACAAATCAGCATTATCATTTCTACGGAAGGAAGGGAGGGAGGGAGGGAGGGAGGGAGGGAGGGAGGAAGGGAGGGAGGGAGGGAGGGAGGGAGGAAGGAAGGAAGGAAGGAAGGAAGGAAGGAAGGAAGGAAGGAAGGAAGGAAGGAAGGAGGATTTTTAATGCCTCTTGCCACCTTCCCAGGAGGAAATTCTGTGGGGAAACCAGTGGGCAAGTTCCATTGCTTTTTTGCCTGCCTGAGGTCATTCTGTTTTTCTGTTTCGATAAGAAAATATCTCTGAAAAAAGGACCCAATGGGTCATGGATTGTCTAGTTTATGCTAAAAGCAGGATAAGGATTTCTAGGCTTAATATAAGGACAAGTCAATAAGAATAAGAAGATCATTCTAACAAAAACTGATAGTATAGAGACATTCCTTTATACAGAGGAATGCAGCTAACCATCCTATTGAGAGATCTCATCAACATTGACAATCAATATTTGGAGATTTGTTTACCAATTTATTTTCCTTATCCCCCAAACCCCATTAATTTGTATTCCATGGGGAAAAATCCAAAACAAATAAGTCCTTTCTTAATAATCCATTCAAATAAATGCCCTCAGCATGATAGTGTATGGCTAAGGTGACCAGACGTCCCGATTTTGGCGGGACAGACCCGCTTTTTCATCATTTGTCCCGCGTCCCGCCCGCCCGCCCTCTAAAAAGTCCCGATTTTTTCAAAGTTCGCCCGACTAGGGCATTCTTTCAAAAAATCGGCCGGAAAGGCAGCAGGCCTCTCAGCTCAGGCCGGCCGTGGGCGGCGTTGGCGGCGGGCGGGTGTCCCGCGTTGTTGACTCCTCCGGCAGCGGCTGGAAGCTGGGGGGAGGGGGAAGGGAGGCTGCTCCTCCTCTCCTTCCCCCGCCCCATCCCTAGCCCCGCCCTCGGAGGCGCCGCTGCGGTTGGGAGGGGTGAGGGACAAGGAGCCGTCGCCGCTTTGAGTTTACGAGCGGCGCAAACAGACCTTCCTCATCCCCCTCCCCTTTCTTCCCCCCGTCGCCTCGCTGCCGCCGTTGCCCTGGGGCCGGGCGGGCGACCGGGGGACCGCGGCGCTTGGATGCTTGGAGCAGGTAAGCTGCCGGCTGCCTCCTTTCCCCGCCTCCCGCCTCCCATTCGTTGCTTGCCAGCCTGGCCGAAGGGAAGGCGGGAGGCGAGGAAAGGCCTCCCGAAAGGAGGGGAGGCGAGCCAGCCCGGCCGAAGGGAAGGCGGGAGGCGAGGAAAGGCCTCCCAAAAGGAGGGGAGGCGAGCCAGCCCGGCCGAAGGGAAGGCGGGAGGCGAGGAAAGGCCTCCCGAAAGGTGCTTGGAGCAGGTAAGCTGCCGGCTGCCTCCTTTCCTCGCCTCCCGCCTTCCCTTTGGCCGGGCTGGCTCGCCTCCCCTCCTTTCGGGAGGCCTTTCCTCGCCTCCCGCCTTCCCTTCGGCCGGGCTGGCAAACAACGAACGGGAGGCGGGAGACGGGGAAAGGAGGCAGCCGGCAGCTTACCTGTCGCGAGCTGCAGGCATCCAAGCGCCCTCCCGCCTCCCCCCTCCCCCCTCCCCCCCACCTCACCTGGACGCTGACATTTGCTGTTTTGCCCTCTGCGCATGCACAGCGTTCTGCGCATGCGCAGAGGGCAAAACAAATGGCGGCGCCCAGGCGCCCCCCCCGTCCCGCTTAAAAATAAAAAAATCTGGTCACTTTGTGTATGGCCTGCATATCATCAAGAGACTTAGCACTTCAGAAGTAGTCAGTAAGTGTCCTATCTCATCAATCAAAATAGCATGTTGGTTGTCTTTCTCTTTCTACCTTTTCTGGGAAGAATCAAGCTGGAGAGAAAGATAATTTCAAATTAATTCTAATAATAACTGTTTTCAATTGACTTTGATTCTCTTGGATTCCTCTTGGCTAGAAGTAGCTCTCCCAGATAGTTAATTTAAGTTCTGAATTAAACAGACAACTAAAGAGACTTTCCCATCAAACTGAGCAACTCTGCTTAGTCAAACTTCTTTTTTCAAAAATAATTTTATTAAGAATTATAAATGAAAAGATTAAAACTCAATACAAACTACAAAAAATGCAAACAGAAAAATAAAAAATAGTGTGTGAGTGAAACATTAAAAAAAAGGAGAAAGGGAAGGAGAAAGGAAAGAGCAGTAACCTCACCCTTTATCCTAGCAGGTAAAAACAATTTTAATAGTTTATCACCAAATCTAAATAAAACATAATCTCTCTTTTCCCCACAGCTTGTCTCTTAGATTAAAAAAACAGTCCAAATGCTACATCAATCAATCTTCATCAGCAAAAATCTAATAAGAGCAACCAGGCATAACTACTGTTTCTATTAACCCTTATTGAACAAGCTGATTTTATAAATCTTCCCTGATTTTTAACCTCTCCCAAAAAAGTCCCAGAGAAAGTCTGCTGCTAAATTGTGTTTCATAGTGAAAATCCTTTAGAATTTTAACAGATTTCTATTGTATCAATAGTAAAACATTGTGATTTCTAAAAAGTCCTTCCAAATCTTAGCAGAGCTCTTTTATATGTGCAGAACAACAACAACAACAACAACAACAAATTATCCATATCAATTTCCTGGATTAATATCTGGTCAGCTCCTTTAGGGAATGGGTGATCCATCAAATCAATTTGTGTTAAATTAATTTTATAGACATGCACTGCAACTCTTTCTTGTTTTACAACTTCATTAGAATATGCTGTATCAATTTTATCAAGCATTTGATCTATTCTGTCCAACAACCTGGCAAAGGGTATTCAGATTTTGCACTAAGGATTTCTGCTCCGTTTTCTTTAACCTCTGGCTCTAGTGCTCAACCTTCAATGTCTCTTTATCATAAAAAATTGAAAGCAATCTCCATTTTCCCATGAGAACATACCTTCAATATAACTCAAAACTATAATTTCACATCCCCCTAGCCCCTTAATCCATTGTTAACTTTCCAAAAGCCACACACTACAGTAAGCACCCTTTTGCTGTTTAGTCCAAAAAGCATATGTTTTAAAAACTTCTAAAATCAAATTTACACTATCACCTTTTAAGGAGGTAGAATGTCACCTGAAGAACATAATAAAACCTTGTCAAGGTTAAGATTAAGGGTCTTAATCTCTCCAATATGCAAAAATTAAAAATCCAAAAAAGTGATTAAGTTATAAGACTCGGTTGAGCTTAATGTCTGTAAAGGCTGTTTCACAAATGTCAACTTGATGTAATTCCAAGTTTCAGCCACTCAACTCATAAACTGACTATAAAAATATGATTTTCATGGTTTAGTCAGAAGTGGCTGGGAGTCATGTGGATGATCACAATAATCTATGTTTTTGTTGCACCAGTTGGATCCTGTATCCAGCAATGATTTCCCTCACAAAAGCTGAGCCTGAAAACCAGCAAGGCATCAGCTTGCCAGGCTGCTTACAGGAAGTCTACCCAGTCAAAATTCTTCAGAAAGCAGAACATGAAAATGATCGCCAGAAGAACTGAATTTCCTAAATAAATTTGGAAATAGATAGTATTTTATAGAGAGCCAGTTAACTGTAATGGTTTAGGTAGAAGAGTGTGAGTTCTAGTCCTGTTTTAGGCATGAAGCCAGCTTGTTACCATGGGCTAGTTGCCTTCTCTGGATCCTAAGAAAGAGGGAATGGCAAACCACTTCTAAAATCTTGCCAGGAAAACTGCAAGGACCTATCCAGGCAGTTGCCAGGAGTCAACACTGACTTGAAGGCATACACAAAAAAGTGTTTTTTAGGCAATGATCTTGCCCTGTTTTGTAAAGCAAAATTCTATTCTCCTTGTTGACATCAGTAACTAGTATAAAATCCCTTGAGGTCCTCCTCAAGGAAGACAATAAAGATACTGAAAACAGTTTCCTCCACATGTTGTGCTTCCTGCCTCTACCATTTTGCTGGTTCCTTGAAAACAAAGCACAGATTTAGAATGCTCTCTCACACATACAAACACAGATTAGAAAACAGCTGATAGCACTGGGATAGAGAGGCTATATAATGGGATATGATAAGTAATTGTCTCCTGAAGGATAATAAAACACAAAATGGGTCAACAAATATTTGACAAGTTAATAAGTCGGCACATTTTTAACTTCCTTCTTTCTTTCCTTCCTTGAAGTGGGGCATTGTGAAATTTAATTCAAATGTGAAAATGATTGGACCAAATAGAGAAACTCTGAAGGAGAAGGGAATAATATTGGCAGCTTTGCCCGAGCAGCAAAATGCAATGATATTCAGCTCTCTGTCATTTAATATAACAGGACTTACTCCTAGGTAAACATGAACAGGACTTTAACATTTATTGCTTACAGAACAATTTTATGACCCCTCCCCCCATTAATGCACATAAGGTTTATATCCAAGCGACTACCCCATCACACGAAGTCCTGGAAAGTAAACAGTTTAATAATAATATTAATGTTTTGCAGGAGTCCTTGGTAACATTGTCCGCATTGTCTTCTACAATAAATATCTTCCTTCAGTGGCGGGATGGTGTTTTTTTTTAATGTGAAACCAAGCTAGATGAATTACTAAATACACACATTGAAGATGTGAAGTTAACCTTCTTATAACAGGAAGGCAAGCTTTGCCAACCCCAGGATGATGAAAGCCATACCAGAATATAATTGGCAATATGCTGTAAGGCAACCATGAATCCACTGAATTTTAAAAAGTTCATTTCTTTTTCTTTTTGTTTCCTCATTCCCTACCAACACTCTAGTTTGACCTTGTTCTATTGCTTGTGCTTGCTTAAGGTTGAATTCCAATATTGCATGATCACTCCCATCATCCCCAAGGTTCCTGTAGCTTCAACACCTTCTATCATTACATCTCCATTAGTGAGAATTAAGTCCAATATGGCTGATCCCCTAGTTCCCTTCTCTACCTTTTGGGAGAAAAAAGTTGTCTGCTAGGTTTGTCAGGAATGTGTTTGATCTTCCACTTGGTGCAGAGTTTGTCTCCCAGTTGATGTCAGGGTAGTTAAAGTCCCCCATTACTATTGTGATGTGCTTCCTATATAACTTAGTTAATTGGTTAGAAAAAATTCATCTATTTACTCTGTGTGTGTAGATGAGAATTTATATTAGAGACAGTGATTAAAAACTGGTGCTTTATTTAACTATCTTTATCTCACTATGCATTTCAAACTCTGAAAGAAAAAGCATGTTTTTCAAATTAACCTTTATTGATCAAAAATATAACTAACAAGGCTGCATCCAAGCATGCTATTTTATTCCCTATGTATTTAGTGGTTTTTCTGAAATAAATCATGCTTGATAATCTCATATCTAAATTGTTTGCCAAGAAAAGTTTCCTTTAGAAAAGGTTAGATAATGGATATAGTGACCTGAACCTAAAGTGTTAATATTTGTATAAGTTAATGTTTGTAACTTTATTGAGCGTTATAGTAATTGAATATGAAAAGAGCTAATTGATGTAAAAGAACTAAAAAAATCACATGTCTCTGTTTTAAAGAGGAAGAATTTAGATTAAGGAATAAGACAGAATTGTTCTTGGGTTACAAAATTCTAGATGACCTTAGGATGGCAACAAGGAGAAAATATTTACAGTAACTCTCTGCTGCCAGCTAGTGACCATGTTTTGCACAGTAGGCCAGATGTGGCATGCCTAAGAGGGGCTACTGCTTGAAGTTGTGTTTTATATTATTTATAGTACCATATATTTGAATAAAATGTATACCTGGAGCAGCAGTGTGTGGGGGAATTTTAGCAACAGCATCATGGTTTCCCAAGGAGGAGACAGTATGTTCTGGAGAGAAGCCCAAATTAAGAAACTGTGCAGATCAGAGCTGGATGGGGAAGGAAGGGTTTCTGGGTAGCAACACCCCAGAATCTCTCAATATAGGTTAGAAGTTTACAGCTTTAGTCTGGCAAGATTTTGTCCATTAGTTATAAACACTGGATTTCACTGTGTTGTCTTTGCGCTTGAGCCTGACATATATGGAGTGGACACAGATCACAGGAAGATTTGGGGCTGAGAACTAGGCATCACTGGTCGATAACTTTTTCCTATGTATCTTCCACACTGTGACTACTTTGGGTAGTTTAATTCAGAAACAAATCTGATAACTAAGAGCTGGGTTCAGTTCTACAGACTTCATTTAAAGAAGGCATAGGTATTCAAATACTTACTTAGACATTGATTAAAAGTACTTTGAATAATAATGTTTTGATTATTAAATGCTATCTAATTATGGCATTGAAACTGATATTGTTACATGCAGATACATTGGAATATCTCAAATCACCCCCAATTATAGTATTAATTTACAATTTAATGATAGAAAGAAATGCCACATTTCTTTAGAGAAGTGGTGGATAACTTTTGAATGCCAGATCTAATCCTTAGCTTTTGGGGGGGGAATAAGCTTATTAGGGGTGAGAACAATGGCTGTGATTGATGGGGCTAAGTTACAAACTAGGCAGAACTATGTCACAAATGTAAACTATATCACAGATTATTACATTTGGGAGATTGCTATTTCTTTTTTCATTAAACTAAGCCTATTAGTTTTATTAAACATGTTTAAATATGCTTACTAATCTGTACTGCATTAATTTAAAGTGCTTTATTTGGATGAAATACTGGATTGTATCAATATTAGTCATCCCCCAGATGAATGGAAACTGCCAGTAAAATGGATTTCACTGTCCTTCTGCATCTCACATATACCCTAATGCTGAAACATGAACAAAAAAGATTAAAGGAGAGATACGCTGTGTTGGTGAGCAGCAGGCTACTTATGCAATGCTGGGTGTAGACCAACTTCATGATGCATGAATGTGTAAAATCTAGAGCTAGACTACAATCTTAATCACAATGCCAATTTTGCATTTTCTTTTTTTTTGAGGGGGGGCCTTTTATGCTACAACCCTAGTGTTATAGCTGTAGAAAAGTGAAAGCAACACTTAACAAATCTCCATTGCTTCCAAGATATATGAATACAGAACAATGCCAGATCAATAGCAAGTGATTAAACCGGATGTCAAAATGGAGTTATGCCATGTCATCATAATAAATGTCCCCAGTGTTATGATCATTCATGACAGTGTGGCTCCATTTAAAGCACAGACAGCTTACAGTCTTACATCTGATATACTTAACAAGTAAGTCCCAGCTATGTGTCTCTTTCTAGCAGCTTAATGCATGAAGAAATCTACAAGCATAGTATGAACGTGGTTGTCATGGGGAAAAAAAGAATGTGATACAAGGAATGGAAATGGTGTTGATGAGTATGGAGTGTAAAGACAGTAGAGTGAAGTCAGTAGGGAGAAACCATGATCCATGAAGAAGCAGAAAGGTGAAATTCCTCCAAGTTAGAAACTCCATAGGACACAAGATAGAAGTGTCCAAGCAGTGAAGATTGTTTCTTCTGGTATCAGATGAAACTGCTTTGAGGAAAATAGTGAAGTACCGTGTTTCCCCGAAAATAAGACATGTCCCAAAAATAAGCCCCACAGGGCTTTTCAGGACATGCCTTGAAATAAGCCACCCCCCCAAAATAAGCCCCCCCCCAAGTCTACGCCGTGCTCTCCAGCTACCTCCTGCTCGCCTGTGCGCTGAGCGCTGCCACGGTGAGCCTCAAGTGCTTTTCGCTGGGCTCCGAACTCAAGGGGGAGCCGTTCCGCCTGGGCACAGCGGCCGGCGCTTTCTACTCGGGGCTCCTGCTGACTGCTGTGATCTCGCTCTTGGGCTCCACGCTCTTCTGCTGCCCCTTCCGCTCTGCCTTCCGCCGCCCCAAAGCTCCAAACTCCGCCCAACCGTGAAACACACCACTTACTGGAGTTTGACAGCTCCGGGGTTTCCCTCGGCTAGGGGGAAAAATCTTGCATAGTGCAGAAACTCTTCTCGCTTCGAGAACTTGCTAATTGTCACGAGAAGAGTTTCTGCACTATGCAAGATTTTTTCCCCCCTAAACAGACTAGTCGAGAGACCACGGAGCTGCCAAACTTCAGTAAGTGGTGCGTCCCGACCTGCCTGCACCCCAAAAATAATAAGCCACCCCCCAAAAATAAGGCCAGGGGCATTTTTTGGGGGGGGTCAAAAATATAAGCCCCTGTCTTATTTTCGGGGAAACACGGTACATTTATTGTGGTGGCAGATGCAGCTCTGCAAAAAGAGACCATTAAACCTTAACATCTCTAGGTTGTGATGATGTGCTTGTTGTTTCACGATACAATGACAAGTATGTAACTGATTTTGACAAAACTATCCACATTAATTCTGATTTAGACTGATATGAGTTCCAAGTAGCCTGCCTCCTGAAAAGTACAAATCATTCTACATCAGAAATAAGATTTAGTGTATTTGATGAGTTTATAGCCAAAGGAGGAGCTGTGCTAAATATTTTTTTTAATGTTATTTCTGCTTTTTAAATAACCTGGTTTGGATTGATGGAATAACAAAATTATCTCATCAGGGAGACTAGAATAGCTTTACATTAATCTGTTTTATATATTCAACTACAATTTTCATTCACAATTCCTTTTCACCTGTATTTGTTCTTAATTTTGTTTTTGTTTTTAGTCATATGTTTATATTGTTTTACTATGTTATTGTAAACCACCCAAAGTCATTTAGGTCAGATCGATGGTGTAGAAATTTAATAAGTAAATACACACATAAATACATACATGCATGCATACAATACATATGCTACGCCAAAATCCAGCCAAAAAGGCCTCTCAAAATGTCACCCAATCATTTCACATGGACAAGCTACTTATGGTTACTTAATGGGAAAGACAAATAGTATGATCAAGGACACAGTATTGTACTCACTATCCCAGAAACATATGCTGAGCAATGCCTGAAGTTTAAAGCTGAGTAAAGCTAGGATATATGATTTCTTAATCCTCTGTTGCTTTTTATATAGCCAAGTGGGTGCATGAAGAAACTAGAACTGAATGGAATATCTTAATTTTTTTAAAAAAAATATCCTACTTTCTTCAAGAGGAACTTTCCCCCATCTTTTTATCAGAGAACGGAGCAGAAGAATTTTATTAGAAACTAGACAACCCATGATCCATGGGGTCATCATTTTGGAGATATTTCCTTACCTAAACAGAAAAACAGAATGACCAAGGACGGGCAAAAAAAGCAATGGGGGTGGGAGCATCTTCCAACTTCCCGATGGCTTCCCCATTGACTTTTCTTCTGGGAAGCTGGTAGCGAGCACTGGAAATCTTCCTCCCTCCCCTCCTTCCCTTATTTGAAGTACCCCATACACCTAGAGCCAATACAGGACCCTTATCCTACAAAGTATGCATTTGGCAGCATATTTTGAAATGCCAATGGACTATGGATAGTTTAATATATAAGCTTCCTTCTTGAACTTTTAACACATTCTTCCGTTTGGTCCCTAAGCAGTTTTTCATAGGTATTAGTTAGCCAAAAATGCAATCTTTGATATAAGACTCAGCTTAAAAATGGTAAAGGATTGTTTCCCCCTCAGGTGTATGTATGCATTTATGTATGTGTGCATATATGTTTGCGTGTGTGTGTGTGTGTGTGTGTGTGTGTGTGTGTGTGTGTGTGTGTGTGTATAAACTCCAAATTACACTAAAACCAGTCACAGAATTCTGATTCTGCATTCCATCTTTAAAAGGTTCCTTTCTAGTATTAAATGTTGCCTGCTTATATAAGCAAGATACACCTGGCATCATTATTTTTTGCAGTGTTTCAATGAACATGAAAAAAGATCATTTTTATTGTGTGTGGCTGAGGACTAACAACGAGAACAAATTAGGTTGCAAATCATAGAATCATTCTTTCTATACCCGAGAGTAATGGCAGAAAAAAGGCAGGTGTGTGCTACATGAATGGATGGAAGGAAATTTGATTACAAGGATCAGAAAAAATGTATTTATTCTCACTTTCCATCATTCTGAAATGAGGGGTGACAAGGGGACACAATCAGTAGTAGAATGCATGCCTTGCATGCTAAAAATATTGCTTGGAACTTTATTTAAAAGGGTCTTTGGTACCAGAAAGAAATGAACACGTATAGAGTGCAAACTAGCTTTTTAAAGCTAAATTACCCTTTGATGCAAGCACAACCCCCACTGACTTCATAAATGCATCCATACAGCTTTGCTGGCAGGGTTTCAACAAAGGGGCTTGCCACTCCTTTAATGAGATTACTTTTGATTTCCTAGTCTTATCTTCCAACCCTGAGATTTCCTGATGCTTTTCCATCTAAAAACTCACCAAGTCTGATCCTGCTTTGCTTCCAAACAAGAAAAGGAAGACTAGGAGCTGCCCCCTGTCAAAGCATAAATTATCAATAGTCAAAATGGCCCAAAAAGGTAGTTGTAATTCAATAGGGAAGACAGACTTTTGGATAAAGGATTACGTTTTTCATCCACAAAATCCTAACCATTAAAATCACAGTGCTCATAAAGGATATGGAGGGAAGATATGATGCTTCTAGCCAGTTAAATGCTTCATCTCTGATTTTTTTTTAATGTAGTCAGACTGTCAGCTGCTAATATATGTATTAAAAAAATAATTCAAGTGAAAATACAATTCAATTTCTTCTTAGTATCAAAACCCAATATGGATCTGTTTTACAGGTTACTGTCAGTTGTCCATTTTTTCTCCATTTTGAGTTTGCTTCACCTTGTCCCATTTTAACCTGAGCATATTCAAAGATATTGAAAAGAAAGATATCAATGTGAACATGGTCATGCCTTTGATTGATTGATTTAGCCTATCACATTGAGTTATCTGGAAAAATTGCTCACCAAAATATATGCCTTCTGTAATAATCCTTTTCTAGTTGGAAAGGATGCTACCCGATTCCTGACTTTTCTTCTGGAAAAATCAATACTGAATTCTCCTCTTTTCAATTCATAATAATTCAATTCAATTCAACATATTGTGAGCCGCCCAGAGTCCCCCGGGAGTTCGGCGGCATACAAATCTATTTAAATAAATAAAATAAATAAATAAATTCATAATAAGAAGCACTGTTATGAATATGCCAGAAACTTAGTATGCACTTAGCTTTGGTTCTTATTTCTATTCCTTCTCATTCTCCATATGATATTGTTACATTCTCAGACTGAAGCACATAGGCTTCAGTCAGGGCCTCCATTCTGGAGGGAAAATACTGACTGCTGATTGGCTAGACTGTCTGGCAGCTCCCTATAAAAGGGCTGGCTGTCAGACAGAGCCTTTGCTGGATTGTAAATAGTTGCCAAATAAAGAGCTGTTGTTTTGAAGCCACTCCTGTCTGCCTCTTCCATTCACCCTATCTAACTGATATGTTCCTATATATAAACAGTTAAAATTGGGGGAGGGGAGGAGGGGATTTTTGACCTTAATATAACAATAATAGACATCAGAACAAACTTCCTAAAGTGACTGTTCATAAATTCATCCATCTTTTTTTGGATGGAGTGAAACTTTGCTATTCAACCGAGCTTTAAGGAGAATGCTTCTCTTGAGACCCACAAAAAACCCTCCTCCTCCTCTCCAGACACTGCAAATGGTTTTCAGGTGAGTTTCCTGCTGTTTAAAATAGGGAGCAAAAAATAGCCAGCAAATCAGCTAAGAGGCAGCAAGAAGAGGTAGTAGCCATGGTAAGGAAGCATGATCTGAACCTTGGTTGCCTCTCAAATGATGGACTCCTAACTTGATGGGAGTATTATTGATATGAATCAAAACTAGCTCTTCAGAAATAGGACAAAATATTGATCTAGAAAATCAGGAACATTCCAACTTCTATTTATTGTTGGGAGCTTGACATCCTGAACATAAAGGTGAGACGGGCTGAGCTTTCACAGAATTGTCGTACATAGCTAGAGGATGATACAGATTTGTTTTATTGATATAAGCAATATTTTTTTAGGAGGAATGGAAACGGTACATCAGGACACAATGGGATATGTAGGGTCTCCTGCTTGAGCAGGGGGGTTGGACTAGATGACCTACAAGGTCCCTTCCAACTCTGTAAATCTATCCATCTATATATACACATCCCATGAAAGCAAATAAGCAAATAAGCAAACAAACAAACACTACTTTGTACTTTAACAGTACATCTTTGAAATTGAGGGCAGCAGGCCAGCTAGGGAGATACTGGGCTCTGCTAGATTTGTCTGTGTGGAGAATACGCTGAAGTTGTTTTACCCACCAACTTCACTCATTGCATCTGCACAGGAAGCGATTGTCTCATTTTGCTGAACGCTTGAATTGACCTAAAACGATTCTGGATAATTCCCTGAAGATCAGAGAATGTAGCAAGATCGATTATTCCCTTAGAACACAAATACATTCTTAAAAGCAGATGCATTGGAGACTTTCCCTCTTTTTCAATTCTATCCCCACAGCTTGTCTCATCAGTAGGCTTTCTGCAAAGTCTTAAGAGCAGGGGTGCCAAACTGGCAGCCTGCAGGCAGGATGCAACACGTGCAGGCCACACCCACCCTGGCTCTGCAAAGGCAAGAAATGTCGCGATACGTCACGTGACGTGATTGGGTTTGACACCTATGCTTAAGAGTGTTTCATCCTTCAGGTTGCCAGTGGTAGAGACAGAGGATTTATGTCATCTGTCTAAAGTGTGTATGTGTGCTGGGGGAAACAGATCTATTCTCATATCGTATCTCACTGAACAAGGGAGATAAAATAAATACTCTGAGTTAAGAAATAAGTCTGAGGTTTCTTTTGATGAGATGCATCCCTTAGGAACCTAAGCATGGTCTTTGCTAAGGTTTGAATTTTGCTGAAGATGGAGCTTTGATTGAAACAGCTTTTCCCGTCTGATTGTGTGGCTTGTGAAAGTCATTCCCTTTCAGATTATGGGCTTGGGTGGGTCCAAAAGGCCAGCCCAATGATTACATAAAGAAAGGCAGCTGATTTTGTGGCATTTTTTGTTTTACAAACTGTGCATTAGTGTAGTATAGTAGAGAAGAAGAAAGACAATGAAGTTTTCATTCCAGGAAGGCTCTCCTTCAGAGAAGGGGGAAAAAAAGATTGCCTATCAAGTTGGCCAAAATAAGTTGATTATTCTGGATCACTATGCAGTTGATCTGAAAAGAATGAAAATGCTATTTACTATGCTTTATTGGGCACTAAAATGTGGGTGGGCTCTGGCATACATCTGTTTCATGGAAACAAATATGATGGAAGAGCCATTCTTTCTGCCTCTATATCTTAGGGCAGTGATGGCGAACCTATGGCACGTGTGCCACAGGTGGCACGCAGAGCCATATCTGAGGGCATGTGAGGTGTTGCCCTATGTCAGCTCCAGTGCACATGCATGCGCTGGCCAGCTGATTTTTGGCCTTCTTTTTGGCCGTTTTCGCTCTCCCCAGGCTTCAGGAAAGCCTCCTGAACCCTGGGGACGGCGAAAAACGGCTCAACCGGAAGTTCACTTGTGTGCTCACCTCCACCCTCCTTTTCACTGTCAGAGGTTTTGAGGAACTTCTTTGGCTTTGGACAGTTGCAGCCAGGCCTCCCACACCTCAGCCCATTTCTTCTGCAGCCAGCAAGGCTGTTCTGAAGGCCTCTGCAGCCGATAACAGAGCTCCAGATTGATCTGGAGCTCTGTTATCGGCTATGGAGGCCTCCAGGAAAGCCTTGCAGTCTGCAGAAGAAATGGGCCGAGGTGTAGGAGGCCTGGCTGCAACTATCTGAAGGTAAGTAGTAGGGCATCTCTACTGAAGGTAAGTAGTAGGTCAGCTCCACAGCTTCAGTGAGTCCTGTGCGCATGCATGGGGGGGGCAGCATGGGGGTTGTGCGCATGTGTGTGGGGAGGGCATTGTATTATGGGTGTGGGCACCCGCGTGCACGCTATCGCGTGCAGGCACACCCTTTTGGCACCCGAGCCAAAAAAGGTTCGCCATCACTGTCTTAGGGGAATGTAGGATATCTTCACTTCACCTTGATAATGCCTGGAGGTAATGCAGTTTGCCTTATCAACTTGTCTTGCATCACTTTGAAGATTGGCCCTGCAGTTTCAGTAACTGGAGCCAGCTTCTGTGTATGCATTGAGAAAGGTAGAAGCCTCTTTTAGCTAGTCAGCCAGAAGACAGGGACAACACAAAATAAAGCAAAGGGTCTGCTTCTCTTTAAGAGGAAAGAGGATCCTGCTGCTTCAGAAAATGGTTCCAATAGAGCACTTTCTCCAAACTGTCATTTGCAGTTCTTTAAACCTTCATTTTTGTTCTTGTTCCTTGCTGTCCTCACCATGACAGTAGGAAATATTGCTAAGCATGAAGTGAAATATCAGTCCAGGTAAAGTTTTAATCCTAGATTAGCCTTTAAAAAAACAGCATGAAATGAATAGACAGAGAACAGCAATGAGGATCAGATCTGGGAAATAACCAAGAAGTTACTGTGAAACTTCTTCCCTCTTCCAAGCCTCTATAGATTTAATTGTAAATGTATAGCAGAGCTTTCAGTCCATCTGATTTGACGGAATTGGATGGAATGTAAACTACTGCTGTTAGAACACTTGTTTGTTTAAGGGTGATGAGGGGATAGATGGGGAACTCATTAAATGTGCAGATGACACCAAACTGGCAGGCATTGATAAGAGAGATAGAATGAAAATCACAGAAGATAGGCTTAAGATACAGAAGGATCTTGACAGACTTGAACATTTGGTACTATCTAACAAAATGAAACCCAATGGTGAAAAAAGTAAGGTTCTACATTTAGGGAAGAAAAAGTAATGCACAGGTATAGTATAGATGGTACCTGGCTCAATAGTAGTAACTGTGAGAGGGATCTTGGAGTCCTAGTGGACAATCACTTAAATATGAGCCAGCAATATACTGCCAAAAAAGCCAACACAGGCTGCTTTGATAAGAGAGATAGAATCAAAATCACATGAAGTGTTAATATCACTTTATAATGCCTTGGTAAGACCGCACTTGGAATACTGCATCCAGCTTTGGTCGCCCCAATGTAAAAAAGATGTTGAGACTCTAGAAAACGTGCAGAGAAGAGCAACAAAGATGATTAGGGGACTGGAGGCTAAAACATACAGTATGAAGAATGGCTGCTGGAATTGGATATGTCTAGTTTAATGAAAAGAAGGAATAGGGGTGACATGATAGCAGTGTTCCAATATCTAAGGGGTTGCCGTAAAGAAAAGTGAGTCAACCTATTCTCCAAAGCAGGACAAGAAGCAATGGGTGGAAACTAATCAAAGGAGAGAAGCAATCTAGAACTAAGGAGAAATTTCCTGATAGTTAGAACAATCTATCAGTGGAACAACTTGCCTCCAGAAGTTGTTCCAACACTGGAAGTTTTAAAGAAGAGATTGGACAACCATTTGTCTGAAATCATATAAAGTTTCTAGTCTGATCAGGGGGTTGGATTAGAAGACCTCCAAGTTCCCTTCCAACTTTTTATTCTGTATAAATTGTTATAGCCTCATCTTACCGGCATGCACTAAACACAGTCTTGGAATAGCAGGTTTATGATGCCTTGGATCCCCAGGTTTATGGTACCTTGGACCATTTTTTCTGCTTGTTCATAGTTTGCTGCCCTCAATTATAAAGGTAAATGTCCCCCCGCACATGTGTGCTAGTCATTTCCGGTTCTAGGGGCAGTGCTCATCTCAGTTTCTAAGCCAAAGAGACAGCACTGTCCGAAGACATCTCTGTGGTCATGTGGCTGGCATGACTAAATGCCAAAGGCGCACGGAGCACTGTTACCTTCCCACCAAAGTGGTCCCTATTTTTTTACTTGCATTTTTTACATGCTTTCAAACTGCTAGGTTGGCAGAAGCTGGGACAAGTAATGGGAGCTCACTCCGTTACACGGCACTAGGGATTCGAACCGCTGAACTGCCGACCTTCTGATCGACAAGCTCAGCATCTTAGCCACTGAGCCACCACATCCCTCAACTATACATATTTTCAATTATTTGTCCTCCTGCCTACATTTGGTGCCGTAAATGAATTAAAATCTAATTCATGTCTAGCCTCTTTACCAACTGCTTTTATAGCAAAACCAGTTGCACAAATATTATGTGACTCATCAGTACCAGTCCTACCAATCTGATAGAATGAAGAGGCTGAATTACCCAGCAGGTTTTAGAAACCATCAGTAGGATAGCTACATGCAGCTAAATGCATGTATCTACTTGCTTATTATTGAACTTTAATTCATTGAGTAGGGGGATGCACTTGTGATGGTTCTATCATTGATGACATATATTGTGGCTTTCGGTATTATACAGCCTGGATGGAAGGGGAAAATGCTATTTGCTCTTCTGCCTCAGTTTGCAAAATATCTTGCCTTTTCTTCTTCTAAAATTGGGAAATCTCAATTTTGGGATTCTAATTCTTTTAAATGAGTTTGTTCTTAAAGACTGATACTTACAAGTCTACCCAAGTTGTTCTTCAGAGATTTTAAGGCATAATTTGGAGTGCCTATCCAGTTAAGAAGAACTGATTGTACACTTTTCCATGAGTCAATGACTTCCTGAATCAGGAACCATTGTGCTAAACTGGACCATTCAGATGTGAAACGAAGTATCTGATGATGAAGGCAATAACGACTTGACAGTGATACATATTTTTGATGCACACCTTCAAATAGATTGGATATAATTGATGGATGGATGGGCTGATTGATTGATTATGTAGCATCAAGTGAATATGGAATTCTAGTGACCAAATAGACTTTCTCAATTGTTGTTGTTAAGCCGCCCAGAGTCCTTTGGGAGTTGGGCGGCATATAAATTTAATATAATTAATTAATTAAATTAAGATCTATTCTTCACTGGTCTTTTGGGTGTTCTAATGTGCACAGAGTTCCATTGTAACTGTCTACCTGGCTGCTGGTTGTTCTCTCCTTTTTCCTCCTGCCTTTTCCACCTTTAGAACTTTCTCTAAGGAACTAATGTGTCCAAAGTAGGAGAATTTGAGCTTGGTCATTTGTGTCAGGTTGTTTCCTTCTTTATGATTGTTCTCCAATTTTGAAATCCAGATTTTTGCATATGTGCGTTACCATCATACAGAAAACTGTTAGTGATAAAAATCACTGTATAATCGTCTTTGGAATTCTCAGCCAGGATTTTTCTAGCTGATAGATGCCATTAGTAATCTAGCTATTCCCCACCTTTTGCAAAAAAAGAAAAGTGCTGGGGAATTCTTCTCAAAATGTAAAAGTATGTCCTTCTTTAACTTCTCAACATAACATATAGATTGGAAAATATTGCTGATGCCTTCTGGGTTTTATACTTATATCTGCTCATAAAGTACATTAAAATAATATTAAAGCCCACCCAATGCTGTCACCTGAAACTATGTCTCCGTTGAGAAAAGATGGATTTCTTGGAAACTTTCACAAACACTAGAATAGATATGTGTTTTTTGACTCCTAAGCATAGCAAAGCCTTTGGCTGTAGGCAAAAGGAATCCATTGGCTAGAAGCCAAGCATCAGTCAAAAGTGTTAGATGCACCCCATTTATTATTAATGGAGTAACACTTCATATAACAGCAACAGTGAAGAAAAGTAAGTGGTTACCATGGTGATTTGTTACTCAATATCTATCTACAAATATTTCCCCTCCTCTCTTACCATGATAAATATTGCATTATATAAAGGCTAACAAAGATCATATCAAATGCCATTTCTTAGCAAGTCTCCAGCTGTGAGCATTATGGCTAGCTAATGGATTGTCTGATAGTCACATTGAATTTGCCATTTGTAAATGTTTAACTTTCCTTCCTATCTTGTTTAAATGGATTCATCATTCCACAATGAAATGTTACAAGACAGCTGTTGATAGGATTAGGCCAAAGTATTGCTTTCAGCTTCTGGGTAAATTTCACATCCCTTTATGCCTTTTGAGCTTATTTCAATGAGGAAATGGAAGCTAAATATTGAATAGAAATGTTAGAACAATGTTTAAACAAGGTGACTGGGATTTAGTTGGCTTTATTTAGTATTGGCTACATTCAGACTGAAAATATTACCAGGTTGATGCTTTTACTTATTTTCTAGGTCTGACCTTTAAACTTTCCAAATGAGCATTTGTGCAGTTTGCTAAGCCACAACAAACTGTAATTTAGGGTGATAAAAATCAAGCACCATATTTTTCAGAGTATAAGACGCACCGGAGTATAAGACGCACCTAGATTTTAGAGGAGGAAAACAAGAAAAAAAGTATTCTGAACCAAATGATGCAGTAATATATTATTTAATAAAATACCAGTGTAGCAGAATACTTTTTACAACCATGTATACTTTTTACAACCATGTACACTTTTTACAACCATGTATACTTTTTACAAACTTCAAACTTTACAGCTTTAAGACTAGTGGACTTCAACTCCCAGAATTCCTCCAGTCATGCTAGCTCAGGAATGGGAGTTGAAGTCCACAAGTCTTATACTTGCCAAGTTTGAAGACCCTTGCACCCATAACCCAGGGGTCTTCAAACTTGACAGCTTTAAGACTAGTGGACTTCAACTCCCAGAATTCCTTCTCTAGTCATGCTAGATATGGTAATTAGAAGGCAAAAACGCCCCAATTTTTGCAAAAAACGGCCCGTTTTTCGCTCATTTTTTTTCAAAAACAGGGCATGCAGAGGATCTGGGAAGCCTGCAGTGGACTCCTAGGGGGTGGGGGGAAGGCAAAAACGCCCCAATTTTTGCAAAAAGTGGCCTGCTTTTCGCTTAGGTTTTTTTTTTGCAAAAACGGCATACAGAGGATCTGGGAAGCCTGCAGAGCACTCCTAGGGGGTGGGGGAAGGCAACCCCCCCATTTTTGCAAAAAGTGGCCTGTTTTTTGCAAAAATTGGATGTGGGGGGGCGGGGCTTCAGGAGGCTAAAAATTGCTGTATTCGGTGTATAAGACGCACTGACATTTCCACCCTCTTTTTAGGGGCAAAAAGGTGCGTCTTATACTCCGAAAAATGCGGTATATTTCTCAGTCTAGTGGATTCCATGCAGTTTATATATAATCACACACAATAATCATGATACAATATGAAAATATAAACATTATATAAATATAATAAATTAAACATCACACAGGGATGGCTCTGGAATCTCAAAAAGCCAGTATTCTGGATGACCCTAAGAGTGAAGACTATCTCCAACTAAAGAGTAAGTTGTCCCCTAGGAGGAGATTCCTTACACTGATTGCCTGCCTTCAATCCCTCAGTAGGTGAAGCTCTTAAGTAGGCCTTCTCTGACTAACATTGAGCAAACAGATCTGAGCAGAAAGACAGATACCTAGCATACAAGCCATTTAAGTCTTTAAAGATAGCAACCACATCTTGAATTGTCCTTATAAACATCCTTGAAACTCATGCAACTCCCATGGCGAATGTGTAATATGGCAGGATTGAGAATGACCAGTAAACTTGTGAACTGTTGCATTTTAGACTGGCTGAAGTTTCTGGATGGTCTTCAATGGCAACCCCATGTAGAGCAAATCACAGTAATCTAAACAAGATGTAGCAAAAGCATCCTTTCCCAGCCAAAGCTGAGCATTTGGAGAGAGAGATTTCTAATCTTTAAATATAGCTACTGAAGATTAGGGATATTTATGCTTTAAAAATGACCCAGGAGTCTTTCAGATATACAACTACCACAGCTCTCTTCTATTCATTAAAACAGCAGAACATTTTTTCCCAGGCTTGATTGAATGTCATTGCTTTAAAAAAAAAGTCAAACCTTGACTAGTATGACTGTTAAAACAGCGGCACCTTTTTAAAGATTTATGTGGATGCTTGAAAAAGGCTGGGCTGCTTTCATGAAAAAGTGCTGTTTTCTTACCTCTGCCATGTCTGAAACACTTTCTCCAAATTATTTTTAAAGCACAGCCTTATTGATGAGCATTTTCAGGAATGACCTTCTTAGAATAATGTGCATATTAGCTACAGGTAGTACTTGTTTAATAACTGCCTTGTTTAGGAACCATTCATGGATATGACAGTGATGAAAAAGTAACCTTATTTAAGGACCATTCATAGGTATATCATGGCAATAATGAAAAAGAAATTCTTTCATTTACAACGCTGAAGAAAGATCCATGAGCATGGTTGCACGTTCACTTAGTGATTATTTAGTAACCCAATTGAGGACTATGTGTATATAAATCAGATAGGTAACATCTTTCCAACACAGATACTTTTTCTAGTATGATTTCTAATTATTGTGGCCATATGAAAAAAGAAGGAAGGAAGGAGAAGAATAGATAAGTGACATCACATGCATAATGACAACAGTTGCAAAAAGCCTTTTGTAACCTTCATCAGTTGTGCCATTTGTCCTTATATTAGAAACCTTGACTTTTGGGAGATATTACCGTACTGCAAATGTTTCACTTTGAAAAGAGGATTTGTCTTTAAATAACAGTGCCTCTACACCTTGCTGAGTAAATGGACCAGCAGTGACCTCAAAGGAGGCTACAGCTGGTTCAATCTCTGGAGGGTTGCATTATTTTTGAAGCAGAGTTTCCTGCATGATGAGGATATTCGATATGGTACATAAATCTGTTTAGAGTCTTACCTTGGGAAAATGAAACATCCTTTCCAAACCATCTGCCTTTCATAGAAAAAGTAAAATCTGATCACATCCATACTGATTTAATTTAAAATGTTGAAATAATGGCCGATCTTGATGTTTAATCTGTTTTCCTAGTGTACACAGAAACCATACATTTCACCATTATTTACCATTTAATGATCAGGGGGAAAAAGGCTATTTAAAAATAAACATGCTTAGCTTTTGTTGTGTCTTGAGCAGGAATTAACCCTCACTTTTTCAAAATCAAAGGGGAAAAAAATCAATCTTAATTACCACAGTGATATTATAAACAGTCTGTTAAATAGATCGCTACAGTTATACTGCAATCAGAATAAAGGGTGGTTTAATCTCTGTATTTGTGCTATTTCAGATAATACCACAAGCAATTTAAAAAAAGGCTGTGTGATGGTATGTTGTCTAGTTCATCTTACAGAAATAGGATATAGAAATTTGCTTTTGAAATTATGTATAGTCACGTGATGTAAAGCTAGAAGGAGTGAACTTCATTGAATGATATTTCAAGTTGAAAGGCATCTACATGCTTTCATAAAGTTACGTGCATCACAAACAGAGTTAAATATAAGGCCGTGCAATGGTTTGGATATGATTGTACAAAAGGTACTTGGGAGTGCATGGAAAGGTTAATTCTTCTGCAGCTCCTTAAAGAAGTAATGTTTTCCCCACTGGGATTCTACAGTGATTGCAGAGAACGTCCCAGAAAAAGATGCAACCACTTTAAACAGTTGCAGAAAGGTACTGTGTATGCTCTGTATCAGTGGTGGGTTCCTACCGGTGCTGTGCGGTAGGAGCCCGGCGATGACGTCATTTTTAGGCGCTTTTTTCCGGCTTCTCCGCGTCCTGAGCTGTCAGAGAAAAGCCGTCCCACCCGTCCTTGTTTCAATACCGACCTTTATTCTTCCTCCGAAGCACAGCTGAGAAACTCCTCAGCTGTGTTTCGGCTTATAATGTCGTCCTAAGCATGCACAGAAGTGAAATCGCCCGATGGAACATGAATTCACTTCTGCACATGCTCGCAATGCACACTGGTAGCAAAAATAACCAGAACCCTCTGCTGCTCTGTATGCCCTGAAGTACATTTTCCAAGTTATTTCCAATGTGTTGCATCACCTGATTAATAGAACTGAGATTTGTAAATATATGAAGTTAGGAGGGAAGTTGGAAAGGATAAAGCTTGCTCAGTTTTCAGAAATGCCTTCTATGTTTCACAAAATTTTCAATTTTTTAAACAGGCTTAGATCCCATCATATAATAGCAATAGCAATAGCAAATAGACCATGGGTGTCAAACTCGCCGTGTCACATTGCCATCACATGACGTATCATGATGCTTTTTTCCCTTTATGGAGCTGGGGCGGGCGTGGCCTGCATGTGACACATCTGGCCCACGAACCGCCAGTTTGACACCCCTGACTTAGACTTATGTATATACTGCTTCACAGTGCTTTACAGCCCTCTCTAAGCTGTTTACAGAGTCAGCATATTGCCCCCAGCAATCTGGGTCCTCATTTTACCGACCTCAGAAGGATGGAAGGCTGAGTCAAACTTGAGCCAGTGAGGATCGAACCCTGGCAGTCAGCAGAATTAGCCTGCAATACTGCATTCTAATCACTGCACCACCACAGCTCTTGGTAGCACACCTAGATGATACACTATAGTCCTACACGTACTTACCTGGAAATAAATATCATTAGGCTCAGTGATTATATAATATGCTAAACAACCAATGGCGAGAGCAGCTAACTCAGTCAATATCATGGGACAATTGAGACAATTGTAATCCTGAATAACCCAGAGTAGTTGTGAGTTTAACCATCTTCCTTTGGTCAGCTACATGTATTCTGTGAAATCAAACCCCAGTTGTATGTTGAGAAAGTGAAACGATGCAGCTAGCTTCCAAGCAAAATAGGCACATCATTTTTTACAGGATCTAAGCTGAATTGATCAGCAGGACCAGAGGTTTTGTCTTCCAAGCTTTTGGACTCGTGCTGAAGCCTATTTCAGGGAACTTCTGTTAGAATATTCATGAACTGGGAGAGCCAATGGTAACAAGATCAGCCAATGAATAGGCATAGCAACTAAGTCAGCCAATGGGAGCTAACCACTTCTGAGTCTGTGCAGAGAATCGAAAACTGGAAGCTTTAGCTTAAGGCTGGGTGTGGCTCCAGTCTCCATCTGTACTCTTCCACTCTGAACTCTGCTGAAATGAAACTAACTCTCCTGCTTGCGTTTACCTGTAACTGATTGAAGAAAAATTCTACTTTTGGTATTGTAAATATACTGTATATATATTACTATGTTTATAAAGAAGTTATTGAATCCAGCTGAATCAGTCATCTGTGTGTGCTTCTGCTTTTGATTTTGCAATGAACTTTAATAACTTCTCTCTAGCAGAGTATGTGTAAGGTGACCAGACGTCCCAATTTTGGTGGGACAGACCCGCTTTTTAATCATTTGTCCCGCGTCCCGCCCGCCCTCTTAAAAAGTCCCGATTTTTTAAAACAATGTCGGGACATCTGGTCACCTTAAAACACCCACTCATGCCTTTCTCTCTGCAAGGCGGGCGCGGAGAGATGACGTCACTGCTGTCGGCGCCCCACGCTGATTGGCTGTTGAAGGGTGAGCGGCGGCGGCGACAGCAGCAAGCCGGGAGCGCTCGCCCAGAATTGGAGTCAGCGAGCAGCCGGGCATCGGGGCTCTTCCCCCACCTTCTCCATCCTCCAGGGTCGCCACTGCGGGGGTTCAGTCTCTCCGGTGGTGCCTGTGTTGGAAGGGAAGGGGGGGAAAGAAAGGCAGCCTGCGGGGCTTGGCACGGCTGGGAGTTGCGAGGCGGCGTAGCAACCGGGCTGTTCCTCCGGGTGTGCTAAAGTGCTCGAGTTTTTTCTCTCACACACACACATGCACAACCTTCCAACGACCGGGTCGGACTGGATCTCCCAGCACGACTTCCCGGTCGTTGGAAGGTTGTGCATGCGTGTGTGAGAGAGAAAAAACTCGAGCACTTTAGCACACCCGGAGGAACAGCCCGGTTGCTACGCCGCCTCGCAACTCCCAGCCGTGCCAAGCCCCGCAGGCTGCCTTTCTTTCCCCCCCTTCCCTTCCAACGCAGGCACCACCGGAGAGACGGAACCTCCGCAGTGGTGACCCTGGAGGATGGAGAAGGCGGGGGAAGAGCCACGATGCCCGGCTGCTCGCTGACTCCAATTCTGGGCGAGCGCTCCCGGCTTGCTGCAGCTGCCGCGCGTGAACGCGGTCCGCTGCGGGAAGCGAGTTCAAGCGACCCTCCGCCGCTGCCGGCCTGCAACCCGGCACCCCTGTCCTGCATGCCCCGCCCCGTGCCCCGTACTCAGCTCTTGACTTTTGCCCTCTGCTCATGCGCAGCGTTCTGCACATGCGCAGAGGGCAAAATTCAAATGGCGCCGAGGCGGGCCCGCCCCCCCGTCCTGCTTAAAAAAAAAATCTGGTCACTTTAAGTATGTGGCCACAACACAGAACAACACACACTCTGCTAGATAGATGTTCCCTGAAGATGGGCTCCAGCACAAGTCTGAAAGCTTGGAAGACTAAACCTTTGATCCCAGTGACTGACCCAGATTGAATCATGTAACATTATCCTGAGACACATATATTCGCCTTCGTTCGTGATATCATTTCTTTCTATTGAATATTGCTACATTGCTACAAAACTTAGCCAATTTTGTACAAGCTAACAACTATTAGGATACTTCAAACTTCAAATTGGAAAGGTTGCACTTCTTCATCAATATAAGAATGGCAAATTAGGTTGTCATTGTCAATACACTGATTACTAAAATAATCTTCTGTTTGAAAAATAAATTTTACAGAATTGAAGTTAATGTGGAAACCCTTTTTTGGACTATAATTCTACTAATGATCTTGTACTACATACAAGGTCTGGGTTTCTCTTAACAACATGTTTTAATACTTAAGTTATGAATGAGCTGTGAAATAAAGGATAGATGTTATATGGATTAGATGAGATTAAGTTTTCCACTTTATCTTAAATTTCATACCGTGCTGATTATTATTGTACATTAATTTGATTTCAATTGTAGTTTTAAAATGATAAAAGGTACTTAAATGCTTAGAACTAAATTAATGTTATTCTGACAATTTGTACTTAATTTACTTAAGTGCTTACTAATGAGCCTTATAAATCTCTTGTTTATTTACTTTGTTTTTTCTTATTTTTCATTCTCCTTTTTTTGCTTGATTTTTTTTATCTTTTAAAATGTTCAGTGAAAATATAAAAACAAGGATATTTTATTTCCCAAGTCACAATATTGTGAAAGATCCAATTTATATCACAAATAGATTTATCAGCTATTTTTAAAATAAGGTTACCCCATCATCTGAGGTTTTCATTGCAAAAATCTCAAAATTGCATCTTTGCCCAATATCTTGGACATTAAATGTAGACATTGCCAGTGACTTGATAGCTTCATAATCTTTATGTATTTGTTACAGTGGGAAATCAACTTCAGAGTGCATAGAACTTTATTTGCTTTATATGTCTTGGAGTTTAGCTCCAACTTTTGCTTTAGTGAAATGCTGAAATGAAGATATTCCATTTCTTGGAGTTCAGTTCCATTTGTAATAAAAATAGAAAGCATTTTAAAGCACATTCATAACATATGGGCCAGCTAACACAACTTGTCAATGGCTGCCCTCATTTAATGAAACACTACCCATCTGGAGACAAGATAGCTGCTACTTCATAGGTATTGCAAACTCTAGTCAACATGTTATTCCAAATGATGATTGACTTTTAGAATCTCTTATCTGAGTGATGCTGATGATACGTTGTATTTCAATTGATCATTTTTACTACTTATCTATGATTTTTAATGTTTTGCTCTGGTATTAATTTTATCATTTTCCACCCAGAGTTCATTTGGAATATTGCTATATCACTATAAATATTGTAAAATAAAATTAAGAATATACCATATTTTTCGGAGTATAAGACGCACCTTTTCCTCCCTAAAAGAGGCTGAAAATTTGGGTGCGTCTTATACTCCGAATGTAGCTTTTTCGAAGCTTTTTTTCCCAGCCCTAACGAGGTGCTAACAATCTTATGCTAACTATCTTACCGGTTTGCAGCATTTTTTTATTCCTACTCCCTCGAAGTAGTTTTTTTACCAGCCCTAAGTCTTTGCAGGCTTGTTTTCATTCCTACTCCCTTCGAAGAATATTTTTTTCAGCCCTAACCAGGGGATAAAATAATGTGCTGAAGCTGAACAGACTAAGGACACTAGCAAGATGAATACCTGGTAGGTAGATTTTTTCCCTATTTTCCTCCCCCAAACTAAGGTGCGTCTTATACTCTGGTGCGTCTTATACTCCGAAAAATATGGTAATTCTTTTATAAGCAAACCAAATTAGGTATAATATATTTATAAAGTAAAAGGTGACTTAATATATGAGAGTATTAAAATGTACTGTGTTTCTTTGCATTCCTCCCAAACGTTTGGCTGCTTTAAAGAATCAGAAGGGGGAGGGAATCCAAATTTTCACATTATTTCAGAATTTCCAGAAATTTTAGATCTCTTAGGATGGATCCTTTTGCTATATTCACTCTTCAGAGATGAGAGTATCTATTGATGAGCTGATCACAGATCAAGGAAAACCATAATTCATTAAAAGCAGAGAAAAGATGAACTACACGAAAAGTACCTTTGAAGCAAGAAAAAAAAACCTTTCTGTGAACTTTTCCATTATCTAACCTTTGGCTTTTGAATAGCACTAGATTAACAGAGGTTGTAATGTGCCTGCTATATTAATTTGTGCAAAACCTGGTAGGATTATGTATGAATACTGATAAATCTGCCAATGTTGTGGAAATCTTTGTTCTACCTCCCGGCACAGATCAGTGAATGCTAATAATCATATCTAAATTCACAAATTATCACATAATCTTTGAAAAATGAACATTTGTGTTACTTCCATAGATGAGTATCTGCAGTTACCAAAACTTTCACAGTTCATCCTTATTTCATTTCTTCATCAAAACCACCATGCTGTGTTCATTCATTTCTTTCAACTTGTAAGTTACTCCATAGCAGCTTCCTTACCTATTGGGGGGTAGATAAAGTGATGCCGTCAGCAACAAACATTCCTGCAGACAACCTTTGATCCTCCTGAGCATACATTTTCCACCTGAATTTTTAGATTTTTTTTTCATTAGAAAAATAAATAAATTGAAGGCTGACACACTGTGAAGCAAAGCACCAGGCTCTAGTATCATTTATCTTTAAGAGATTTGCATTCTGCAAAAGTCATGCTAGGATTAGTCTTGGAAGCTATTAACCTTATGGTAAATGATGTTTTCAGGTTGGCCATATCCTTTACTGTATCCATGTCCTGGACTGGCAGGGAGGTAATCATTCTGTAAATATATGTAGCATTAGAGCTGCCATATTTGGGTTGTAAAACCTATAGGCAACCACTAGATGGCAACAAAGATGTACACTCAAATCTTATTTATTTATTTATTTATTTATTTATTTATTTATTTATTTATTTATTTATTTATTTATTTATTTATTTATTTATTTATTTATTTATTTATTTATTTATTTATTTATTTATTTGGTCATTTTTATATGCCGTCCAACTCCCGTAGGACTCAGGGTGGCATACAACATAATACAACAACAATGTATAAAAACGATACCAATAATTAAAAAGTACAAAAAAATTAAAATTTAAAAACAAACCATCATTCAAATCTGGGGGATTGATCTTAATTTCCCCCCGCCTGCAGGAAGAGCCATGTTTTTACAGCTTTACGGAAGGCCAGTAGGGTGGGGGTAATCCGTATCTCTGGAGGGAGCTGGTTCCAGAGAGATGGAGCTCCCACAGAGAAGGCCCTCCCCCGTGGTCCCACCAACTGGCATTGCTTGGTTGATGGGACCTGGAGGAGACCAACTCTGTGGGACCTAACCAGTCGTAGGGAGGTATGCGGTAGGATGCGGTCCTGGAGGTAACCTGGCCCTGAGCCATGTAGGGCTTTAAAGGATAAAACCAACACCTTAAATTGCGTCCAGAGACTAATGGGCAGCCAATGCAACTGGCAAATAATAGGTGTTATGTGGGTGTATCTTGGCACACCCACTACGGCTTGCGCAGCTGCATTTTGCACTAGTTGCAGTCTCCGGATACTCTTTAGGGGTAGCCCCATGTAGAGCACATTACAGTAGTCCAGCCGTGAGGTGATGAGGGCGTGAGTGACCGTGAGGAAGGCCTCCCTCTCCAAGTAGGGTCGCAATTGGTGCACCAGGCGAACCTGTGCAAAGGTCCCCCTAGCCACAGCTGACAGGTGTTGATCCAATTTTAGCTGCGGGTCTAGGAGAACATCCAAATTGCGAACCCGTTCTGAGGGAGTTAATTTCTCTCCCCCAAGAACCAAGGAGGGGCAATCAACATAATCCCTGGGAGGCAGTATCCATAGCCTCTCGGTCTTGTCAGGGTTGAGCTTGAGCCGGTTCATTCCCATCCAGACCCAAACATCATCCAGGCATCGGCACATTACGTCCACTGCTTCCCTAAATTGAGACGGGGTGGAGATGTACAACTGGTATCATCAGCATATTGCTGGTACCTCACCCCATGTTGTTGGATGATCTCACCCAGTGGTTTCATGTAGATGTTAAACAGGATGGGCGAGAGGACTGAGCACTGAGGCACCCCACAAAGTAGGGGCCTAGGGCTTGACCTCTGCCCCCTGTCAGCACCAACTGCGTCCTATCAGAGAGGTAGGAGGAGAACCACCGTAATACGGTGCCGCTCACTCCCACCTCACTGAGACGACACAGAAGGCTACCATGGTCAATGGTATCGAAAGCTGCTGAGAGGTCAAGTAGCACCAGAATGGAGGAATAACCACCATCCCGGGCTCGCCAGAGATCATCCATCAGGGTGACCAAAGCAGTTTCCGTACTGTAGCCGCACCTAAAACATGATTGAAAGGGATCTAGATAATCAGTGTCATCCAATAACCGTAGGAGCTGGAGCACCACCACTTTCTCTACAATCTTCCCCACAAAGGGAAGGTTGGAGACCGGACGGAAGTTCTTTAAATCTGCCGAGTCCAATGAGATCATCCTGAGTACCAACGAGATCAACCCAAGTACCTGGTGACCGGGGATTTCAGGGCCATGGGCTCAAGCTGCTGCTGTTGAATGCCAGGTCAATTACTAACAAAGCCCCCCTCATACAGGATTTAATCTTGGAGGAGGGGCCTGACCTGGCATGCATAACTGAGACCTGGCTGGGCAATGAGGGGGGTGCCCCTCTCAGAGATATGTCCGGACGGGTTCTCGGTTAAGCATCAGCCGCGACCTCAGTAAAGGGGTGGAGGAGTGGCTGTTATAGCTCACTGGAATCTGTATCCTCATAGGATCCCTGCCCCGGAGATTGTTGGGTGTGAGATGCTCCTTCTGAAGTTGGACTTAGGGGTTCAGGTGGGCCTTTTGTTGATGTACCTGCCTCCCAGCTGTGTTGCAAAGGCCCTGCCTGTGCTGCTTGAGGCGGTAGCTGGGCTGGCAGTGGAGTTCCCCAGGCTTATGGTGCTGGGGGACTTTAACCTGCTTTCGCCCGGCTAATCCTCAGAGGTGGCTCAGGAGTTCATGGCCACCATGACAACCATGGACCTGACCCACGTCATCCAGGTTCTGACTCATGAGGGAGGTCACACGCTTGACCTAGTGTTTCTCTCGGGGCAGTAGAGAGATGATCTGAAGATTAGGGGTCTAGCCATCTCCCCTTTGTCGTGGTCAGATCATTTCCTACTGAGGTTAGATTTTACGGCCCCACTCCTCCACCGCAGGGAGGCGGGACCGATTAACTGGTTCCGCCCCAGGCGCCTAATGGAACCGGAAGGATTCCAGAGGGAACTTGGGGAGATACCTGAATCCCTAGTGCACAATTCATCTGAGTCCCTGATGGCTGCTTGGAGTGGCAACAGAGTGGCATCTGGGGCTTTAGATTGGATTGTGCTTTTGCGACCTCTCCGAGGCAGTGGATCCTGGAAGGCTCCCTGGTTTACTGAGGAGCTCTGGGAGATGAAACACCATAAGAGACGTCTAGAGCGATGCTGGAGAGCCAGTAAAGCTGACTCTGATCGAACACTACTAAAAGCCTATGTTAGGTCTTATTTAGTGGCGATATGGGCGGCCAAATCCCAGTATTTCTCTGCTCTTATTGCAACTGCCGATTCATGCCCAGCCGCCCTGTTCAGGGTGACTGGTTCCCTCCTGGCTAAGGGGGGATGCGAGGAACACTTGCAGGGTAGAGCTGAGGAATTTGCTCAGTTTCTGGCAGATAAAGTCACTCAGATACGGTCAAACCTGGACTCCGATTGGACAGGGCCATCCGAGTTGACAGGGACTGGTCTTAGTCCGGTTTTATGGGACGAATTTGAGCCAGTCAGTCCTGATGATGTAGACAAGGCCATGGGAGCGATGAGTGCCTCCATTTGTTTATTGGACCCGTGCCCCTCCTGGCTGGTTTCGGCCAGCAGGGAGGTGTCACGTAGCTGGCTCCAGGTGGTTGTGAATGCTTCTTTGAGAGAGGGATCCATGCCGCGACCATTAAAAGTTGCGGTGGTGCGGCCCCTCCTCAAGAAGCCTTCCCTGGACCCGGCAAATTTAAAGAACTTCCATCCGATCTCCAACGGAATGCTTATGCTGCCATCTTGTAGGAATCTGTTGCTTTGCATTCCAAATTGATATTATATTACCATATTATATCCTTTCAAAATTTCAAATGGGCATTGAACACACAAAAGAAAAGTGTATCCAAATCTCTTTTTAGATGTATTCATTTAATTTTTATTTTGTTAAGAACCATAGCTGCTCTGTTTGTAGCTGCACTGAGTAAAAGGGATTTATAATTGTCATCCCCTTGAGGTAGTCCAGATAATAAGCACCAGCCATCAGTAGTAACACTACTTTTATTGTAACAGAATCTCGCAAGTGTGAAACTACCTCTTCCTTCCCTTACTTTTGCTCTCCTGAAAAGCAGGGAGGGTCTATTCTGAGATGCTTTCTCCATCTCCACCCCTTTTTCAGAAATAGATTTCATTTATCAGATCATTTTCTATGCTGAGTTTCTTCCTTCTGTCTTCCAATGTAATTTCCACAGACCGTTACAAAATGACACAATCAGTTGGTTCATATGAATACTACACTATAGCTTGGCAAAACTATTCTAACATATAGCCCTAGTTTTGGCAGATACTGGAATTCCACATTCAATGAAATTTAAAAGCAAATTACTATTTTTATTATGGGATGTTTTGTTTTCATTAAGATAGGCACTAAGGTAAGTACATTAAATCTATGGGGGGGGGGAACCAGTAAACCTTATTAACAAAACCATTAATAATTACCCATATTATAACTTTGTTAATTGGTTGATGAGATACTTCCTTTAAAAAACTGGAGTGCTAATTGGGAGCAGCTCTTGAAAACTAGTGACTAATGGAGTTGGCAGGAGTCAGATACGGAAGCCTCACAACTAAACAGGTAACATTTACAATAATAACACTCATTTAAAATGTCAGGATTTTATTATAATACTGTATATAAAGAATATATTATAGTTTGGCTCATGCCAGTTCAATCAGTTGTTCACCTTCCTATGTAGCTCCCAATTAATATTTTTAACTATTTTTTTATTGAAAAAGTTTTATGTGTACAAAGTACAAATATTTTTTAATATTTTCTCCCCCCTCCCCCCTCCCTAGACTTCCCAGAACATACACAGGGTATAATATAGTTTACGCAAATATAAAACTAATATATACTAACAAATTATTAACCTCCACATACCATAAAATCTTAACTCCTTATACTGTAAATTAAACAAAAAATTGAATTAAAATATATCCTTCACAGTCTATTTTGATCTCCTTAGTCTGATACTTGATTCAAATATGATCCGTCCATCTTCTCCATTATCAAATATATCATTTAAATAGCCTTTAAAATGTTCTAAAATTTCCACTTCCAATTTTATACCACCAACAACCTAGCCACAGTTGTTAAATTCGAAAGCAGGTTAAACCATATCTAAAAAAATACTTAGCAACTTCACATTCATTTAGTTACATTAGATTGCATTCTATACTTATTCCCACCCTATAATATAATTTAATCTTATTCTCTAGCGATTTAGTCTCTATTATGTTACATTACCTTCTATACTTATTCCCCAAACTATATTATTAATTTAATCTTATTATTTAAAACAAATTTAATCTCTATACATCACTTTGCCTTCTATAATTAAACCCCCTAGATAATCTTGTAATTTAATTCCTCTAATCTTATACATCCTCATATATACATTTAAACTTTATTCTTATTTATTTTACTTTATCCTACTATCACTAAAACATCAATTTTTAATTCCTCTCGCTTTCAAATCTGCGAGAGGAATTAAATATTTCTTTAAGTTGACATCTGAAAATATGACGATTTAATCTTGCTTCACTTCGAGCAGTTGAGGGCTGAAGTGAGTGGTTTAATTCTTCTTCACTTTCAACACTTTCACTTTCAACAAATACTTCTCTAATCTCTCTTAAATGTTTTGTTTGTTCTTGTCTATTCAGAGTTCCTTTCTGTTGTGGAATATACAAATCTTCCTTTCCCTCTCTTTTAACATTCTCATTTCCTTTATCCTCTGGTGGTTTTGGTCTCCCCACCTTTAACACGTTGGCAAAAAAAATCCTTTGCTTTGGAAATCGTATTAAGTCTGTATCTTTCTGCCCTGTAAGAAACCAATAGTCCAGTCGGGATACCCCATGTGTATTTTATCTGTTGCTTTTTCAACTCTGCCACCAGGAAGGTATAATCTTTACGTGCTTTCAATATTTTTGGAGGAATTTCCTTAAATATCAAAACCTCATGTTCTTCCACCTTCAGCTTATTTTTATAAGTCACCTGTAAGATTTGATTTCGTAGTGTTTTTGTAGTAAAATGTATTGCAATGTCTCTTGGCAAATGGTTTTTTCTTGCAAACCAAGAATTGACCCAATATATTTTTTCAATCTGCCCTCCCAATTCCGCTTTTGTTTCCCCAAAAAACTGCACCAGTGCGTCCACAATCTTATCTTTTAAATCCACTTGTCCGTTTTCCTTTACCCCTCTCAGGCGTAGAGCAAATTGCATATCTTTATATTGAACCATCGTTAGTTCTGCCTCAGTTCCTTCAATTTTTTTCTGCATCTCAGTTACTTTTTCACCCAAAATCACTGTAGTCTGTTTAATTTCAGCTACGTCTTGTTCCAATAATTCCATGTTAGATACCACAGTTTTAAGTGCAGATTCCACATTATCTCTGGTTTGTTGAGTCTGAGATGAAAACTCCTCTGAGGCAGCTTGTATTTTTCCATTAATTTCAGTAATTTTTCCATTGATTTCTTTAATTTTTTTATTAACTGCTAAAGCAATTTCCTTCTGCATTTCTTTCATGGCTTGCTGCCATTTTTCAAACGTAAAAGTCTGTGTTGGGGGGGCAAAATCTTGCAAATTGACAATATGGGTGGAGAGATTTTCAACTCTTTCTATTCCTTTAAAGGAAACAGTCTTTGCCAGTTTTAGAGACATCTTCAATTTATATTGATTCTTATATATTTATTAGAAAACCAAAAACAAAGTTCATCAAGGTAAAGAGTAAGAAATAAGAGAGATTTCTTACAGGTGTCTGTTAGGAAACAGAACTCTCACTAGCTTTCAGTAGCTTTCACTTTTTCCACGCCCTTTCAAATTCCAAGCGCCATCTTTAGCTACTTTGTTACTTCCAAAAAATCCAAAAAACAACACCGGAGTTAAGTTAAAATACTTGCTGTTAGATTCTCCTGGTATGTTCTGTCTGCTACATTGTTTAGAATATTAAAATCCATTTGTTACAAGCAGAGATGGTCGCGGCTTCTTGCTCCGCTAAAAATAAGCGGAGGCATTCCAGGTCCGGACCTGCTGACAGGCTTCTAGGGAGCCCTCACCCTTCGCACCCCAGAGCTTCTTCTGGGGTGCTAGGGGGCCTCTACCTCAGCCCATCTGCTCTTCTCCCCTCCCTTTGCCCGGGACGGGAGTTTCCAAGCCGCCAGACAGCTGATGTGGCTTATCTGGCAGCTTTTACGGAGCCTGGAATCAGGCACCCATAAAGAGCATCCAGCGAAGCTCGCGGCGCCACCGGAAGTCAATATTTTTAACTATTTTTTTAAAACAACATTGATTATTATAGTATAGCACTGAAATATTATGTTGGCAATAAGCTTGCTTTAATTTGGAACAGTCACTTCACTTTTCAGATCACTGTTATACTTATTGATAGAAATGTTGTTTCTTAAATAACCCTTGTTATGACTATGTCTAAACAGTTGGGTTGGCAATATATAAACCAACAATGTATATATGTAGGTTTAACTGCATTGATGTGATGTAGCTTTAACTGTATGCTATTTCTGATTGGCTGTTGTATTGCAAGTTGCCATAAGAGGGAGCTAGAGATCATAGCTTATTCTCTCTGATTCTCTCTGATACTCTATCAGACATTCTTTCTCTGTTGTGTTTGTATGCTGTGATGTCTTTGTTACTGTAACTGACAAAGACAAACTGGTAAGAAGACTTTGTACTACTAGCTATAGACTGATTTGAACGTGTATGACCTGGACTGTTTATTGGACTGTGCTATTTCCTAAAGTAAAACTATATGCACTTTAATGTATCTGTGTGTGTACTAATAGTTATTCATACCTACTGCAATACAACGTTTCTATGTGCATACTCTTGTTACTCAAGGGTTGCTCTGCACATACCTTAACAACCCTACCTTTCTCCCCCCCTCTCTCTCACAAACATAAATTGTCAATGGTCAAAAAGTTGTGGATAACCATGGATCCTCAACAAGGTCAGGGAGATATTTGGTGGTGCTGTTATACCTTTATATTCACATCCACATCCATATCTGTACATATGTTACTTACATATAAAGTAGGTTCTCAAGCAGAAAACAATACACATAATGTAAAACAGGAAATCCAGGAAAATTCCACAACATAATAAACCAAAATATCACACAATGCAAAGGTGGTATTCTTCTGGTTCTGTCCAGCTCACCTGAACAGGTAGCGGAAATTGCCCCTGGCTCTTTTTCATCCTTTTTAGGTATGCTTTTAACTTAGGGCGCATGAGTGGAATGATGTGCGCATGCGTGAAGGTAGCACGTGCGAGTGAAGTGAGCTCACATTTGTGAACCAGTAGGGAAGGTGAATGAATACCACCCCTGGCACAATGGGTTCAACACCCACTCTAGTCCAAAGGCCTGGGGAAACACCCAGGTTTTAAAGGATTGTTTAAATAAGAATTGGGAGGGGGCAGCTATACAATTCTTGGTGAAATGTTGCTCCAAGAATACTTTATGAAATATTGGTTTTGAGAGGATGACTCATCCCTTCTTCAGAATTAAGCAGAAAGAGCATACAATTAACAGCCAGGGAATGCTTTAATGACTTTTCCAAACAAATGTTTTCACAACAATTAATAAAGAATAACAAATAATGTCCTGATGGGGTGGGGATAAAGAATAAAAATGTGAGATATAGTTGATAGACGAGGGTATACAAAGGATGAGCAAGATATTATATATATTTGTGGGTAGGAGGTTGGAAATGTTGAATATATTCATGTAGGAAGTACAGATAGTCCTTGATTTAAAGGCATAATTGAGCCTGCAATTTTGGTCATAACATGTTAGGTGTGAAGGACCAGGTCTACATGTGGAGGTTCGATTTAACTGATTTATTGCTAAAAGCCTGTGCAAAGAAATCTTCTCAATTGATGGTCAACACTTGGTTTGAGTTAGAGAAAGGTCAATGGCAGTCAAGGGGGAAGGGGGAGGTCGTACTTTGTCTGTTTGTTTGTAATAGTGATTATAGGTTATCCTGCTTTTGGCCCCTTCCCCTGACTCTGCTGGTCTTTTTCCTACGTGGCAGATGTATCGGACATTAACACAATTGAGAGAGTCCAGAAATATTTCACAAGAAGAGTCCTCTACTCCTCTGCTCGCAACAGAATACCTTATTCCACCAGACTTGAAATTTTGGGCTTAGATAGCTTAGAGCTAAGTCGCCTTCGATCTGATCTAAATGTAGTTCATAAAATCATCTGCCACAATGTCCTACCTGTCAATGAATACTTCAGCTTCAACTGCAACAATACACAAGCACACAATAGATTCAAACTCAATGTAAACCGCTCGAAACTTGACTGCAGAAAATACTACTTCAGCAACAGAGTAATCAATGCCTGGAATGCACTACCTGACTCTGTGGTTTCTTCCTCAAACCCCAAAAACTTTAACCTTAGACTGTCTACAGTCGACCTCACCCCATTCCTAAAAGGTCTGTAAGGGGCGTGCATAAGAGCACCATTGTGCCTACCGTCCTTGTCCTACTGTCCTATTGTCCAAATTTACCTATACATACTTTGCTTTTGTTTATGTTTATATCATACCTGTTATCTTGTACACGTGTTGATAAATAAATAAATAATAAATAATAAATAAAATAAAATAAAATAAAATAAAATAAAATAAAATAAAATAAAATAAAATAAAATAAAATAAAATAAAATAAAATAAAATAAAATAAAATAAAATAAATAAAATAAAATAATAAAATAAAATAAAATAAAATAAAATAAAATAAAATAAAATAAAATAAAATAAAATAAAATAATAAAATAAAATAATAAAATAAAATAAAATAATAAAATAAAATAAAATAATAAAATAAAATAAAATAAAATAAAATAATAAAATAAAATAAAATAAAATAATAAAATAAAATAAAATAAAATAATAAAATAAAATAATAAAATAAAATAAAATAAAATAAAATAAAATAAAATAATAAAATAAAATAAAATAAAATAAAATAAAATAAAATAAAATAAAATAAAATAAAATAAAATAAAATAAATAAAATAAAATAAAATAAAATAAAATAAAATAAAATAAAATAAAATAAAATAAAATAAAATAAAATAAAATAAAATAAAATAAAATAAAATAAAATAATAAAATAAATAAAATAAAATAAAATAAAATAAATCAGGTCGTTGTGGCGGTTGTTTGCTATGGGGCATTTCTTTTTGCCGGAAACTGGAAATAAGCACCAGTTTTCAGGGGGAAAAATGTCATAACTCAAAGTCATGAGCTTGCAGGATGTTGCATAAGTGTGGGCTGGTTGCTGAGGGTCCAAATAATGTAAGTCGTGGTGGTGATGGTGGTGAAACAGAACTTCAAAACTGGATCATAAGTTCCTTTTTCATAGTCCATCCTAACTTCAAATGGTACCTAGGCCACCAGTCATAAGTCAAGAACTACTTGTGAAGTTCAGCTCCTAACATTAACTGATCAGGAAAAGTTAAGCAAGGTTGGGCCTGGTGAATATTGGAAATCTCAGGCTTATAAGACTACACTAGAAAATGAATCCACAAAATCATTAGGAATCAAGATCAACTTGAAGAAGACTTGACTTGACTTAGTTGCTGAACACATTAAATGTTTGGAAGGCTGAGAAGGTTGGTATTCCATTTTTTTTACAGTAGAGCTTGGATGAGTTAACCCAGAATCTAAGTATTTAATAAACATTTTGCACCTGTTTTTTTATGAGCTTTATTGCCCATAAACATGTATTGTAAAATGTTTTAGTGGAACTTGTAATTGCATAATCTGTTTTACCAGAATATAGTACTTAGCATGAATTGCCATAGATAAGGACTGATTCAATCAGGGGAATAATTCAAGGAAAGTGTGCCACCCTCTAGAACAGTGATGGCGAACCTTTTTTTCCTCGGGTGCCGAAATAGTGCGCGTGTGTGCTATTGCATGCGCGTGCGTGCCCACACCCATAATTCAAAGCCCCCACTCACCCCACCCTCCTGCACATGCATGCATGACCCCCCCACTCACCCATTTCCCGACTTCCATTAGGCCCTGTAGGCCCATTTTTTGCCCTCCCCAGGCTCCAGAGGCTTTCTTGGAGCTTGGGGAAGGCAAAAACGCTCCCCCAGCCACCCTGGAGGCCCTCCGGAGGCCAACATCGCCCTCCCAGAGCCTCCGCGCTAGCCAAAAATCAGCTGGCGGGCACACACATGCGCGCTGCAGCTGAGCTAGGGCAACGGCTCGCATGCCGGCAGATATGGCTCCGTGTGCCACCTGTGGCACCCGTGCCATAGGTTCGCCATCACTGCTCTAGAAGAAATGACAATTCAACCATACTTCTACAGGTCTTCCACAGCCAGCAATCTTGGCAGTCACAGTGTGAGACATTCAATTCATAGTTGGACTAAACTACTGTTATTACTGCTTGTCAAAAATAGTGATCATTGAGATTGCTTGAGGAGTCATTCTTACTGACCTAAATGCCATTACCAAGGATGACATAGGAAAGAACATACAGATCTATTTGCCTTAGGATATTACATACCTGCTGTTGTCACCACTTCAGCTAATGGCATTACCTGAAATGGCGAACAAGTGTACTTGCCACTGACATTTTCTATTAGAGAAGCCGTAAGTCATCCTTTAAATAAAGCACAGACATGCATACACATATCTGCATATACTTGTGAAGGAAAGCAATTCAGTAAAAGCTTCAATTGCTGCCAAGAAAAACACTGCATTGAAAATAAGATGACAAGGTAGACAGGGGGAAGAAAGAGAGCAGGCTGACTTTGAAAATAGTCTAGCCACCTTTAGATTATTGTAAATAATGCTGAGCAACAGCAGCAGTGCAATTAACAAAATTAATCCCTAAAGCGAAAGTGTTGTCCTGGGCATCTGAGAAATATTTTACAAAACCAAAAGCTTTGGTATAAGGAAATTCTCTTGCAACAGCAAGAAAGAAAGCATTTTTTCTTGACACGTGACAAGATCACCCTCTGTTAGTTGAGTCTGCCGATCAGGGCCCCTCTGCTGTTTTTATCATCCACCCGGCAAAATGTTACCAACTGCAATATGACATAAGACTCTTCCTCAGTGATCTCGGCAAGTAGCAGGGAAAACCAGCAGTGTCCAGAAAACAGTCATAAAAAATTACGAAGAGTCTTGCCCATTTGAATTTCTCCCCATTTCCCCTGGAGTATTCCATAAAGCCAAGCTGGATCAAAAGGTCAATGCAGGACATGGGACTCCAATCCTATCCAATTTTAATGTAGTGGCCAGGTCTTCCCAGGTAGCTCTGATTCTTGAAAGTTCTTGACTGTGTGGACTCTTGCTGCTGGTGCTAATTTATGACATATACTGAGGAATGGATATCAGAGGTAAACTATATTTGATAGCCTTTTGCTACTGACTACACGCCTGTGAAATTCCTTGTTTAGGTAGACAGTTGAAGAACCTCTCTGAAAAATGGTTGATGGTGTGGGAAGCCACACCCCACCACCACCCCACCTAGAAGAATGAAATATTTTGAGGAATATTAAAAAAGGCAGAATATTATATTTCCCAAAGGGAGAAATGGAGCAACATGTTTTTTTAGAGACAGGAAGCAGACTCACTCTTAATAGTCCCCCCCCCAGCAGATATTTTGTGCCCATTAAGAAAAACTGGGCCAGCCTATCTACAAAACAAAAGACCTTCAGCTCCAGGATGATGGGATTATCCTTCAGGACATAATAGGATGAACCCACTACTATTTAGCAGAAGACACAGAGCTCACTACATTGCTCAACCTCCTAAGGGTATTTCACATTGCATCACCCTCTGAGCAGTCAAAACCTCAACCAAACTTAGCTCAGACAAACACATAGGATTTGTACTTTGCCTATAGAGCCAGCTGTGACCCCTACATAACACCTACATGACCCCATGGGAGTCTGACAGCAGCCAATAGAATATTAAAGGACATGCTCTTGCACAGGAACAGGGAGCTCAAATGAAAAGTCCAAGGGAAGGTATAAAAACCACCCACTCTCAACTCCATTTGTCAGCTGCCAAGAATCACAAACCCTGGTGGTTCTGTTCATCATTAAACCATCTTTCCAATCAGCCTCCATGTTTCCAGTGTCTTTCTCCCAGCTTGGAACTGAACCAGATGGATATTTCTTCCAACAGTGGCATTTGTAAGACAAGATTAAATTTTCCGAAAGACACAATTTAGGATTTTAATTCCCTGTTTCTATTTTAAGAACAAAAGTAAATATTTTTTTCTGATCTGGATGTACTGATCACAGCATAGCATAGCATAGCATAGTATAGCATAGCATAGCATAGCTGAAAGGGACCCTGGAGGTCTTCTAGTCCAACCCCCTGCTTAGGCAGGAAACCCTACACCACTTCAGACAAATGGTTAGCCAATCTCTTCTTAAAAACTTCCAGTGTTGGAGCATTCACAACCTCTGGAGGCAAGTTGTTCCACTGATTAATTGTTCTAACTGTCAGGAAATTTCTCCTTAGTTCTAAGTTGCTTCTCTCCTTGTTTAGTTTCCACCCATTACTTCTTGTCCTACTCTCAGGTGCAAAAATTGTATGTGATTGAAAATCATTTAGTGCAGGTGATTCATTCAAGGCATGGTTAAAACATTAGCTTAGAATGCAAAGCTGCAGTACTTGAGCTACAATCTCTACAGTCTTGAGTATGATCCAAAAGCCTCTCCCCAAATTGACCTAAATATGCAATAGAAGGAGAAAATTAAATGCACAGGGAGCAAGTAAATCAGCTATTTTAATTGATTTAGCTTAATTGTATTTCTTTATTATATGCTGCCAATCTCACGTGACTCTGGGTGGCTTACAATTCTTTAAAGAAACATTTCAACTTAAGTTATAAGTACAAGTTACTTGTTATTTTCACTGGTATGTCTAAAATCAAAGGCTGCAATGTTAAAAAAAATCCTATTCCATATCAATTGATATAGATTTGGAACAATCTTGCATGGATTTATGATGGGTTTACAAGACAGGATCCACCCAGAGTTTGCCTTGGTCTTTAGGGGGTAATATTGTGCCAGAAGGACATATATGCAGCAGACACAGAACAGTATATCTTACACAGATTTGTAGTCAAAACTCTTGGCATGAATTTATGTCTGCTTAGCTGTATAAGATGCCTTGTTTCCCCAAAATGATACATGCTGTAAATAATTATCCAGGCAGAAAATTTTACAAATCCTAATAGGAAGTAAAGGATTTTCAGGAATCAGCATTCAGAATGATATTTTATTAGATCTTAATTCTGAAACATACCATATTTTTTGGAGTATAAGACGCACCGGAGTATAAGATGCACTTTAGTTTTTGGGGAGAAAAATAGGGGGGAAAATCTGCCTACCAGGTATTCATCTGGCTAGTGTCCTTAGTCTGGTCAGCTTCAGCACATTATTTTATCCCCTGGTTAGGACTTAAAAAAACCTTCTTCGGACAGAGTAACAATGAAAGAGCCTGCAAGCCAGTAAGAGCTGGGAAGATCATTAGCACCTGGTTAGCGCTAGAAAAAAACTTATTCGGAGCAAGTGGAGCAATGAAAAAAACCCTGCAAAGACTTAGGGCTGGAAAAACCTCCTTCGGAGAGAGTAACAATGAAAGAGCCTGCAAGCCAGTAAGAGCTGGGAAGATTGTTAGCACCTAGTTAGGGCTGGGAAAAAAGCTCCGAAAAAGCTACATTCAGAGTATAAGACGCACCCAAATTTTCAGCCACTTTTAGGGAGGAAAAAGGTGCGTCTTATACTCCAAAAATACGGTAATTAAAAATGTATTTTACTTTCAAAGTTTTTTCCCTCTGAGCTAAATACCCTTACTTCATGCACACTGAAATTGGCCTTTGCTGCTCTTGTTATCTTAATTGTGACTTTTTTTTTGAAATAGCAAAACAGATTTCCAAGGAAGAAATAGCAAACTGAAGTTACAGCAAAGCTGACAACAGCAGTGGAGTGAAGAGCTGGTGAGAAAACTGGCTTCTTGTAATTACTCTCCTTCAGTGGAGTTTGAGGACTTGGGAATTTGAGGACTTGAGATCACCCACAAGTGCTCCAAGCAGCTGCTCCTCATGATGAAACTACAAGTTAGTTTCATGCCTGATTTAGAGCTCCGGGAGATGAGGGAATAACCATTTTGTTCAAACTGAGATCAGTGTCTTTGAACAGGCACTAAATGTGCACACTTCTTTTTCTAATCATATTTGGAAATTGCTTGTTAACAGTTTTTCAACTATTAGGAACCTTTGGATCAACAAATTTTACAGCACTAGGTGAGTTTCCTTCAATTCTTAGAGGAAGAAAAATGTAACTGCAAGTTTATTGACTTTAAAAAGAGGGTTTTTTTTTGAATAAACAAGAAAATGATAATTAAAATTTTGATTTTGGAAAATTGTAAACACAATAAAGGTCCAGATAAATTTGAAATCAGAATTTGGAATTAATTATAAAGAATCTTTCCCATGGCAAAATGGTTTTGTTCTTTTAAAAAAAATGATAATATTTTCAGAACTGGACACTAGAGGAAACTAAAGATTATCATTAAAGAAGTAGAACACTCAACTTGACATACAATTACAGAAGGAAACAAAATATTTTAACATTGAACATACTGAAGGGCATTTTTGAACAATGGGCCCAGGAGTTAATATTAATAGAGTCTGTCCCTATCGATAGACTATATCCAAAAGATGCTATGGCAGACAAACAAGCTTTTCCTGACACGATCAAGATTGTGCTGAAATTGTAGAATTTAAAAATGATAGCCTACAAGAGTGACATGGAAAAATTGATGTTTTATAAAACCAAAAATCAGCTGATGCCTTAATAATTAAAAAGGACATATGAACAAAAAAGCAAAAGAGTGACCTGGATAATTTTCCTATACTGGATTTATAAAAGAAGCTTGTTAAAGCTTTGAAGAAGGGAAAAAGAAAAAAAATGAAAAGAAATCAAATTCTATAATATTATTGGAAGGATTGCTAGAAGTAAAAAGAAGGAATATAAAGATGGTTTATTTGGTCAAGATTAATTTATATATATATAGGATTTTTTGCTGATAAATGAAAATAAAGGGAGACTATTATAGATCTATTTCGAGCTTATTTTGCTCTCGTCAGATAGCCATACCCCTTACTGGGATTTGAACCCGGGCCGGCTGCCTTGCAGGGCAGCAACTTAACCATTAGGCCATAGGCTCTGTTCCCAATCAGCTCTTTCACCAGGAAAGGGTTATATATGTTTTTCTGTCGTGTTATCCTGGTGTACCCAAATATGGGAGAGAAAGCATCACAGCTTCCTTTTGCCTTTCAGCCCCTCACTGGGACCATCAAGGCTGTTTTTAATATAGCCGACACACTAATCTATATGTGTAGGATTTTTGCTGATAAATGAAAATAAAGGGAGACTATTATAGATCTATTTCGAGCTTATTTTGCTCTCGTCAGATAGCCATACCCCTTACTGGGATTTGAACCCGGGCCGGCTGCCTTGCAGTGCAGCAACTTAACCATTAGGCCATAGGCTCTGTTCCCAATCAGCTCTTTCACCAGAAAAGGGTTATATATGTTTTTCTGTCGTGTTATCCTGGTGTACCCAAATATGGGAGAGAAAGCATCACAGCTTCCTTTTGCTTTCAGCCCCTCACTGGGACCATCAAGGCTGTTTTTAATATAGCATTGTTAATATATATATATTGTTATCTCTGGTAATCTTTAAGGGACTTTTGCTGAAAGCAAAATATGATAAATTAGAATGTGATAAATTATAAAATTATTTATACTTGTGATGAAGGTGAAAAGTCTCTTCTTTATATATTTTTCTTTGTCATTATATTCTTTTTCTTTCTTTTCTGCACTACTTTCTTTTAAACGTTTTAATTTTTTTTAGTTTTTACTGTTATAATTTTAATAAAATTACAATAGACAGAATCATATTTGTCCAATTCAATTTCATTCAGAGAAGCTAATTTCTTCATAAACTCCTTATGACCATTCATGGAAAAGTAAAATATTCATTGTCATATATGATTGATCGCAGATATCCTTCTCGTGAAAGTCAAACTTCTTGATGCTGTAAAAAAAGAAAACAAAATACAGGACCATGTTCAAGAGTCACAAGTCTAACCATAACTTACTGTTATGCTGCAAAAATCCTATAGATAAAGTGAGCTACAACTTTATACTGTGAATTACATCAAGGAGGTAATCAGAAATCCCACCTTAGAATTTATCTCCAGGTTATCCTGTTGCCAGAATAGACTAGTAACCATTTTTTAGAAGGCAAGAATGAATAACATTGCCGTGTTCTTACTCCCTGAATGTGATGTAAACATGTAGGATTCTGTACATACTAATTTTAAATTACTGTTGAATGTTGATATTCTGTTTCTTAACAATTTCTGGACCTAAAATGGCTATCAGAAAATCCTACATATCACACGAGCCCAAGCAACCAGTGAAGGGTGCCCTTTTCAAAAATGCTGCTCATGCCATTTTTTACAGTAAGTCCATGGATATTCTTTTCAGTAAAGATGATGCTAGACGCTGGTATTTTTCTTGCAGTTAACAATTGCCCCATTTTCTTTTTTAACTAAAAGAATCTCAAAATAATAATAAAATCGAGGGAGGAAGGGAGCCTGCTGGGCATCAATAGAGATGTCCACAGTGATATGGGTATCACATTAGACTGGGATGGTGTATTAAAGATCAGGAAAAAGACATCAGCATTTTGAATGAGGCCTGAGGACAAACAAATGACAGATGTTTCATAACAGATGTGTTGGGTCCTCAGATCTATCCATTCAAACAGCAACATTTTGAACCAGCTGAGGTTACTTGCTGATGGCTATGCTCTGTGCAGATGGCATATATACTGTTTAGGAGGGGCAGAGGAAATTCTTGCTACAAGGCTGTGCATCCTCAGCAGGAATTACTTAGGATATGAGAATTGGTTCTCAAACTGATAAGCTGAGTCGCCATTTTCTATACTGTCAACTTCTCCTCCTTTGCAAGAAATAACCTGCTGCCTCCTTACATATATAAAATGGCCAAGAGGAGAAACAGAATCTTCCCATCTTAATTTCCCTATATACACACTCCTCAGTAGGCTACTCTGCAGAATCCTTGTGTTGCTATTTTAATCTCCTTCTAATTATAATTTACTGGGCTGAAAGCAGAGAAACCCATTCTTAAGATCAACTAGTTCTAGTCCAAGCTGCTACCTGAAACCTAAAACCCCAGATGATGATCTTATCCATTCAGTTGTGTTCAACTTTTGACGATTCTATGGGCCAGGTCTCTCCACATCTTCCAATCCTGCTGCTTCTTTGAGTTGCTCTGTGCTCTGGCTGGTGTCAGTTTTGATGATTTTATTTATTCTATGCCGCCCTACTCCCTGATGACTCAGGGCGGCGATGTCCAGCCACCATGTTCTTTGGCTGCCTGGTTTCCTTTTACTGCTAACTCTTCCAAACACAATTGCTTTCTCCAGTAAATTCCCTGCCTCCCATGACATGGCCAAAATCAGTGAGATGCAGGGTTTTTTTTGACATGTCTGTTATTATGCGCTCCAGTACTTAACTTGTTAGTCACCTTTGCTATCCAAGGAATATGCAGGAGTCTCTTCCAGCATCTCAGCTCAAACAAATCGATTTTCTTCCTGTCTTGCTTTTTTAAGCTCCAAACTTTCAAACCACAGATAATGGCAGACTAATATTAGCAAAGACAGTGTAGGATCCCTCCCCTTTCATTAACCTTTCTGTTACCTTTGGGTGGTAGTCTATGCTAATTAGCCACAATATTGTTCCCGATGATTCTAATAATTTATGTGCTCTTTGAAATAGACTTAGGTAGTCTATAGATAATGTAAATCTCAAGCCTATTGTTCAGGACTGTGTTTGTCTCCTCCCGTTTTTGGTCTCTTTTTATCCTGTTTTTGCAAGTTAAGGATTTTATTCCTTGCTGATGTCCAATAAATAAACATCTAGCTAAATTCTTGCTAGCTGAACTAAGTGTTTTGTATGCTTGCTCTGGTGTGGATATAAAGACCGACTGGGAGTCTGCTGGGTACAAACTGAAGTGGAAATAGCTCACGCTGGACGCCTATTAGCCCCTACCATTCAATCACCACCTTTCACTTTTCTTCTTTTTCTCCCTCCTCCTGTGTTCAGCTTGATAGGTTGCAGGTGAAGGAAGAGGTTGCTCTTGCTAGTCAAGATTCGACAAGGGCCTTTTGAAATTAGAACTGAAATTAGCTGAGGGGCTCTATTCCTGTATTCCTCTAAAGGAGAATTAGAGGGGAGAAAGTTGTTGTTTTAAATTTCTCACTGCAGCAAATATTTTTTCGGAGTTGGACTCTGCCGACTTGGAAAGTGTGAATGGATCGTAACACTGAACCCCTGGTGAGAATTATATTATAAACAAAAGCCAAGGAAAATAAAAGCCGGTTGTCAAGCCCAAAGAAAATGATGTGTTTTTCGAGTTTCTCTGTTTTGCTAATATGCTGTAGGCAAGGTTACGTACTGCTCTGGAGCTTCAAAAGTCAAATCTATAATTTTTCCTGCCAAATTATTGGGCAGCTACATTCCCTTGTGCCAAGTTGTTATTTTCTTTGTTGCCATCAACCCATCATGAAGCAAGTGAAGAAGAAATCCTATAGTTAAGAGCTTCACAGAGAAGATCCAATTGCAGCTAGAATTTGAGAAATACTAATAGAGGTTCACAAATGGAGGTGATTTTTTTAGCCAAGAGCTGAGTTCATCTTTGAAAAGAATTTCATTTGAAAGCTACTCTCTGTTTATTTGTCAACTTTCATTAATCCAATATTTCAAAGAGCTTCTCTTACTTACAATTCAGTTAATTTAAACTACCAATTTCTAAGGATTGCCTATTCTTATAACAAACAATACTGTGGTTTGCCCACATATAATCAATGTGAATATACCATTCATTTTTTATATTTTTAGCATAACTGTTGTTTTCTTGTTCAGCGTGCTTCCACTTGTGATACATTAAAGGTAGCGTTTTGGCCATTAATTGAGACCAAAGGGTTTAACTGTGGATTATGCCTGAAGATGTTTATGCAAAGTTTGTTCCTTTCACATATGTAAAATATGCAGATCATATGCAAAGTGGGATTGGTTTAAGTCCAGGGAGAGATACCCTGAGCCCCCAGAATGCTACCGGTATGTTATTTCTGTAAACTCCATGTGCAGTCCCAGATCTTCTGCAAAAGTTGCTAGTGAATTGTTCTTTTAATTAGGCCAAAGGGCAATATTATTATGTACATGGAAATCAATCATATTAACTGCTTTTTAAAAAAAACCAATTGGAATTAATTTAAATTGAATTAAAGCAAATTTAATTCATGTCCTCCTCCTTTTGGCTCTTTGTGGGGTTATATTGCTCAAAGGCCATATGTAGCTTTCAGTTCATCCTTAAAAGTAACATGTTAGAAGAGACAAAATTTGGATCCTATGTCAGTTTGATGTAGTGCTTAAGTTATCATGGCTTGAGCCATGGTGGCACAGTGGTTAGAGTGCAGTACTGCAGGCTACTTCTGCTGACTGCTGGCTGCCTGCAACTTGGCAGTTCAAATCTCACCAGGCTCAAGGTTGACTCAGCCTTCCATCCTTCCGAGGTGGGTAAAATGAGGACCCAAATTGTTGGGGGCAATAGGCTGACTCTGTAAACCGCTTAGAGGGGGCTGTAAAAGCACTGCGAAGCGGTATGTAAGTCTAAGTACTATTGCTATCAGGCTAGAAACCAGGAGACCATTGGCACAAAGCCAGTTGGGCCAGTCACATTCTCTCAGCCCTAGGAAGGAGGCAATGGCAAACCACTTCTGAAAAACCTTGCCAAGGAAATTCCAGGCGGTCTCCGAGAATCAGATCTAATTAAATGGAAGGGGGGAAAAAAGAAAGAAACTGCAATATGACTAACCAGAATGCCCTTGGAGCAGAACTAGGGAAGGAACAAAGAAAGCTGCTGTTGAATAATTGTTATTGTTCAGGAACACTGGGGCATGTGTAGTTCTGCAGCAAAAGCACTCCAAATCATACTTGTGCAGCATGTTTTATGTGCCATAGCAAATGGCTTTCTAAATGAGTTCCTCTTTTCCCCAATTTCCAGCGACATCTAATTATACTAAATGCCTCTGTTTTATTTACAAAATGCTCAAAGTCGTGGTTGAGTTTGAAAAGGCTCCCAAAAGACCCATGTGTTTAATTCAGTGGGTGACTAGATTGAACTTGCCACTAGCCCTACATTGGCAGCATGTGGGAGGAAATGATGGAAAAACAAGCCTACTTTTTTCCCCTAATATCCATGCCTTTGATTCCCTCCCCCCCCCAAAGGCATGGAGATTAGGCAGGCCACCGTATTTGGTTGCTGCAGCCCATTGGGTGATTTCCAAACAATAAAAACTTTTGGAACAGATGAAGTGGAATCATTCAGGAAGGAGATAGAAGGAAACAGAGCTTTTTGGGAAGCTAATCAATAGTCATGGAATTATTTTCGTTACATAGAAGGGAATTTGAACAAATGCATAAATGCAATTTTTGAACAAAAGGATAAAAAAAATCAATGCTTGTAACTGAAGTACTGGATGTAATTGCATTATATTTGTAGTACTGTGGCCTTACTATTATTGCAATTGGATTGAACATTTTCATTTGCTCAATTTCTTTAAAACTAGAGTTGACTACAAAGGTATAATAGTTTGACTGGCAGGCTATAAGCTTTTTAGGAAAAACAATGTGTTCCATTCTGGATTAAAAGTGCCTGTTAATCTTTTCTTTTTTCTCTTTTCTGCACTGAGTAGCTGTGTATTTAGTACTATGTGGGCTATTGCTGCATTGTTTGTTGAACTGTTATTCAAAACTCCATCCTTTGGAAGGATGGAAGGATGAGTCAACCTTGAACCCTGTCAGTAGAATATTATATCGGATTGTTTTTTGAAAGGACCCTATGAAAATTTACACATTTTTTTTTCATAAAAGGGAAAGGGAAAAATAGCTAAATGTTAAGGAGGCAAAGCTAACAAAGATGCTTATCCAGGCAAAAGATTTTAAGTATTGAACTTTTTTAAAAAAAAAAAGGTTTGACGTCAATTCAATTTTCAATTTATATATTGATATATCAAATTTAGAAACTGCCCATCTCACTCATAAGTGACTCAAAAATCTTTGCATTGTTCATTTAAATGCAGATTTTCTTCCATACTTCCCCACCAAATAATCTGTGTATTTGAGAATCGTTAAAATGTGGTTCAGCTGACGTATGAAAATTGCTGCATAGATTCCTGAAAGGCAGGTGAATCACTAGCAGATACTACTTCCATTTGATTAAGAAGCAGGCTAGAGATGTCCCTTGCAATAAAGAAAGAAAAACATTTAAGAGGAAATTGTTTACTGTCAGCCTTCATTAGGTTTCAATCAATTACTTTATTAGACTTCCTCATTGAGTTAATCACTGCTTTTGTTAGCTAAAACATGCACATGCACGCATACTTTGCAACAGGTAGTTGATAGCAAGTAGAGCAATATTTTCCAGCTACAATCGTCTCTCTTTAATTTCCAGATTAGAAGTTGAGGTATACATGTGTGCCACTGTTCATATTGCAACACAATTTACATATATACTGGTCTTCCCTCCAGGGATACTGCTTGCTGATTGCTAGATTCTTCCTGCAGAGAACTAGTAATTTTAATTAACTGATGTGGGAGCAGAGCTACATCCTGCTCCCTTTCAGTAATCCTACTCAAGATTGCTGATTTTTTTTTTCATTGTTAATGACAGCTGAACACTAGCTATCTTGCCACCAAGAGGACTAGGTAAGGATTTGCGCTTCTTTATTCTTCCCAACAAATATTCTTATACATTTATAGGTAGGCAGAGTTCTGCAGAAAACTGAAAGTGATGAGCTTCATCTCCAGAATAACAGACTAACAGAGTTGGAAGGGACTTTGGAGGTATTCTAGTCCAATAGGAAACCCTACACCATTCTGGACAAATGGCTCTCCAATTTCTTCTTGAAAATCTCCAGTGATAGAGCACCCACAACTTCTAATGGCAAGCTGGTTTATTGTTCTTATTGTTAGGAAATTACTCCTTTGTTCTAGGTTGCTTCTCTCCTTGACTACTTTCCATCCATTGCTTCTTGTTCTGCTTTCAGGTGCTTTGGAGAATAGATTAATCCCTCCTTCTTTGTGGCAGCCCCTTAGATATTGGAACACTACTATCATGTCTCCCCTAGTCCTTTTTTATTAAACTAGATAGACCCAATTCCTGCAACTGTTCTTCATGTTTCAGCCTCCAGTTCCCTAATCCTCTTTGTTTCTCTTCTCTGTACTCTTTCTAGAGCAGTGTTCCCCAACCTTGGCAACTTGAAGATGTCGACTTCAACTCCCAGAATTCCCCAGCCAGCGAATGCTGGCTGGGGAATTCTGGGAGTTGAAGTCCAGACATCTTCAAGTTGCCAAGGTTGGGAAACACTGTTCTAGAGTCTCAACATCTTTTTTATATTGTGGCAACCAAAACTGGATGCGATATTCCAAGACCTTATAAAGTGGTACTAACACTTCACAGGATCTTGTTTCTTTCCTCTGTTAATGCAGCTTAGAACTGCATTGGCTTTTTTGATGGCTGCAGCACACTACTGGCTCACGTTTAAGTGATTGTCCACTAGGACTCCAAAATCCTTCTCTCAGCACTATTATTGAGCCAGGTACCATATACAATAGACAGGTACTTCTTATACTAGCTTCTATACGCCATCTGTTAAGGGATGCTGCTTAACACTAGCAATGTTGAAAACCTCATAAGAGCTGCACAAAGTCTTATATTTGAATATGGCTGGATTCTCACAGGAATCCAGGGATTTTAAACAAGGTTAAAGAGAGGAGGAAGAACATTTTAAGGACCCTGCTTGCAATGGCTACTTTCCACTACTTCATTTCCTATTGAATAGATTTAATAGCTGGCAGGCAATAAAACAGGGTGGAGATCCATGCATGCTTTACAATAAAGCCCTTTGCTTCTTCAATCATGGAATATGTAGTTTAGAGGCAAGAAAGCAGTATCAGTGATTTATTTAGAGTCATCAGACCCTGACTCAGCATCTTATGAAAAATCATAGATATCATAACCAATTCCTTCAGATTGATATGGCCAATAGTTAACAGAGAGCCAATGCATTCTTCAGATACTGATTTTATAATATTATGGCAACTACCAGCAATATAATTTGAGTTAAAAGGTGGGTTATCATCTATGAGTTAAATTTATGTTCTGGACAGAACTATGGCTAACATTTGGAATTATGCAAAAAATGCATTATCACTATTTAACAATGAAAATAGCCATATTATATAAGTGCATTATCACAACAGTGAATATTATTTCTGAATAGCAAGGATTGTTATTAGAGAAAAGAACTATGGACTAATCAAACTGTACAACATTAGATTTAGATCACAACAGAAATGGATGGATGAATCTTTAGTAATGGACTCCTCTTTCAGATGATAATAATACTATGACAGAAATCCCATATTATTCCTCATGAATGAAATTTTTGTATTGTCTGAAACTTAATCTCCAAATCACAGTCAGTAGATTGAAATGAAATTGACATCATGATACAGAAACTCTAACTACAGAAACAAAAAACAACTTTTTCTGACTTCATGAGAGATTGAACTTAATGTTTCCCTGAGCATCCCTACTGGAGGGCATGGTAATTCAAGTCAAACAGTCTCCATCTGTCTACTTTTTTCTTTTGGAATAAATAATAATTATATATTGTTTAAGATTTCTAGGTTGCT
>JALIGW010000001.1:176060265-176207765 GCA_023053685.1 Diadophis punctatus similis | reverse complement strand
AAGGAAAGTGAGAATGAAAAGTGTTCATGATACTACTTTGGAAAGAAAAGGAGTATAGATCAGGAGAAACCTGGTCATGAAGCTGCAGTAGAGAATTCACCAGAAATGGACAATACAAGATTCCCTCTTAGTTTCTTTACCTTCTCACTCCTTCTACCTGACATCTCGGTTCTCTGAGTATAGCTGGATGAAAGAGTTCCACCTGAGAATTCCTCAGTTCCTTTATAATTTTGGCAGCTTGACCATGATCACATTTTGTTGCAGCCAGTGACCAAATGAGTGATCAAAGTGTGTTTTATTCAGAAGTTAAGAATGTTATATTTTGTTAAAGTTTGGGGAAAACATTGTGCTTGATCATTGCTTCCACTAAGCTACTTAGTGGAGTTAGTTTGTTTTTCAACCAAATAGTCAATGACTTGGAGAGGACCAAATGATACAGAAGTGTTCTTAAACTATTTAGATCACAGGAACACAGACCTCATAGACTGCATAGTCATCTCTGGGTCAATATAGGTGTAGCCCTCAGAGATTTCTAATATTTGTTAACAAGTTACAGCAGCTACTGAGTAAATAATTCTGAACAGCTTGCCTTCAGAAGTTGTAGGTGCTCCATCACCGGAGGCTTTTAAGAAGACACTGGATAGCCACTTGTCTAAAATGGTATAGGGTCTCCTGCTTGAACAGGCTTCCAAGATCCCTTCCACTTCTGTTATTCTGTTAAATGCTTTATTATTATTATTATTATTATTATTATTATTATTATTATTATTATTATTATTATTATTATTATTATTATTATTATTATTATTATTATTATTATTATTATTATTATTATTATTATTATTATTATTATTATTATTATTATTATTATTATGTACTCAAGTTAACCTTGATTCCTGACAACTGCTTTGATTAATCCCTGCAGTTTTCTTTAAAAATTTTCGGAAGTGGCTTGCCCTTGTCCACTTACAGAAAGAGAATGCTTACAGAAACTCACTCAGCTGGTTTTATGCTTCAGGGGCTACTCATGGCTTCCTGGAGCCCAACTCCAATCTCTTTCACTGTAGGATTCAGTGGTGGGTTTCAGCAGGTTCTGATCAGTTCTGGAAAACTGGTAGCGGAAACTTTGAGTAGTTTGGAGAACCGGTAAATACCACCTCTGACTGGCCCCGCCTCCATCTATTCTCTGTCTCTCAAGTCCCAGCTGATCAGGAGGAAATGGGGATTTTGCAGTAATCTTCCCCTGGAGTGGGGTGGGAATGGAGATTTTACAGTATTCTTTCCCTGGAGTGGGGTGGGAATGAAGATTTTACAGTATCCTTCCCCTGCCATGCCCACCAAGCCACGCCCACAGAACTGCTAGTAAAAAAATTTGAATCCCACCATTGGTAGGATTATGTAGCATTCTCTCTCTGCTAGATCATGTAGGTAGGCAGATTCTACCTGAAGAAGCTGGTCCCAAATGGAACAATGGCCAAAGCCATAAAGGACATTATAGGTAATCACCAGTATTTTGTCTTGGATCCCCTTTTTGCTCAGACCTCAATCCAAAGTCATGTAAATGGCATCTGCCACTTCAGGATGGTGCTGAGATTCTTCTCTAGTTTGCCTCTGAGATAATAATTTGATTAAAGAATTAAAGAATTCAGCCAAACAGCATTACTTGATTAGTAGTGTACATTTATTTGGATTCTCATTGTTGCAGCGTTCTTTAAAAAGAAAAAGTTTATCATGACTGCTATTTTTTCCCATCTGGATTATTGCTACTTTTTCATGATGTGGCAACAGATGTATTAATTGAATTTGGTGTCTTCTGGCAGCTGTGAAAATGATGCCTCACAGTTTTACCTGGCCACATTGATTTTAAACACAGAGATTCTCAAAGAAAGGAAAGACATTGATTTGACAGAAATAAAGAAAAGTCTAGTCCTGTTGTTTCCTTTGGCTACAAGCAAAGTGTAAAATAAATCTCAAGCAGCTGAGAAAGATGGGAAAGACTAGCAACCTTGAAAACTCCTATTTAACACACACACACACACACACACACACACACACACACACACACACACACACACACGTGGAGGGAGAGGGAGAGGGAGAGGGAGAGGGAGAGGGAGAGAGAGAGAGAGAGAGAGAGAGAGAGAGAGAGAGAGAGAGAGAGAGAGAGAGAGAGAGAGAGAGAGAGAGAGAGAGAGACCCAACCCTACAGAAATCAGAAATTCAATATTTGATCTGGTTTGAGGCATTAAACTTTAGCAAGCATGATAAACTGCTTTGCTTAGAATAACACTATGACAGCAATTGCCTTTAAACAAATAAACCCAACAATATTTAAAAGATGTCTAATATTGTTGTGCCTACAATTCTAAATCTTGCTTCAAAATTTTTAGGTGATCATTCGAAAACGTGATACTTTATTATTGGCTTTGTATTTTCACTGTTGTCATGCTTTCTTCTTTTTCTATCTACTTCACAGTGAACCATCTGGATTAAAAAAAATTAGCCCTTGGAACAAAACCATTTCTTGAAATGTTGTTCTTTTTTGCAGTATCAGGTATAATTCTGAGGAAGAGGGAGAGAAAGGTACAGAATTTTAGAAATACTATTTCAACTATATTCTGAATTAACTTTCTGCCCATCAATGTTACTACTGATGAGTTCACTGTCACATTTGGAGGTTCCTTCTGCTTTTAGCAGCTCATCCTAGTCTACAAAACCTTCTCCATTGTTCATCTTTGGAATATGTGAGCACTCCAGAATAATACAAAGTCAACATGGAGGATTAGCATTTGGGACCCTTTTTAAATCTTTTAGAAGGAAGCAGGATTTAAATAAAAGACTCCTGAAGGAACTTTAATGAGGATGCAAAAACCTGCAACAGAACAAGCAAAGGCAGAACAGATTCTTTGCCAGGTATGTGAGCAAGTATAGGTGGAATCCAGGGGTGGGTTCCACTTACCTTCGCCACCGGTTCACATCGTGACATTTTGCGCGCACGCGCTTGCTCGGCTCATGCGCGTGCGCACATTCCCCTGTGCATTTTCACTTCCGTGCATGCTCAGTAGCAGGATTCAGCCTGAAACACAGCTGAGGAGCTGATCAGTTGTGCTTTGGGCAAAGAAATAAAGGTGAGTATTAACCCTGGGAAAGGCAGGAGGGCTCTTTTTCAAACCGCGGAAGAGGAGAAGCCATCCAAACACAGAAAAATTCACCAAAAATTCCCCAAAAAAGATGGCGGTGCCCACAGACTGGCACTGACTAAACTGGATCTGTGACACCATCGTCGCGTCACCAGTGGGGTGATCTGGTCCGAACCAGGAGGAACCCACCCCTGGTGGAATCTTTCTTCCCTCTTCATCTGTTCCCTTGAAAAGAAAGAACTTTCCTGTCTCCTGAAATCCATATAGAATTCTGATATTTCTCCCATTTGACTTGTCCTGCTTCGAAGTCCCTTCTAGAATGGGATAACCGCAAAGCAGGGACAAATTTGCCCAATGGGATTCCAGGTCATAGGTGTAATGTATATTGTTATTGGTCTTTTAATAATCTCATAATATTTTATTGGGACATAATGGGCATATTGTAGGATTTCTATTTTTACCTTAGCATGTGGAAGTCTGATATTTCATTGTACAATAATATTGTTAGCAATATTTAGTCTCACTGGTTTTCCATCTTTCAAGGAAATCTCAAAGAAACTCCATGTTTAGTTCCACAGCAGTTTGCAGCATATTGGAGAAATGTACCATATTTCTCGGAGTATAAGACACACCGGAGTATAAGACGCACCTTAGTTTTGGGGGAGGAAAATAGGGGGAAAAATCTGCCTACCAGGTATTCATCTGGCTAGCGTCCTTAGTCTGGTCAGCTTCAGCACATTATTTTATCCCCTGGTTAGGGCTTAATAGCAATAGCACTTAGACTTATATATCGCTTCATAGTGCTTTACAGCCTTCTCTAAGCGGTTTACAGAGTTCAGCATATTGCCCCCAACAATCTGGGTCCTCATTTTACCGACCTCAGAAGGATGGAAGGCTGAGTCAACCTTGAGCCGGTGAGATTTGAACCGCTGACCTGCTGAACTAGCAGCCAGCTGAAGTAGGTTGCAGTGCTGCTTTTAACCACTGCGCCACCTCGGCTCCTATAGGTTTTTTAAAAAACCTTATTCGGAGCAAGTAGCAATGAAAAAAAGCCTGCAAAGACTTAAGGCTGGAAAAAACCTTATTCGGAGTGATTAGCAATGAAAAAAAGCCTGCAAGCTGATAAGAGCCAGGAAGATCATTACTGCCTCGTTAGGCTGAAAAAAAAAAGCTTCAAAAAAGCTACATTCAGAGTATAAGACACACCCAAATTTTCAGTCTCTTTTAGGGCGGAAAAAGGTGCATCTTATACTCTGAAAAATACGATATGTATAACACATCCCTCCCCGTGAACCTCTTCCTCAGCACTCATCTCTCTTGGAAACCACACCACAACAAAAGTAAAAGAAATTGTAAAGGAATTCTAAATGCCTTTGTGAATAAGGTAGAAAACCAAATGTGTGAAAAGAAATTTTACAACATTGTGGTGCAATAGTTAATGCACCTGGCTAGAAATGAGGAGTCTGTGAGTTATAGTCCTGCTTTAGGCATGAAAGTCAGCTAGGTGACTTTGGATAGTCACTCTCAACAGACCTCTCAGGGTTATTATTGTGGGGAAAATAGGAGGAGGAAGAATTATTAGGAATGCTCACCATCTTGATTTATTTATAAATATAATAAATTTAGTATTTATATATTAAATTGGCCTATTTGAAATTTGATATATGGTCAATCAAGGTGAAAATAGGAATATTCTTTTTTAACCAAAAGATTAAAACAGAAAAAGATTCCATTTGGGGGGGGAGGGAATTAGAAAGTGTGGTTTTTACTTTTTAAACATAGACATTTCAATTGAATTATCTTCAAAAGTCCAGATAATTTTTAGGAAAATTTAAGGAATTGGAAAAGAACCAAATGAAGATTTGAGAGAAGAGTACACAGCCACAACAGACACAAAAGGAACCTGGAAGGGATGATTCTGAATTAAATGCTAGAGGTATTGATTTGTATAAACATTTGAGTGAAGAATTTATTTCAGCAGGAATAAAAAGAAAAAGAAAAGAAATGGAGTTGTTTTATATATTAACCCCCAACTAAAACCAGAACTTACTGTGTATTGACAGATGTTCTGTCAATAAGTTCATAAGATAAGAACATGGAAGGTTTGTTGGGGTTGGAGATGGACTTGTGTGGGGTCAAGTCTATGGTATTGGGAATCTATGCTCCAAATGAGGATAAAGTGACTATTTATAAACAACCCATGGAGAGCTTAATAGCCTGTTAGTATGACAACTAAAGTATTTATTGAGGGATTGCAATGGAGTCTTTTTCCCACTATTGGATGGAACATCAGAGAAAAGGATTAATATGACCCAAAGCAAATTAATAAAGAGGTTTAAAAAACAACAACGGACAACTTAGGGTTAGTGGATGTACAAAGAGAGAAATGTGGGAATTCTACAAAGTACACTTTCTTTTCAGAAAAAAAATATATAGATCATTTTCAAGAGTAGATATGATTTGGATTTCAAATAACTTGGATACTAAGACTAAGGTCTCTATGGTAAAGATTTTACCAAAAACTTTAACTGATGATAACCCTGTGAGTTTAGGTTATGAAAGGATATCTAGTTCTTTTAGATGGAGGCTAACCAAAATGTTACAAAAAGAAAGAACAGTGAAGCGTTGTAAAAAGAATTTTTTTTACAAAAAATAATTTACACAAATACACTGATTTTATATAGCATTATACTGAACTCAAAAAGAAGAGGCAAGAGAAAACATGATCTATTTTGGATGAGATAAAAAGAAAAGAAGAATAATTAAATTCCCAGAGAAGATAAGTATCTCTCAGCAAATTAAACTTTTACAGCAACAGCTATCAATTTTAGCGGTAAGAAATGGAAATAAAAATGAATTATGTAAAGCAAAGAAATTTTGAATTTGTAAATAAACCAGGGAAATGGTTACCTTAGAAATTAAGAAAAAGAAAAGCAAATGGAACTGACATTTCAAGTGATAGATAATGTACCGTATTTTTCGGAGTATAAGACGCACCGGAGTATAAGATGCACCTAGATTTTAGAGGAGGAAAACAAGGAAAAAAGGATTCTGAACCAAATGGTGTAGTAATATATTATTTCATAAAATACCAGTGTAGCAGAATGCTTTTTACAACCATATATACTTTTTACAACCATGTACACTTTTTACAACCATGTATACTTTTTACAAACTTCAAACTTGACAGCTTTAAGACTAGTGGACTTCAACTCTCAGAATGGGAGTTGAAGTCCACAAGTCTTAAACTTGCCAAGTTTGAAGACCCTTGCACCCCTAACCCCTAACCCAGGGATCTTCAAACTTGACAGCTTTAAGACTAGTGGACTTCAACTCCCAGAATTCCTCCTCCAGTCATGCTAGATGGGGTAATTAGAAGGCAAAAACACTCCAGTTTTTTTGCAAAAAACAGCCCGTATTTTGCTCTCTTTTTTTGGTGCAAAAACAGGGCATGCAGAGGGTTTGGGAATCCTGCAGAGCACTCCTAGGGGGTGGGGGAAGGCAAAAATGCCCCCATCTTTGCAAAAAAACAGCCCGTTTTTCGCAAAAGTGAAATGCGGGGGCGGTGCTTCGGGAGCCCCCAAAAATGGCTGTATTCGGTGTATAAGATGCACCGACATTTCCACCCTCTTTTGGGGGGCAAAAGGGTGCATCTTATACTCCGAAAAATACGGTATTAATGGTTAATGCGGCTATGCAAAGAGCATTTCATCAGTATTATTCCAGTATTATTCCAAAAAAAGACATGCTATTCTTTTCAAGAAAAGAGATGAACATCTACTAAGGATTACAGAGAAATAAGGACAAATTTTGAATTGATCTATAACAACAAGGGACGTTTTTGAAGCTATAAAAAGCAGGAAAAGCACCTGAATCCTATGGACTATCAGGCTTTTATTGTAAATGTTTTCAGGATGACTTTTATACCCTATAAAATGATGAATTCTATTTTACAAGCAGGGAAATTGCCAGAGACTGGTCTCTTCTCTCGCTGACTGATAATATCTGTTTCACTGACTGATAGTCTATGGAGAAGTCTGGAGTGTGAAAGATCTAAAAGGCAAATATTCTAAATAAGACAACAGAGCTGAGTTAATTTATCAGGGATAAATACTTAAATTGCAGTGTCCTCAAAGGCAACGAACAAGCAATTGCACAAGCTTATCCACTAAGATTAAAAGAAGAAGGAATAGATGTAAACCAGGGGCGGGTTCCTAATTTTTTTACTACCACTCTGTGGGTGTGGCTTATTTTGTGGGTGTGGCTTGCCAGCCATGTGACCGGGTGGGTGTGGGCCTCAGGAGCTTGGCAGCGGCCGGAGAAGCAGGGGGGCATTGCCCACCCGCAACACAGTCCCCCACAGCGGGAGCAGCAAGACTGCGGCAGCGGTTCTTCTAGAAGGCTCCATCCGGCCTGACTGCTTCTCCCCATTCGATGATCCTAGGCTCCTGCCTCCCGTTCCCCCTCCCCTCAGCAGCTCAAAAAGCCTCGAACGTGCGAAAATGCCTAGGATCATCACCGTGCGTTCGTGGCTTCTCGGAGTGCTGAAGGGAGGGGAATGGAGATAGCTCCTACCGCCCATTCTTTCAGCGTCTCACGGGCTCCCTCAGCCATCCCAGAGGAGCTGAGATAGCGCAGTGGTTAAAAGCAGCATTGCGACCTTCAGCTGATTGCTAGTTCAGCAGTTCGGCTGTTCAAATCTCACTAGGCTCAAGGTTGACTCAGCCTTCCATCCTTCCGAGGTGGGTAAAATGAGGACCCAGATTGTTGGGGGCAATATGCTGAACTCTAAACTGCTTAGAGAGGGCTGTAAAGCACTATGAAGCGGTATATAAGTAAAGTGCTATTGCTATTGCTATCCTCCCCTGCTTGGACTCACTGTGGGGTAGGAAGGCAGTGCATGTGCAGTGCTGGAAGCTCGGCTTCTGGCCATGCGCAGAAGAAATTTTTTTTAAAAAAATTTAAAAACATTTTTTTAAAATAATTTTTAAAAACTTTTTTTAAAAATGGCGGCGCCCAGGCGCCGGCAACCAACCGCACCAGTACTGTGATGTCACCAGTGGGCCGCTACCAGTGCTATAGAGTGGACCGCACCGCTAGGAACCCACCACTGATGTAAACAAAAGATATGAATACATAGAACTTTAAAAGTGACAAAATAATAAGAAAGTAGCTGATGTCATGTTCTTTCCAAATCCATTCACCAGTCTTATTCAACAGAATAGGATAATTCCCTTACCCTGCTGCTTGTAGGCTTCCTGAAAGGGCAGAGAGTTAGCTGTTATTTCCATTTTTAATGCTATACATTTGCCAGTGGGAGGAAAAATAGTTGTAGGCATTTTTCCCATCTCAGGTGGCAAAATAATGTGACCCATTTTAAGCGCTATAAACTCTGCCTTGAGAAATGCACTGTTTATTTCGCTTCCTCAGACAGACAAATGTCATCACGTGCAGACCTAGAAGCTACTGATTTTCAATCCCAGATTGTACAAGCAAAGATATTTTAAACCTCCCCTTCAAATTTGTTTGTAAGCTTGGTAGTAGCCAAGACTGTATTTTCAGCAGGTAATGTTATCAGAGGTCCAGATTGCAGCAAACGGGGGGCCCTAAGACTTCACAAAAATCAAGAATTCATCCTCCATGCATTCATTAAATTCATCTCGTTTATGTCTTGCCGGTCTCTTTTCTAGCTTACTAGCTTCTCCCTGGTGCTATTCTAAGAAACTTATTGCTTCTTGGAAAATAGATTTTGGAACTGTAACAAATTTGATGAGAGAGATGATGTATGTCCTATCTCAATAGATTTCCCATTTTCCCCAAAAGGGTTGAGAAGAATGACAAATCTAAGAAATGCTGCATCACATTAATTTAGATTTTCAATCTATTTTTCCAGAACCAGTGAAGTTTCTCAGAGAAGCACTGAAAACTGTGAGGATCTTTCAGAAAACCTATAATGCTCTTTAATAAGCAAGGGATAGTTAGTTTTCCCAGTGAAAGACACCTTACAAAAGGCCATCCAATACTGGCATGGTTTAAATACATGATACACAGGTATGATTTCTTTGTGAAGGGGAACCGACTCTTTATATTTCAGCATATTTCTAATATTTCACTTCTTGTTTCTTCATGCAATATATAATATTTCTTTCTGCAAATTGAGAACAATGTTACTCAATTAAATATTTCTTCCTTAGTTACTGGCCTTAGCGGCTAGAAATTCTAAGAAGTATAGTTAACATATTTAAAGATGTGAAGTTTGAAAAATCTACTGTTGTCTCTCTCTCTCTTTCTCTTCCTTTCTCTATCATCAATTATCAAAGTATTATCTATTTATGTATTCATCTAGATCACAGGTGTCAAACTCGTGATGTCACATCATCATGTGACGTATCGTGATTTTCCTCCCCTTAGCTAAATTGGGGTGGGGGTGGCCAGCACGTGACGCATCCTGCCTACTGGCCATGAGTTTGACACTCCTGATCTAGATTTATCAATGTAATATAAACTTATGCATACTTAAAAATTTATATGTATATTTCATTTTAGAGAGAGAGAGATTATGTATATGTGTGCATCACATTATCACATTATTAACTGAAAATCATTATATATCTATATCTACCCTGTTTCCTTTCCCCCAAAATAAGACATCCCTTGATAATAAGCCCAATCAGGTTTTTGAGTGCATGGCAATAAGGTCAAGAGCTTATTTCAGGGTTCAAAAAAATATAAGACAGGGTCCTATTTTCGGGTATATCTATATCTATATCTATCTATATCTAATATCTATCTATCTATCTTATCTATTTATCTATCTTATCTATCTGTCTGTCTGTCTGTCTGTCTGTCTGTCCGTCCGTCCATCCATCCATCCATCCATCCATCCATCCATCCATCCATCCATCCATCCATCCATCCATCCATCCATCCATCCATCCATCCATCCATCCATCTATCTATCTATCTATCTATCTATCTATCTATCTATCTATCTATCTATCTATCTATCTATCTATCTATCTATCTAATCTATCTATCTATTATCATCTATCTATCATCTATCTATCTATCTATCTATCTATCTATCTATCTATCTATCCATCTATCTATCCATCTATTTACCAAAATTTCTCTCAAGTCGAGCAGAAGTTCTTGCACACCTTCAGTTCTGTCTCTGAGATCCTTAAAGGTGAAGACTTCAGGGACAGAGACCAAAGCTGTGACTGACCCCTTCTATTGTTGGAGTTCCAGAGCCTCCCTCTACCAGTCTCCTCAGCATTGTTTCATCCGTTCTTGCCTTTGTCATCTCTTCCAAGGCAGAAGTAGCTGGAGTGAAAATGTGCTGCCTTTCTTCCCCTCACCTTTTCAACCCGTTCTGGCCAATTGTCTTATACTCAGCTATTTTTCCTTAGCCATAGAGCATGCAGGGAGGGATGGACAAACATGAGGAAACAATTGCTAATGTCAACCTCTTCCTTTGTCTTTCATTGTTAGAACATTCTGCCCTCTCTAATTAAGCTGCAGCAGGGAGAAGCATTAGACCCACAAAAGCATGAAATCAAAGGCAGCTATTGGAAAGCAGCTATTGGAAAGTGCATGCTGTTTTAATTTAAATTCAGCATGTATTTGGTGTGGTGCAGTGTGTTTAAATTGATGGGAGAGTAGGCATGGTTTTGTTTTAAATATGCACAAAATTACAGATGTTAAAGAGTTGTCAAACCCACTGGGTTAAGGGCAAAAAAGTGGAATTGCAAAAAAGGCTGCTTTTTCATTTACCTTGCTAGAACAGCGCTTTGTGTATTCACATTGTCTCTGCTCTAATTCACTTTTCTGCTGCCAAAATGTAAGCCTGGCATCAAGCTTTTTATGTGATACATCATTTGTATTCTTCTCCCATAAATCTAAGAGTAATGGACATGAGGTCATTTCATTTTATTCTTAAAAGAGGAAACGAGAAAACCTAAGCCAGGGAGGATAACTTAAAGGCTGTGGAACATCTCCTCAAAATGCCCCCAAATTGTAATTGCTAATGTAACAAAAAAAGGAAAACCACAAAATTCAAGGAAGACATTAATATTGAATTAAAGTAATTCATTTGCTTTTCATTTACTTGCATTTAAAGGAAAATTAATTCAAATTCAATTTATAGTTTGTCTGGACCTCACCCATGATTTTAAAGCATGACCCACAATCTGCCAGTCAAAGATTAGCCTCCTTCCCGAACTGTATACTTCTGCTTTTGGGATAAGAATTCAGAATAAGCATATGAATTCAGGTTATCCTAATCTACCAACCTGAATTTTATAATTGCTAATCATGGATAATGGGAAGAAAATAAAATTACCCTAGTCCAGTAGAAGTCCACATACTGTATGCTTCTAATTATTGCATAAGTATTATGTGTATAACATTTTTATATAGAGACTCAGGGGACACACATATTTAGGTAGCTTTAAAAGACAAGATTTTAAGACAGATTTTATTCTTGCTAAACACAGGACCTTAGATAATAGTGCACATTTTAATGGGTCAAAATCTATGCTTAAAACTGAAATGGTCACTGAATTCCTGGGCTGCAGCCTAACACACATTTGAACTCAATCCTATTTTCCTCCTTTAGTCACATGATACATTACAGTTGGGCAAGGATTTTTGAAGGGCTCTGGGGATTAGACCTAAGTTGTTTGAAGGAACTTCATGCTGTTCTGGGACTTTACTTTTAGCTGGCATAGAATCTCAGAAGCTACAAGCAAGATGTGTAATAGGCAAAGTTAAGGGGGAGGCTTAATGTGGTTTCTTTAATTTGTGCAATAGATCTGTCTTTGGCCAATCCTTATTCCCACTGCAAATCAATGTGTACTTCACTATGAGGTATAATCCTACCTTGTAATACAGAAAAATATATTCTTGTGATTGGTGGGTCTTATCAACTGATAGGTATGCTTAGCAATAGAGCTCCTCAATATTTTGGGCAGTATTTTGGTCCATTCAGGACAGTCACACACAAATCCCTGGGAGTCAGTCAAGCATCTCTGGTCCTCACTGCTATCTGCATTCCACCCTAAAGGCCTATCACTTGGTCCTGCGGTTTATCCACCTGCTGAAAGAAGCATCTTTCTCTCAGGGAAGTAATTGGGAGGCCAAGTCTCAGTGGAGAAAGGAAAGAGCACTAAAGAACATTGAAAGTTGCCATCTCTGTCTATTTTTTTCTCCTGTCTGGATCGGCCCAGGGGAAGAAGAGGAGCAAGGGGCAGTTCTTAACTGTATTCTTTGATTGAATTAAGCTTTCTTACAAATAATTGAATTACCTATAAGTTCACTTTCCTATCTTTGGTTCCCCGTGATACCCTTCCACATGGAGCATAATTTTAAGCATGTTTTTCATTGTGGTTGTTTCTTAATGTGTTTAGGATCACAGTCTATGTGATACCTTCTTCATATCCTTCAGATGCTGCTTCTGAGGTAGGTACCCTCTACTACCTGATATTCCTGTATCCCTCACAACTGGCTGTGTTGTTTGGAGCTTTGCAGAGTTAAGTTCAGCAAATCTAAAGAATCTTAAAGATTTAAAACAGTTAGTCCCCTTTACTAATTTAAACAATGCAGTTCAAAAATGAGCAGCAGTAGATACAAGCATTTCGTATTGACTCGCCAGTACCAAACTTACAATAACACTGTTAAAAGTGGCATAGTATATAGGGTCTAGCAAGAGCGTTAGTTAAACATGTGACATATACAGAAACCAGCCCATGACAAACCTTATGTCCACGGAAGGCATAGATTGACGTACAGTTGTTTCTGTGCACACAAAGGAGGCTTCAATCAATTGATGGCAACCGCTTTGGTGAAACGCAGAAAGCGAGAGTTCCTGTGGCACAGCAGAACTTTGAACACAGTGTTTGAATCGACTTGGTGACCCGTAGATAGTATATGTCTCGCGATACCAGAAGAAGGCATTTTGTGGCCATAGTTTGCTGTTGGATTACTTAGTACTGTCTGAACCAGTGGTGGGTTCCTACCGGTGCGGTCCACTCTATAGCACCGGTAGCGGTCCGCTGGTGACGTCACAGTACCGGTGCGGTCGGTTGCCAATGCCTGGGCACCACCATTTTTTTTAATTAATTTTTTTTTAATTTCTTCTGCGCATGCCTAGAAGCTGAGCTTCCGGCACTGCGCATGCACTGCCTTCCTAACCCACAGTGAGCCCAAGCAGGGGAGGATGGCTGAGGGAGTGCGTGAGACACTGAAAGAACGGGCAGCAGGAGCTATCTCCATTCCCCTCCCTTCAGCAGTCCGAGAAGCCAGGAACGCGTGGTGATGATCCTAGGCATTTTTGCACGTTCGAGGCTTCTCGAGCTGCTGAGGGGAGGGGGAATGGGCGGCAGGAACCTAGGATCATCGAATGGGGAGAAGCATTCAGGCTGGACGGAGCCTCCTAGAAGAACTGCTGCCGCGGTCTTGCTGCTCCTGCTGTGGGGGGCTGCATTGCGGGTGGGCAATGCCCCCGCTTCTCCAGCCGCTGCCAAGCTCCCGAGGCCCACGCCCACCCGGTCACATGGCGGGCAAGCCACACCCACAAAATAAGCCATGCCCACAGTGTGGTAGTAAAAAAATTAGGAACCCGCCCCTGGTCTGAAACCATTTCTGTCTGAACCCATTTCAGAAAATGCTCCTTCATTCTGATAGGTGCCTGGCTTTCAGAATGAAGGAGCACTTTCCGAAATGGATTCAGACAGTACTGAGTAATCCAACAGCAAATCATAACTACAAAACGCCTTCTTCTGCTGTTGCAAGATATATACTCGCTACTGGTCACTAAGTTGATTCAAACACTGTGTTCAAAGTTTTGCTGCGCCACAGGAACTCTCATTTTCTGCGTTTGGTCAAAGTGGTTGCCATCAATCGATTGAAACCTCCTTTGTGTGTGCAGAAACAACTGAACGTCAATCTACACCTTCTGTGGGCATAAGGTTTGTCATGGACTGGTTTCTGCATACATCACATGTTTAACTAATGCTCTCTCTATAGACCCTATGTTCTATGTCACTTTTAACCATGTTATTGTAAGTTTGGTACTGAGGAGTCAATATGAGATGCTTGCATCTACCTCTGTTCGTTTTTTTAACTGCGTTGTTTAAATCTTAAAGATGCCACCATTCCCTAATAAATAATAGCCACACTTGCCATTGATTTCACAAATAAGTGTCTGCTAATGATGCATTCTGGGGTTTCTAATATTCAATTCCCTGTTGATATGTCGCTCCCTGTACACTTTTCTTATTAACGTTAAATCTAGTAAATTTAATGTGTTTCAAAAGCAAACAATACTTCTTAACTCGATTAGCCCTATTTTGTGAAATGAAATAAGTAGGTCAAAAATATAGAAGTATTTTTTTTAAAAAAAACAGTTAATGTGTTGGCCTTTTTAATTAAAGGCTTCTTGTTACTTTTTAAAAAACTATTATAGCTTGCAAGATAAACTTAAATTTAATGTTGACATTAACTTATTTTTGTCTATTCAAAGCTAATGAAATTGCTAATCAAAATGGCTTCTAAACATGCTTCATTAATATTTATAATGGCAGGGAGTTTGAGAAGCAAATATTGTCTGCAGAAGGCATAGCTGCAATGCATAACCTTGACATACAGGGCTTTATAATCTGTGATGATATTTTATAAGAGTTTTATTAAACATTGTACTTTAAAAGTACTAAATGAATGAAAGAATAAAAATAAAAAATACAAAAGAAAGAAAACATAGAAAAATAAGAATGTACTAAAGAAAAAGAAATGAAATATAAATAAATTTATTTATTACAAGTATATTTTAATAACTTATCACCTTCTCTTAAAATACATGCATTTTCATATCCCATCTTTTATCTATAAACAAATCTTTAAAGTCTCGTTTAGTCCTGATCAGCAAAACTCCATTAAAGCTTTCCAGAGATAACATCTTTATTTTTCACTTGATCAAAGAAACCTGCTTCATATTCCTTCCTTTTAACAATCTTGATCTTTAATCCCTTCAAATACTGTCCTAGAACTTTATTCCTTTTCATTTTTTTTCTTTGTCCCTTCTCACAAAATCCTTCAAAACTTGTTTCTTTTGTAAATCCAACATAGGAAAGTTATCAAGATCATATTTTTTGTTTGTTATTTGTATATCCCTTATGATTATTAAGACATCAGCTGGTTTCGCTTATATATGTACAATGTAACATCTTTTTCCATATCATTATAGCAATAGCACTTAGACTTATATACCGCTTCATAGTGCTTTACAGCCCTCTCTAAGCGGTTTACAGAGTTCAGCATATTGCCCCCAACAATCTGGGTCCTCATTTTACCGACCTCGGAAGGATGGAAGGATGAGTCAACCTTGAGCCTGGTGAGATTTGAACAGCTGAACTGCTGAACTAGCAGTCAGCTGGAGTAGCCTGCAGTAGCTGCATTTAACCACTGCGCCACCTCGGCTCCTATTTTTTAGCCTGTGATTTTTAAGCCCACCTTCAGATTAATCTAAAATGTAAGAGTTTTACCAGTTTTGTCTGATAAAATGTGTTTCTCCTTCATAATATATTTTAAACACAATCTGTCTATAATGGCAAATACTTTTAAAATTTACTTCGGGGTCCATTGTTCATAAATATCCTTCAATACACCCAAAGAGTTAAATTTTGTTTTGTGTTGTTTGTTTGTTTGTTTGTTTGTTCACATCCAACTCTCAAAGTGAGGAGAAAGAGATCACATCTGCAGAGGTTTATATCTATTTGACAGGTATGTCTCCTTAGGAAAATAAATATATATTCATTCTCCAAGGTCTCCATGATTAGGACCAAAAAGAAAATTATAATACAGTCTCTAATGACTATACTGGTTATTGAAATAGGGGGTGTGTTTTTAGACAAAATCATGCTGAGAGAATTTTGAGCTGGTCTCATCTTTCATTTTAACAATTGTCAGGGAAGAACAATAATCTACAGTGAAGTATTAATTTTATTTTGCTGTTTCCTTTAATTTGTTTTGAAAAGTCTTATTTGTTTTCTTCCTCCAATACTGCTCATTCCTGGCAAGTAATATGATGGCCTATTAGTTAAGTAGTTGAGAAATCTGTTTAACTTTGGGATGGGTTCAAGTAAATTGAGGGATAAAGTAAATTAAAAATTGTATTGAGCCACTTTCAGCATTGGGCTTTTTTTATTCTTGATAACATTAGAGAAAATACATTTAGAGGTGGAGACCTACCGATCCACAGTATTTGCTGCAAGTTGTCTTTAAAAACTTCCTAGATATTGTCCTTTGCCTTTATATAACTTAGAAATAGAATAGAATAACAGAGTTGGAAGGGACCTTGGAGGTCTTCTAGTCCAACCCCCTGGTTAGGCAGGAAATCCTACACCACTTCAGACAAATGGTTATCCAACATCTTCTTAAAAACTTCCAGTGTTGGAGCATTCACAACTTCTGGAGGCAAGTTGTTCCACTGATTAATTGTTCTAACTGTCAGGAAATTTCTCCTTAGTTTTAAGTTGCTTCTCTCCTTGATTAGTTTCCACCCATTGCTTCTTGCCCTACCCTCAGGTGCTTTGGAGAATAGCTTGACTCCCTCTTTTTGTGTCAGGCCCTGAGATATTGAAACACTGTTATCATGTCACCCCTAGGTCACCCCTAGTCCTTCTTGTCATCAGAGTAGACACACCCAGTTCCAGCAACCGTTCTTTATATGTGTTAGCCTCCAGTCCCCTAATCATCTTTGTTGCTTTGTTCTCTGCACTCTTTGTAGAATCTCACATTATGACAACATGTCCTGGTGGAATCTCTGTTGGGCCATCCATCAGAAAAAAACAGAGCACTATGTCCTGGAATTATGGATTGTACAGGTTCTAGTATCTTACTGGTTTGGCAAAATTCAAAAGAGTTTTTCCTGTAGCAGGATTGTTCAGCCTGTGATCTTTACAGATGCAATATAGAAAGAAGCTGGGAGTTGTTGCTTAGCAATATTTGGGTCGTTACAATTTACCCACCCTTGTTCTAGCATGTTGAGATGCAATGTTTGCATTAGCACCTAAATAGAAAAGCTAACTAACATAAGTGTCAATGCTGCTAGTCATTGGGAAGAGTTGATAGCTGATTTAGCTCAGAGGTCTTCAAACTTGGCAACTTTAAGACTTGTGGACTTCAACTCCCAGAATTCTCCAACCAGCTATGCTGGCTAGAGAATTCTGGGAGTTGAAGTCCACAAGTCTTAAAGTTGCCAAGTTTGGGGACCCCTGAATTATTCTAGCTCAACTAGATCATACTCCAGAGCAAGATTCCAAACATCCCATTCCTGCTTTTCTCTAGGATACATTGTGTTCTTACAATTTTTTTTTCAAAATAGTGTTTAAGATTTCCAATATTGAGAATTATGTGTGAAATGTCACTTACGGTACATTTTGGGAAATCTGCTGATTACCATAGAACATTAGATTAAGGGACAGGCTTTTCTGACTTCTAGCTTAATCATAATAGTGCAATCTTCTGTTCCTTACTTGTGAGGAGTTCCAAAATTAAGAATTATTTATTGAGTAAATATGCATTAGTTTGAACTGCAAGTGTGTGCATTTTAAGCTAGCAAATCCTTGGTTAAAAAGTTCCTTTAACTACGTATTAGCTAATAAATCATAAATTGGTAGATATGAGAAAAATAAACATTTTGAGTTAGATTCAAGCTTCACCGTGTTTTTAAAAGATCCACTAAATCAAATATGGCTGTATTTATTGATTGATTTATTAGTTTACTTATTACTATTTTTTCAATCTCTTTTTTTCTCTAGGAATTCAGGGTGATAATCAGGGGATTTTCCCTTACCATATTTTAATACATTTAATAATACTTTTGAGACAGGTTGGGCTAAGAGAGAGTGACTCAGAATTCAGTGAATCATGGGGTCAAATGAGATCTCTGTTGTCCAAATCTAATAGACAATCACTTTGAATCATGATTAATTTAAAACAAATGGTTCAGAATTTCAGAAATCTAAGAAGGCTCACCAAGGCACCAAAAGTAGTTTTGGATTTGAAAACTTGTATGTCTATATTTCTCTATCCTTAGGGAGCAAGCCCAGCCATTTTTCAATGACTTTGAATTGAATTTCAAAATGAATTTCCAAGAGATACAAATTCAAATAAAATCTCAAGGTTTACTGTAAGGACTTGAAGATCGGCATTGGCAATGCTTCCATGGGCAGAAGAAATGATTACAGAAGGCTTCCCTTTCTTACTTTTCCTTCCCTCTGCATTTATAGACAAAAACAGAATTATTGCTTTATTGGTCAAAAATTTAGAAAGAGTAGTGATGTTGACATATAGACAAAGACTTGAAACAAGAAACAAGAGCGCCAACCCTTGCAACCATAATGTAAAATGAAATATGCAAGAATTCTCTTGCTAGGCTGCTACCTCCCAACAAACATTGATTTTGGACAATAGTTATTTTCTACAACCAAAAATATCTAGCTAATGTTTTTTTGGCTCTGAAGTGGGAAAATAAACATTCTTCTGCATTCTTACTGCTCTGACTTCTTTGTACAATCAAGTTAATGGAAGGAAGGTGGGTTCCATAGACTGCTTTGGAGACCTCCTACGCTTGACTGGGTTAGGGTTGTTCCCCAGTGTCACATTGCTACTTGACTCAGGGCAAGTGTGTGCTTTGCAACTGTGTGAAATGGAATTGCTTTCATACAGAGAGGCTGCAGGCAGTTCCCATTATTGATGTGATCCTCGATACCTAACTAGTTCCTTTTCTGTTGTGGTAGTTGGTTTCTTTTCAAAGAAAATAAACCTTATTGCAAGTCAGAGTCCTTACAGATACAACACAAGGTTCCATCTAAACAAAAGTGCTTTTTAGATGTAGGGGATCAAATATTTTTGGATTTGAAGGAAGACTTTTTGCTAATATGGTTTTGAATGGCTGCTCAACCCACAGAATTAACCCATCCATTGCTTCAATGATACATTCTCCCATATCTGTCAATTAAAGGTTCTGCTCAGATTTTTTTCAGAAATGTATAAATTATAGTTTTGATCAAATTTATAAAACATGTATAGAGAGACAAGGGTGGGATGAAAAGATGTAGCCACATGTCTCTCTATGCCCACCTTTCTTATAGAGCTTCATATCTTCAACCCCTCTCAGGTAAACCAGGAAGGAAACAGATTAGATGATCTAATTTTACTTCATTATACAAATTAACGTTAACAAAATCTTGCAAGTCTGAAAGTACAACTTCCCACAACCACTTTTAATTGTGTGATAAATTAGGACTCATCCCTCCTTCTGTACCGGAGATAAATTCCTTGTGTATCTAATCACACTTGGCCAAATAAAAACTATTCTATTCTATTCTATTCTATTCTATTCTATTCTATTCTATTCTATTCTATTCTGTTCTGTTCTGTTCTGTTCTATTCTATTCTATTCTATTCTATTCTATTCTATTCTATTCTATTCTATTCTATTCTATTCTATTCTATTCTATTCTATTCTATTCTATCCTATCCTATCTCTGATTATAAAGCCACTGGGGGCTCCTGCCTCTTTTTGTTTGATTGTTTCCTAGGCAGCAACTCTTCCTCTCATTCCCCATCCACAGATCACAATATCACAGTATTCTCTATAAAGACCTTCTAAAGGATCTGCATGCCTACAAAGTTCCTATGAAGAAGAATCATGATATGGTATTTTGTTTGAATAGATGATGCCTATGATCATTTGAAGTTGAATATACTTACAGAAACTTTTGTAGAATTTCACACTGAATGGTCAAAGAACTTTCCACTTTAGCTGTACTAACAAGCATATCCTTACTACCCTATAACACCAATTTCCATATTTTTATGCTGTTATATGTTTGAGCATTGAATGGAGAAAGAAGTTGAGACTGCTTTCTATCCCCACTACCATTATATTTTGCCCTCCTTCTCCCTGGACTCCAGACATTCAGAGTAATTCAAAGAAGAATTTTGTGTCAAGTGCCAGAATAATGCCCTGTACAGCAGTAATGTGTTTCACTTACCTTTGCTACCGGTTCGGAGATGTGCGTGCACTGCTTCTGCGCATGCACAGAGCATCCATTATGATGTCCGGGCAGGTGGGCGGAGCCTCCCGCCGCTGCCGCCACTACCGGTACATCTGAACTGGGGCAAACTGGTAGAAACCCACCACTGCTGTACAGTTGTGATCCACTTTGCATTCAAGGAAATGCAAGAATCTCTCTTCTTCAGACGTTTGCACTGAACTTGAAAAAGCAAACAAGGAAGAACAGTCAGGTATTTAAGACTCAAGGATGTAAGTCTATTTCACAGTTTACCTTTTTCATGTTTAGAAGAATGGAGGATGATCTGACTTTATTCTGGGGCTATAGGAGAATCAAACTCATCGCTGTATTGTAGCCATTATTTTCTAAAAATGATAGTTTAGATCTTTTAGCATCAGTAAGCTTTTGCATGTCCTTGCATCATAAAACAAACCATCTTAAATTAAGAAATACAAGATTAAGATTAGGGACTAAGCAGGACCACAGCACAGTACAATGTATAGGATTAGAATTAGCAATTCCAAAAAAATATACATTTGCTATCAAATAAGTCAGATTTTTAAAACAACAGCATTTGTGGTCTGCTGGGTGAAACTGAACTCGGATTTCTATCTGCATCCTCAATGTGGACTGGACTGTTTGAGAGAAAATTAAAACAGTATTGCACATAAAGTTGCTCCTCAGCATGTTTATGGGAATCTAGAGCCAAACTCATCCTGAATGTACTTTGTTGGTTCATGTTTTACAACTGTATTAATTTACTATAATTTTACCTCATTGGACTTGGAACTAGAGATAAGTGGCATGTGACAATAATTTTAATTTCATGTCATATTACTTAAATTAAGAGCATTGGAGAAGCCAGGGCCTTCAAATAAATTAATGTCTCCTTGATTATCTAATATTCTTGTTTCATTTTGAGTGTGTGGTTATATAGCAGATTTGGCAGCTGTGTCAAACTAGTCCACACATAACAAGACAATGTGAATAATATGAAATACTACTGAGCTTCCTTTTAATAGGAAAACACAGCACATTCTAGCAAAGAAAAGGAGGAGCGATTCCATTGGAGGGACAAAAGGAGTATTCAAAATGTCCCCCACAAAATATCACACACACCCCTGAATGAAAGGAAGGAAGGAAGGAAGGAAGGAAGGAAGGAAGGAAGGGTAAGCCCTTACATGACTGACAGTGTAATGCATATTCCCAAGTGTACCTTGCATGTTGCTGAACATAAAAGCACCAGTTTATATAACATATTTTTTTCTATTGCTTTGTTCCTTCAACCTCACTACCTCACTATTTTTCAGTATTCTAATTGCTCTGTTTTATAGCCAAGTTTCCTTTGTTGCTATAATCCTTTTAACATTTGCAGCACCTCTTAAAAAGGTTCTCCCCTGCTGTGCTCCATTTAAAAAAAAAAACCCACCCTGGCTTTAACCTATAAAAAGGGATGGTGGGGACTATGGAAAGAGATCATTCACATGTTCTGCATTTTTAAGTAAAGCAAAATCAAATTGGACTCTTCTTAAACATCAATGCAGATCAGAGGATCATTATCTTATGAGTGGTATATGCTTCTCTGAATTTTGCAATGATCTTTCAAACCCCAAAAACTTTAACCTTAGACTGTCTACAGTCGACCTCTCCTCGTTTCTAAGAGGTCTGTAAGGGGCGTGCATAAGCGCACCAGCGTGCCTACCGTCCCTGTCCTACTGTCCAATTGTCCTCTTTTATCGTTACTTTTTACTTATGTTTATACAAATTACTAATATACATGTTTGACAAATAAATAAATAAATAAATAAATAAATAAATAAATAAATAAATAAATAAATAAATAAATAAATAAATAGATAAAAAATTATAACTTATTATTATTATTATAAAAATAAATAAAATAAATTTCTGTCTTCAAAAAGAGCATATAAAATGAGAATGCAGTGGAGAATTTTACACAAAAGGTAACAAATTTTATCTGTGTAATTCTTCATATCCTATCCTGGTGCATGTATACTACTTGAGGTGGCCAAGTGACTATATTATGGAAGACTGAGTAGACAAATTAATGTGAATATTCATATGTGGAATTTTTCTGCTTTTCTGTATTTTCTTTTTTCTTTTCATTCTTTCGTTGTTTTTTTACTTTGCATTCTTATCTTTTTAATTTGAATATGTAATAATAATATTATAAAAAAGAAAATAAGCTTAATGACCCTCTCAAAACTGCAGAAAACATCTTCATTAATTCAAGGACTATCATATCTGAGTTATAATCCAGTCACTCATGAGATCAAAAGAAGAGAGATCAAAAACAAAACTCTTTGTTTTGGTTGTTGTTGTTACCATGCATTGACCATGTAGTAAACCCAGACAGCTCCCTGGGAGAACTGATAATGAAGCTAGAAGTTTAAGTATTTTGCACACGTAACACAAAGGCAAGAGTCACTGAAGAAGACCTTGATGTTTGAAAAAAAGAAGGAAAAAAGTCGGAGACAAGACAAAGCACTGAGATACTATCAATGAATACAGAAACAGAAGCTTAGAAGAACTCAATGAAGCAATTACTGACAGATAATCCCAGTGAAATGATGTCAATTTAACTATGGCAATGACTGGATTAGTGTGCAATAGGAGTCATTGGATATTTTGCACCCCAGATATGGCAGGTTTAATTTGTTTGCATCCTCCTCCTACTGACTGAGGCTCTTGGATTTGATGGCCCAAAGCCATCAAAGGTTGACCATCCCTGTTCTAGAGTGAAGTTTGAGGTTTGCAGAGATTCCTCTGATTTGTCCCAGGGTTATTTGACAGTCTCCTAGAAAGTATTGGCCTAACTAGTATGTTAGAACATTACGGTTCTAACATTGGATTAAAACTTAATAGTTCAATGTCATATTTTCACTTTTACACATAGCTCTCTTTATATAATGAGTGCTTGTTTAGCTTTCAAAATAATGTTAAGTATTTGCAGATTTTAAAATAGTTGCCAGTTTCCTTAAAGGTGAAATCAGGGTGGCCAACAAAGTGAACCATATTTACACACAATTTTAGAAGAAGAAAAAAAAGAAAAGCAATGATGTAGAAATTATTGGTAGGTCTCTCTACAAGAAGTCAGCAAATTTCCAATTGTTCTTATTCGTTAGTTTGAGAAATCCCCCACTGAAACAGTGAGGAGAAATTAAATCTGCTGTTTCCATTATCTTGTTGATGGAGTTCATCTTGAGGTCTACAGGAGGAGCAAAGGAAGTTTAAAATCCAGCAAATACTCAATTACCTGTAATTTGATCATGATTCGTGATATTGTTAATAGCAGAATATGCTGGAAGATGCTTGACCTCTCCCCCTCACTGCCATCAGTAGAGTTCTTCTCCCACCTCTTCCTATTCCTTGACTATCCAAGATGGTTTGGATGATTCTGTTAAATCACAATCTCACATGAGGTCAGTGCTACCATAGATTGTGCCTTTCAATTAGAAGGTGGAGCTGCTGAGGTCCCCTCAAATATGATGCATGAGATAGCCATAAAAGAGAAGCAGGTACATTTTATGTTTTTATTTCGGCATATTTCTATTTATTGTTTTAGACTCCCGGGTAAAAAATCTCCACAACCTTGAGAGATAAATCTTTTGGTGTCATCTTGGTTTTGAATTTTTATTTCACTTCTACGGTCTGCAATTTAGTACTTGGGAGAGTATAATTCAACGTATTGTGAAATGGCACAAAGTTGTAGTCTGAAGATGACAGGTTTAAGGAAGAGTGGTAAATGATTATAAAGAACATTGAAAACTGTGAGGTGAATGTTTTCAAGAAGCACAACAAGGAATTATAATCAGTCTCATATTCACAATTTATTTTCTTCTGTCACCCTTGAAGACTGAGACTATGGACTTAAAAAGAAGTTCCTTTTTTCCACATCAGCTAGTTTGTACATATAGTTGATGAGGGTAAACAGCCCTTGAAACTTCCATGCACCTTACTTGGAAGGGAAATAGATGTCAATGAGGGAAATGGTTTTGGTTTCTTTCTTTTGGACCAAGAGTGCTGGTTTCCAGCAGAGTTAGATTTATCCAGGCTTCCAATCCCATTACTTTTGGGAACGATGTTGAGGTAACAATTTATTAGTTGATAACATGGAACAGGGGAAAAAACAACATTTAAGGTATTTTGCTGCAGTAGATGAACAACAAAATGGCTCCTCTCCCAATTCCAGAATGGCCGTTTATCATAAGAAAAGACAGTGAACTTTAGAAAGGAGGACATTTATAAATAAAGATGCTCAGCAGTAATGAATATTGTTTAAATAATCAAATGTACCTCCAGTAAACTATTATAGAGAAACATCAATTTATTGGACTATAATGCATGGACATAACATAGAATGAATCAGATAATGATGACATGCAAATGAAGAAAATCATTGCATACACTCTTATTTATTTATTTATATTTATTTATTTAGTGCTCTTATATGCCGCCCTACTCCCTGGGGACTCACTTATCCCACTTCCCGTAGTTAGTTTGGTAAAATCAGATTTTACTGTAACAAGAAACAGCAATACATTCATCAAAACTATCTGGCACTTCCTACTTACTTATATACCTACAACTTTGTTTTTCCTCTCTCTTTTCTTATATACTCTCAAAAAATGATAAAATGATAAATTGTGGACCTAGCAAAAACAACAATGGCCGTGTCAAAAATGAGAAAGCTCAGGGAAAGAAAAACAGTAATTTAAAAAAAATCAAACAACACTGCTCATTTTCAAACTGGGGCTGTTCTCCATGTAAGACCTGTGTACTTTTTAGGTGAAAGTTTAATTATAAACATACCATCCATTTGCATTTTCAAGCTGATAGCAAAGAAGAAGGAATATAGATACCGAAAAGTTGAAATACTGAAACAAAGCAAAAAAATAAATAAATGAAAAATCATCATAAGGAGGAACATTCAGTTGCTTGTTTCTCCCTTCCCTTCCATTGTGCTTAGCCATTTAGTATTTGTACTTTTCTTGAAGTATTGGAGAATGTAAGACAAGTGTTATGATAATTTTTACTAGTGGACGAAATACCTTTTGTAGCAGCTTCATCCATAGGTGTTATTAAGCAAAAGAATAGAGGAAGCAATCCTGTCTTTGCCAAATAAGCAGTCAAAGTATAGGGCAGTGATGGCGAACCTTTTTTTCCTCGGGTGCCGAAATAGTGCGTGCGTGCGCTATCGTGTGTGTGTGCGTGCCCACACCCATAATTTAAAGTCCCCCACTCTCCCCACCCCCCTGCGCATGCGTGCGTGACCCCCCCCCCACTCCCTCATTTCCAACTTCCAGTGGGCCCGGTAGGCCCGTTTTTTGCCCTTCCCAGGCTCCAGAGGCTTTCTTGGAGCTTGGGGAGGGCGAAAACCCTCCCCCCGCCACCCCGGAGGCCCTCCGGAGGCCAAAATCGCCCTCCCAGAGCCTCCACGCGAGTCAAAAATCAGCTGACGGGCACACACATGCACGCTGGAGCTGAGCTAGGGCAACGGCTCGCGTGCCGGCAGATATGGCTCCGCGTGCCACCTGTGGCACCCGTGCCATAGGTTCGCCATCACTGGTATAGGGGTTGGTCTGGGCAGGCTTTGAGGTTTTTTTTTTTTTTAATCTGGGCTGTTTGGGATAATTGTGAACACTTTATCACTGATTAAACATTATTATCACAGGAGCGTAGTCACCAGTCCAACTGGGGATGGCAGTCCGGTGTAGTTGAGCCTCTAGCTGCTGCTGTTTACACATTTCCAGGAATTTACCACTTGAGGTGGCTAGCCCACTTTGCCTAATGGTAGGGTGATCAAACTATGTATTTTTCCTTTATGGAGCCAACTATGTAAATGTCACCTGTTTTTATAATTTAAGCCATGAGTCAGTAGTGCAGTATCTACCAGCACAGTGTCATATATGACATAACCAGGATCTTAAATAAGGCAAGAAGTAATTTTTAACAAGTCAAAATCTAAAGGTCACAAATCTGTGAAATTTGGGGCAAGGCTTTCATGAAAGTGAAAGACAAGTTTTGTTTTGCCTGAGAAGCTTTTTATTTTAAATTATCTTGGGACTCACACAGCAGTTCTTCAGCGCTACTTTCACGGACCACAGGTGGAAACCCACTGAACCAACACCTGTTTCATACTTAATTCCCAAGGTATAAGGAAAAAGTTAATTCATTTTCCTCATATCATTTTTAAAAATGCCCATTACATAATCTGCCTTGAATTTATCTGTATTAAACTTGGCAAGATTAATACTTGGCATCCTTTTGGAAGGATGTAGCCATGCTTGCAAAGGTTGTCTAATTCTTTTAAGTAAAGCAACCTTTCAAAGCAACCCTTAAAAAATAAAAAAAATAAAAATTAAGAGGCCTAAATGTAGAAGTATGTACTTGTTTGATATTTGGCAGACTGCATCCACTTATGAAAGATAATTTGATGTGCACATTTTATCCAATTATGTTCTGGGAAATGCAAATTAAAGCAATTTGTTTATTCCCACATGAAAGTAAATGAGACAATGTAACCTCATATTTTCTGGAGAAAGGTTTAACTGCAAACTGAGACAAAGTAGACAAAGTGCAAACTCCCTACCCATCTAGGGAGTAGTCCACTTTGTAAAAAAAATTCTGAAGTAAATCTAATATTTGAGGATCCACCATCCACTCCGAAGAGAAATTGTCTGAAAATTAGCCATATACAATTAAAATTGAATATACTATACATAGAGGAGCATTTTATCAGCAATCAGAGTGGTGCAATGGTTAAAAACCATGGTTCAAGTGTTCTTTCAGCTGTAAAGGTTGCAAAATGATTTGGGGGAAAAATTTTTCTCCTTCAATCTCCTAAATGTTGCCGTGAGGGTAAAATGAGAGATACCTAATATCTCTTAGAGAAAAGGTGGGATATAAATAGCATTAAGAAGTAAGTCAATTATTTAGAAATGTCTGTTCAAAGTCTGGTGAAGCTCAGTTCTTTGCAGACAATATCATATGTTTACTGATTTATTGCTTGATTCTGCCCTGGGTTTTTTTCCTTGCTGCTTTTCTTGATTTTATATCAGATTAAATAATATATTGAGAGACAATTTGGTGTATTGTAATGATTAAGGCACCAGGCTAGAAACTAGAACACTGTGAGTTCAATCTGGCCTTAGACACAAAACCAGTTGGGCGATCTTGGGCCAGTTGTTTTCTCTATTAATCACTTCTCAAATCTTATGAAGAAAAATACAAGGTCTTGTCGAGGCAATTACCAGGAGTCAAACCAATTCAGTCCCCCCCCCCATTATTAGATTATTACAATCCTTTCATGTATATTTATTAGTGTTCTTTAATGAATACATGAAGTAGCAAGCAAGCCATTTAAAGTGAGGCCATCTTCTATGGCAGGGCTGTCAAACTCCTGGCCTGCAGGCTGGATGCGTCATGCACTGGCGATGCCCATGCCTGGTTTAGTGAAGGGGGAAAAAGTCCTGATATGTCATGTGATATTGTGGCCCACCAGCTGCCAACGGAGTTGGCGGCAGACTTGGACAATGAGGAAGTTGGGGACAAACGTGGGCTGGTGCTGGAGTCTGGGGAAAGCTCTGATGGATGCTCTGCATTGGATGCAGAGATAGAGCCAGGGCCGTCCGACATTTCCCAGCCACTGGAGAAGCAGCTGTCTTTGGAGGCTGATATGAGTGAGGAGGAAGAACAGCTGGGGCCTGTTCCAAATGCACGTATGCACAGAGCAGTTAGAAGTGGTGAGCAACGGAGGACAAGGAGTCGACTCGGGAAGCAAAGTACACGTGGACGCTGAATGGCCCCTCCCTGGCTGGGGAATAAATAGAAGGAAAAGGGAGTGGTTGTCGTAGGAGACAACAGTTCGCATTTCTGAAGATTTTGCTCATTGTGTTTCGTGCCACAAAGACTGCTTGCCAGAACTTAATTTGTAGCCTTTCGGCTGGGAGCTCACAGCCTTGCAATTATCGCAAGGAACTGATAAGGTCTGTACTGCAGTTAGCTCCTTGAAGGACTCTTGCCTGGACTTTTCAGTGGGTGAATGCAATTAATTCACAAGAAGTAAATAAAGAGGGGTTTTTCGTGACAAGGAGTCTGTTTTTTGTTTCTGCTAAGGCTGGATCAGAACATGTGACACAGCGCATGATGTCGCAAGTTTGACACCCCTGTTCTACGGCTTCAGTCCTTTTACTGCATGATCAAAAAAGATGCATCCATTATAAAGTCCATTGAAGTAACTAGTCATTCTTTGCCTCTTATACCTGTTGATGGAAGGATCAGTCTTTTCAGGATCAATCTCCTCCATTCATTTCAAATGTTCTCTGTTCCCTTACAATAGCACCTCACCACTGTGGGAGTAACAGAAGTAATATTATTGGTTTGGGAAATGTGTATGATTTTCTCCATTGTCTGCTGAAGAAAAGCGATTCTGTAAACTCGATACATATAACCTTGCTTTTAACAATAGGGATGCCTTTTTTATCTGTTTTTGGACACAATGGAAATTAACAGCTCCCAATCTCTTTTTTCCTCTCTGCAAAAATCAGAGCGCTCTGAAGTCCAATTCCCAGCTGATTGCTTTTGAAATTAATCTTAAGTCATCCATCTCTAATTCATTCCCCTTTTAGTGAAAGTATTAACCTGATTCTTCTCCTGAATTACCAATCAGAAAATAGCTGAATAACTATTTAAGGACTGCATCTCTTGGGCCTATCAAAAAGTTCAAAGACGCTTTGATGGCATTTCTTCTTCAGCTCATGACTTATCAGGCACATTTATACTAGGTGTGAAAGCTGCCACAACAATGCATCAAATACTTCTATCAGCTTAACCCATTCTCTACAATTATTCTGGATTCTATAGTGGGAGTAAAAATGACTAAAACCAGAAAACTCTTGCTCTGTTTATCCAACTTAATTCTGACTGTTCCCTTAGAAATGTAGGTGAGAAAATTCCCATCTTTCCTTTGCCTTTGATCTAAAGCTGCTGCAGTTTTATTTCATTTACATTTCAGACCCTTTGATTAAACCCCCCCCCCCAAAGCATAGCTTATATTCTTTGGGTTCTGAGGTTTTGACAATACTAAAATATGCAAGTCTAAGTTCCCCATCCAATTGTTTTAGCATTCTTCATGTATTTGTTTTAAATGATTATCTCATCTATTTATTTAAAGTAATTTACAGGCAGGAAGATAAAACAATGCAACATTGAAATATTGCAAACCAAAGAGCCTGAAACAATACATTCTACAGAATGCAGTTGATTAACATAGAAAATATGCTTCAATAAAATTATGTTTTCTTCCGTAATTTAAAACTGAAACAATAGCAATCCACCCAAGATCATTCTTTTTCTCATCACATTCTAGGTAAGGCAACATCTCTGCCCAATGGGACCCAGGTTGTATAGTCAATATTAATTGCCTCACCTCAGAAATATTGCATACATAACAAAATCCTAACAATGTTCTTTTCCATTGTGTTGCTTGTCCCGTAGTAATTGTTGTAAGGCAGCTATTGAATTAAGGCCATACTTTTTCCCCTCACAATTATTTATTTCATTACATGGATCCATTTTATTCTCTTTCTGTGTGTAGATAAAATTCTTTTTACCAGGGTTTTATCATTTCTCATAAAACACTATAAATTGTATTAATAATAATAATCCACAGATTAAAAACTCATTTCAAACTTGAATGCTTCAAAACTTGTTAAAACAGAATCTTCTTTATATATTTTTTAAAAAAAATTCTGAGAGGTAAGCATGTTAAATATGGGCTGCATGAATGCTAGAAGAGGCCAAGACAATGTTCTTCACTTAGTTGCCAAATAGTGGGTGTCTGTTTGAACAAAAGTATTTGTGAACGTATGAAGTTATAGTTGAGGAACTGAACTTGAGCCCATATAACTTCTCTGCAAAAAATTAATCAGAATCTTAGGATGGTTAAGTAGAAATAGCATCTCTGAATCATGGGAAGAAACAACCCACTTTCATGAGATGTTGAGACAGATTTTATTTCTGTACTTCGAGTATGGCGATGGTTCATTAGCAAAGAGACTACAGTGTCAATAGAGAGTAGTTATTTGGCTACCTAAGGCTGCAAGTTCATTTGGTGCATGCTCACATGCTATCCAGAAGTACATCACAGGGGGCGAACAAGCTTCACACTTCTAATGGCTAACAGCGTTCTGTAGCATCATCCAGTGTTGGGGTTTCTTTCCCCCCCCTACTGATGCCATCTTGTGGTTGAGCATCACACACAGTCAGATCTGGGACCAATTGGATTCATACTTCTGCATGAAGCACTGTTATTTTTTCCCTCACTGAAGAAGTATCTATTTATGTACTTGCATGTAACATGATTTCGATCTGCGAGGTTGGCAGAAGCTGAGGCAAGTGATGGGAGCTCACCCTGTCACGCGATGCTAGGACTCGAACTAACCAGAGCACAGACCTTCTCCAGTGTCTTTAAGTCACTGTGCCTCTTGATTTGGACAGACTGCTGACACAAAAAAAGAGTAATGATATCTTCTCTGGAATTGACATAAAGAAAATCATAGCAACTATTCCCCGAAGTGTTTTCACTGTCCTGTTCATTCAACTGTGATTACATTAAACATTTTCAAATAGTGACACAGGTAATTTATAACTCATGATTGCTGCTTTATTAATATATCAATTTCATAATTTTGTCTACATGCTAACAACACAATATATCATTTTACCTTTATGCTGGTTTATGACTGTAATAAAGCTGTGGTTTGATTTCCTTGTTTTATATTTGATTATATCTGTAAGATCCAACACTGCATTCTTAGAGGTTTTGTTGAACTCGGTGGCTTCTTATTTGCTGGAAAAGTTCTCACTGCAAATGGTCTTTTAATTACTACTATTATTTTATTTTCCAGTCAATAGACTTTCCCAAATTGTACATTTTTCTACCAAGGAAAAACTGAAGAGAAAGAGTTTTAGCTCAGTCGTTTAATGATCATTTAGCTATCATTTGTTTACATTTATTTAGCTTTTAAGTTAAAATTGAACCCTCCCCTAATGCAGGGAAAATGTGTGAGCACAAATATGAGATATGCCAGATTAAACTAATTAAAGTTTTCAATTATTTTGGAGACTGTGTCAGCCTGATCCAGCTAAGTAATGTTTTATGTAAAGTGACCTTTAAAGGTATATTGGAAGAGTGCAGGATGTGGTTAAGTCATTCATTTAATACTCAGTAGAGAAGAAAAAGAGTGGATCACTTTGTGTGATAAAGGTCCTGTTAAATGTTCTAATGGAAGCAAACTGGGGAAAAATCTTATATCTGTCTTTCCATTTGATTTTCCTTGTCCTTTAGTTAATATAAAACAAACAACTTACCTGGCTCACTTTATGACAGGGGTGTCAAACTCGCATTGTCACATTGTCATCACGTGACATATCACAACTTTCCCCCCCTTCACTAAACCGGCATGGTCAGCACATGATGCGTCTGGCCTGCGGGCCGCGAGTTTGACACCCCTGCTTTATCACAAATCTGTTTTTCTTCCGTTGGCAGAAAACAATTCTAGATTGGGGCTTTATAATAATAGTATTGTAACTCTGTGAGTTTAATTATTCTCTCCCAACCCAGTGAACCTTAATGTTTTGATATGCTGAAGCTAAAGGCGCCTCCCATTCTTCTATCAATGCTGTCCACGTGTGCTCAGGTTGTCAAGATTTGGGAAAGCTGATCAAATTTTATTTTGGTCCCATTGAAATAAGTGTGAAAACTCTTAATCATGTCTGAATGTATATTTATTCCTTGCTTTCAATAAGACCTAAATGGAGTTAGCAATCTGAAGCCACCACACTTTATTTTTATTTCTTGAACGACCATCACCGTTTATTCCTATGTTGGTATGGTAGCATATTACATTTTTAATTTGGATTAAATTCAATCTTAAACAGGCTGTGCTAGACAATAGAGCAGAAGATTTCTGCAGCAACAGTAGTCTGGTCTATGTCAGGGTTCCAAGTAACACCCTGAGCTTTGGGGTGCTGTCCGGGGTCCTGAGCCCCAAACGTCGACCTGAAACCAGGCAGCGTGAAGACTCAGGGAAGATGGTTTCCAGGCCTGACAGTCTATATGGTAACTGCTGGCTAATTATGGGAGCTTCAGTCCTAAAGCCACTAGGTTGGGAAAGACTGAACTATCTGGTAGATATGCAAATAGATATGCAAATCCCAAGTTTCTTTTCTTTTAATCAGTCCAAATATTGGCAGAACATGAGTCTGAGTGCACCACACACATACAAACACGAACACAAATTCACTGTTGTTGTCATTCAACAAGAGCAGGCTGCTCAGCTCAACATGCTGTGGTTTGAACAAGAGATGTTTCTGAGTGATATATGGCAAGATGGGATATAACTTAGCTATGGTTATTCTTGCAGTCCTGGCAGATCAATTGTGGAAGCAGGTGTTTGAAAAGCATTTAATGGAATTTTTTTTTAAAAAAACAGCAATTGCTTCCATTTCATACAGTATTATATAGCGTCACTTCGCTTTTTAAACTATTGTTGTTTTGGAAGTTTCTAGTACCTCTAGTCTTCCTGATACTGACTCACTTTGCAATATTTTACTTTTCTTTTCTTTTCTAGTAAAAATTCACTGATGGGGAAGATAACTAGTTAAATTTATACGAGTTAATATTATAACTCCCAAATTACATTTCCACTGACAAAGTGATTGCAACCAACCTCATTTAAATGTCCAATGTGTCCAATAAACATAAAATATTTTTTAAAAAAGAACCTCATTTTAACATCATAGGAAATTAATATCTCATTAAGTAAAGTCACCTTCCACTGTTTTCCCAGGAAAAGACATCCAAGCTCATTTTTTCAGAGGCTGCATAAATAACCTACATCAATTCTGTCATCTTCCTGTTTAAAAAAAAGGAAGGTTTTTGCTTTTGGGGGTCATAGTTATTTCCCATGTAACCTCCAATCAGAGTGGAATTTCAGAAACAATGACAGCAAAGAAAGAATGTTTGAGTTGCACATGGCATGGGATATATGTAGAAAACTTCTCTTTTAAATACTGGAAATCTTTTAAAAATTAATATATGATGATGATGATGATGATGATGATGATGATGATGATGACGATGATGACGATGATGACGATGATGACGATGATGAAGACGACTGGATTATACCTTCTGGAAAGAAAATACAGATTTTTCAAAGGTTCATAAATATGTGAGGGGACTTTATTTAGCTTGATATCCATCACTGAATGTTCCAGAAAAATTTTAATCTATATTGTAGATACTTTTCTCCTTCAGAGTGTTTAGAAAAACACAATATAATCAATGCAGCTTGACTTGGCACTTTCCAATAAGGAAGTCTTGAGGAAGTCCCTTGTAATCCTGGAATTCCTGATTTTAAAAGAAACTAAAGCTGGATGTACTTTGAACTAAATTTCTAGGATTTCAGAAAAGTAGATTTCAGTGCATGTGGAACAATAATAAATCGGACTCCATGTTTGGAGAAACTATTGGAAGAAGAGGTTCAACATGAGTGACAATACATAGAAAAAAAGGACAACTGCATACACTTTTCAATGAGGAAAAGAAATGCAAGATACTAGGAGATGCTGGTGTGACCACTCAAGCTACAAAGAGGAACAGACTAACTGGCAATATACATTTAGACAAAAATTGTAGTGACTGTGTTAGAATAAACTGAAGTTGGCAAAGGATACAAATAACAAATAGGGGGCTTCATATAATACCAGTATATATACATAATATATATAAATTTGTTTACCATCCCATCTCACTTTGGTGTGACTCTGGGTGGCTTACAACATTAAAAGCTATAAAACCATAAAACATAAATATACTTTTATTATACTTATGATAAAAGAGAGAGGAGAGAATTGATGTATCAACTGCTCAGTGATATTAAAAATTCAAAGAATCTTTACATTCAGAGAAATCGGATAAGGCACAGAAAATGGCAGCAAAGATGAAAGAGAACCAGATTTCATGCTGACAATCATGTGACTGGGAGTGAATGACTGACATCGAGTTGGCCACGCCCACCCAGGTTTTGTGGCTCCCGATGTTTTCTTTTCTGTGGGAAACGGGTTCAAGATACAAGATACAAGATAGCTTTTATTGCGGTCGGAGACCAATTTAAAATACACATAAAAGGGGGGGGGGGTAAATTTTACAAATATAGATAGCTCATGTGACAGTTTACCATCTACTACAATCTATACCGTCAATACTAGTGGTCCTCTGCTGTAGGGGTTACCCGTCTTTTCCTCTGTTTTTCAGCCACGACTGCAGCAATTTTTTTGCCACCTTTGAGGTTATATTAGGGTTTATATCCTGGAGTAGGAAATAAAGGCTGAACAGATCCAGTGAACCAGGGAATCTCTGGGAAATAGGGGAGATGAATCTTGATCTTATGTCTCGATAGTGGGGGCATACGAATGTAATATGGAGCAGAGATTCCGGGGATCGGCCATCACATGTACAATAGGTGGATTTTACTCCCCCTGAGAGCCTACTGTCGAGGACATTCGAGGGGATCACATTACATAGTGCCTTCATAAATGCAAGCCTATGTTTGATAGAGTGTAACGCGGAAAGGTAAGGCGGGGGGTGAAGCAAGGGAACAATACCAAGGGAAAACGGTGAGGGAAACGGGTTCAAATGGCTCTTTGAGTGTTTAAGGTTGCAGACCCCTGCTCTATTAGCTAAGAAGGCAAGGCATTAAATTTTGTCAAGGTGAAAGATCTTCAGTGAGATATACTGAAGATATTGAGCTCTACATTAGTTTGCTCATGCCTTATAAAGATTAAATAATGTCTGCGAGATCATGTTATCTGAGGTCTAGATCAATATGCCTTTTCCCAGGTTGAACAAAAGTTATCCAAGGAGGTCACAGAAATCAAAGATCTTTCTGTGAAGATCAATTTAGCCCAAAACCTGAACTGACATGGCCTCATATGAGCTCTTTAGGAAGTAAGTCCTGATTCCAATCTTTAAAAAGAGCTGGAAACACTCCAAGGTATTTGGAGACAAAATCTCTAAAATTTTCATCAGGCTGCTTTGATAGGTCTTATATTTTTTTATAAGAGCAAATCTAGGAGCCATGGAGTAGAAGGCTAATCCTTTTTGGTTTTAAATATAGTAATGGCAGAAGGACTACGATTACTACGTCTGCTTCTCACAAATGTAAAATTGCATCTGTAGTCAAATGGGCCTGGTTGTTGACCACTTTAAACTGCTTCTTCCAGGCTACGGAGGATTGAAAGAGTTATGTTTTTCATAATTTAAACTCTTGAAGACATTGAAATCTAACTACCAAAATTGGGCAATAATTTTATTTCAGTTCTTTAATATGCTGATGATATCATCAGCATATTAAAGCTGATGATCTCACCAGCATATTCTCTGTGCATCCCAAGAGCAGAGGTGGGTTTCAGCAGGTTCTGACCAGTTCTGGAGAACTGGTAGTGGAAATTTTGAGTAGTTCGGAGAACCGGTAAATACCACCTCTGACTGGTCCCGCCCCCATCTATTCTCTGCTTCCCGAGTCCCAGCTGATTGGGAGGAAATGGGAATCTAACCTTCCCCTGGATTGGGTAGGGAATGGAGATTTTGCAGTATTCTTCCCCTGCCACACCCACCAAGCCACACCACGCCCACCAAGCCACGCCCACACAACTGGTAGTAAAAAAATTGAATCCCACCATTGCCCAAGAGGGCTTGAAAAGTAGGCTTCAGATAGGACAAACCAAGGGCATTAAACAGCTAGGTTTCCGCTTTCAGCCTTGCAAACACTATATAAAGTAGCACAAAATCAAATAAAATATTATTTACCCAAGAGGTAAATGTACCGTATTTTTCGGAGTATAAGACACACCGAAGTATAAGACGCACCTTAGTTTTGGGGGAGGAAAACAAGGAAAAAGGGCCTCTGCCTCCCAGCAATTTGCCAAACAGCAAACAGCACAGATGATATACACTGTTTGCTTTGTATTTCTGTGCATGTGTGTCTGACCCATAGAAATAGGAAAGAATTGGAGAAATGTACATTATGGCAATATATTAATCCCAGAAAGTTTTCTTAAATGTAATCACACTAACTCCTCCCAATTATTTAAATAGATCTACTCCAAACATAACTAAGTCAGGGTTTAATTCAGCTGCCTTATTTTAATACTAATACTTAATACTAATACATAATACTAAAACAGGACATTTCAGATTATACTTTAAAATTGATGTGGCTTTCTGGAAGTATTCTCTGCTATTTAAAAGAAGATACAACAGCACTGGGCCTCTTCAGATCAAGCATTTATTTTAAAAAGCTTCTTCATTTTGTTAAGTTGTCTAGAACAGCGGTCTCCAACCTTGGCAACTCTAAGACTTGTGGACTTCAACTCCCAGAATTCCATAGCCAGCAAAGCAAATAATAAAGCAGTCAGTAAAGCAAAGCTGGCTGAGGAACTCTGGGAGTTGAAGTCCATAAGTCTTAAAGTTGCCAAGGTTGGAGACCCCTGGTCTAGAACAATAATAAAACAATCTTTAAAAATAAGTTTAATAATTTGAACATTCTATAGGCATTTATAGTTATTGACTTACCTTCTTGCAGCAAAAAACAGCCAGTTTCAGCACAAGAAAATAAGATTCTATCTTTGCCTCTCTCTCCAGCAATTTGACTCCGTGCAGCTTTAGTTTAGTTTCACTTTCATTTTAGCATGTGGGCTTGCCGGCAATTTCAATAAAGCAGCTGAGTGTCGGGAGGCAGATAATCAGTGGCTAATGAGGCTCTGCTGCTGTTTGCTGCAAAAAGGTAAATTGCTGGCAGGCAAAGATCAAGGAGTGGGGGTGGCTGGGTGAGGCTACATTCAGTGTATAAGACGCACCCAAGTTTTCACCCTCTTTTGGGGGGTAAAAAGGTGCGTTTTATACTCCGAAAAATATGGTACTTATTCCCCCCTGAAATGTTATCAAAATAAGTGTGATGGAATATGTACCTGCAGCAGAAAGGGGAAGGATTTTGCCAACTGCTTCCCAGAAAGAGACCAAGATTCAGATATTGTGCAGTACTAGATAGATGATGGAGGTGGAAAGAGGTTCCAGGCAATTGCACTCTATAACATGTCAGGATCTATCTAGTAGTTTAGAAGGTTTTAGCTTTTGTTTGTCAAGTTTCTATCTGTTGGTGTAATCAAATAAAGATTGGACTTAATTGAATTGCAGTCTCATCTCTGTACTTGGACCCTGACAATAAGGTAGTTTATCAGACTGATAAGAATAGGTGAAATTCCCAGAGTTCCCACATATGGTTTTGCCACTGACACAAATCTACACTATATGTTCAACCACAACAGTCCATGTGATGATGGGACTGATGATGAGACTAGAACCCCCCCCCCCTTAACATCTCAGTGGCCATCACAATCATTGGGACAGAATCATTCGGAGTCAAGGGACATTCAAGTTGTAATAACTTATTATTAATAATATTAATATTGTTTTATTCCCTTTAACCATCTGCCATTTCATTAAGCAAATGCTTCCTTGTTACCTGCAATCTCCTTTTCCCTGTCCGTAATAATGAAGATGTTGTTTAGTTTGGCAATTTTCTTAATTGCTCAAAAGTTAACAGAGCAGAATAACAAGTCTGTTATCCAATAAGGTGGGAACTAATACCAGGGTTTAGGAGATCATGAATCTGCTTGGTCTCCTTTGAAAATATTAGTATCTAGGGATAAAACTATGGTACAGTTATCATTAAAAAGCAACACATGGGAGTTCGGCTGATGTCATGACTCTGGAAGTTGAAAAAGTAGGAAGAGATGAGTTGAGAAAGAAATTTATCTTAACTGGGAACATGTAATCTATAGCAATGGGTTATATAGCAACTATATAACAACCAAGTATTTTCCACTTTCCAAACAATTTCCATCATGAAACATTAATTCAGATATTTACATGGAGTCAATGCTGCATGCAAATTAATAACATTAAATAACAAATATTCTTGTTTATTTATAGATACGTAAAAAGAGAATTAGTTTGTTGTTTCTTTCCTTTCTTTTTTCCTATTAGAAATGCCAATCGATGTCCATAATGTAAAATTAAAAACACAGAGGATTTTTAAAAAAATCAATTCATGTCATGTTGTGCATGGTTTAGTATCTACTTTTTATTTAATAGTGTCAAAATGTAGATAAACAACCTTGGATATTAATTGCACTTGTGTAAACTGATATTAACTTGTATGATTTTCATTCTCTTAACTTTGATCTCCCTTTTTAAAATAAAGAAATGGTCAGACAGGCTTTCATTATTGCATGTTGTTGTTGTTGTTAGTTGTGAAGTCGTGTCCGACCCATCGCGACCCCATGGACAACATTCCTCCAGGCCATCCCCCAAAGTCCATTTAGACTCACGTCGACTGCATCAGTGACTCCATCCAGCCACCTCATTCTCTGTCATCCCCTTCTTCTTTTGCCCTCAATCTTTCCCAGCATTAGGCTCTTCTCCAGTGAGTCCTTCCTTCTCATTGGGTGGCCAAAGTATGTGAATTTCATCTTCAGGATCTGGCCTTCTAAAGAGCAGTCAGGGTTGATCTCCTTTAGGACTGACCGGTTTGATCGCCTTGCAGTCCAAGGGACTCGGAGGAGTCTTCTCCAGCACCATAGTTCAAAGGCCTCAATACTTTGGCACTCAGCCTTTCTTATGGTCCAACTTTCACAGCCATACATTGCAACTGGGAAAACCAGTTATTGCATATGCAGTGTCAATTGAATTAAATTACATGAAACCCTCCCCTCCCCTCTCCCCTGCCCTCCCCTGCCCTCTCCTCTCCTCTCCTTTCCTTTCCTTCTTTTTCGTGCTACTAGAGTCCATGGGTAGAAATCTTGTAGTCTGTTAGGTGTTGCTGAATTTCAATTCTTGTTAGTTTCATCTAGCATGAAATTGAAGTCCAGCAATATCAGGAAGGTCCTGATTTCCTCCTTTTGCAGTTGTCTGTTCAATCACTTCTTACTCCTGGAGAGGTGACATGCAGCAAATTATCCTCCCACCCATTGCACAAGATGCTATTATAGAACAAGGGAAAGAAATACCATTCTTACCCGGATGGTCTCTCGCTGATTCAGAACTATTGACACATTTGCCGTAAACCATGATAATCCTCTTCTTTTCCATATAAGAAATAAATTAATCCTTTTTGCCATCTCTAGGGATGCGGGCATTGTTGCAAAAACTATAAGGTAAGGTTTACTGCCAATGTTAGAGGGTCAGGGTTCAATTCTGTCATCTATCTAAATACATCCAGGATTGTTTAAAAATCCCTATTTACGTTCATACTTTCTAATAACATTAGATGCCTACTGCTAACATACATTGCCCACACATCTGGTGCAGCTCTTGCCTCACAATCAGGAGGTTGTGAGTTCGATCCTAGGTAGAGGCAGATGTAGGGTCTCCTGCTTGGGCAGGGTGTTGGACTAGATGACCTGTAAGGTCCCTTCCAACTCTTTTTTCAAATACAAATCACTCTCTTTTGCTTATTTTAAATACATATGTTTCTGTCGTGTGGGATTTTAAAATGCCAATTCTCTTGATAAAAGATCTCTTTTGAACAAACCTGCTAAGGTCATACAGAAATTCATCAGGGCATTTCCCTTGGACCAAGTTTTCACTGACCTGCTCTTTGACCTGCTCACTATTAACTATTAACTGATTAATTGAGGAGCTAAGCAGAGAGGCTGCAAGAGAACTGCCCTCCGCTCCCGTTGTTTGCCTTTCGTCAAAATAAAGACTCCTGACCCAACTTATTCTATCCGGTGTGGGTCGGAAGAAAACTGGAGAATCCCGGGCACACGCCAGCTTATTCAGACGAGGGAATTTTCCCGAATACGAGGGCTAAGAAGGCGAAAGAGATTGCCAAGCTCCGAGAGACGCCGCTGCTTTAAAATGGCATCTCCGAAAAACAAAACTTCACAGGAAAACCGTAGAGCTTCCCTGAACTAACATCTTGTAAGAGCGTGCAAACATTGGCTGGGACCTGTGGCAATCCCGGAGAGAGAGAAAAAAGGGACATTGGACAATTCCCAGGTATTTATATTTATATTTATACTGAACGGATTGCCTATGCTCTAAGAAAAAAAAAATCTCGGAGCTGACTCTCGGCCATGAAGATCTGGGCTGGGCTTTCTTGCAAAAGATCATTACCGCTGGTGTGTTGTTGTTTCTTGCCGCGGTTTATCGCTGCTGCGGCGAGCTGCCCTTTGGGAATATTGGCTCCCGGAGATAAGAGCTGAGGCTGGGACTTTTTGCAGATGAGTCGGACAAGATTGGTACCTGGGACGGCCATCTCTATGTCATTGCTTGTCATCTTGGCGACGAGAGGCCCTTCGGAAAGAACTCCCCAGAGACTGGACTGGCCTGGTTTCCAGGCAGGCCGCCAGGACATCAGACCAACATCATACTGCGTTTGGATTTTAGATCTTCAACTCCTCCGTTATAACCTGCAGTATTGGCGGCGACCAACCCTGGGGCAACAGTCTTTTAGGCAAGGGAATGGGCCTGGCTTTCAAGCGATCCCCCTTAGTGCTAAACGGGACTCAGTTTCCCCACTATCATCACGGGGGCAGCTGCTGGACATTGTTACTGCTGCAGCAGAGGCAACGGATTTTGGATACGCAAAAAATAACAAAAAGACTGAGATTAAGGCACTATTAAGAACTAAGCTATACCGGGTTTGGAGGTTGCCTGCATCTGCTTCCTACTGCTCTTATTGATTTTAACCCCAGGAAGTATTGTGATTTTTATTAATGGTTTGGGTTATGAATGTGTTATGATTGGTTGATAGAGATTGTGTGGCTGACAGTGGTAGAATGAGTGAGCTGGGGATTGGGTCTTTGCCCCCCTCTGCTGAGTGTGTAAACAGAAGCGGAGGGGGGTTTCAGTCCATCCCCAGGCTCAGTATGACTGGTATGCATGGCCTGCTGGGAGAGAGGGGGACCAGTGGGGGGGGAGGGGATCTCTGGTGTGAGGGGGGATGGGAGTATTAAGGTCATAACAGGGAGAGGTAGGTATGGCGGGAGCAGGGGAGTAGGCCGCTCTCGGGGAACGAGAATTCGCTATCTTCAAGCGATTCCTTGTTCTGGCCCCTCTGGTGTGGTTCCATCTAGCTCAGCCCGAGTACCTGGTAACCAGGGATGTCAGGGCCCCAGGCTCAAGCTGCTGCTGTTGAATGCCAGGTCGATTACTAACAAGGCCCCCCTTGTACGGGATTTAATCCTGGAAGAGGGGGCGGACCTGGCATGTATTACTGAGACCTGGCTTGGCCAGGAGGGGGGGGTTTCCCCTCTCCGAGATGTGCCCGGACGGGTTCTCAGTTCAGCATCAGCCGCGACCCCAGGGAAGGGGTGGAGGAGTGGCAATTATAACTCGCCAGAACCTAAATCCTCGAAGGAGCCCCGCCCCGGAGATTGTTGGGTGTGAGACGCTCCTCCTGAAGTTGGACTTAGGGGTTCAGGTGGGCCTTCTGCTAACGTACTTGCCTCCTAGCTGCGTTGCAAAGGCCCTGCCTGTTCTGCTCGAGGCGGTAGCAGGGCTGGCGATTGAGTTCCCCAGGTTGATGGTGCTGGGGGACTTCAACCTGCCATCGCCCGGTGAAACCTCGGAGGCAGTCCAGGAGTTCATGGCTTCCATGACAACCATGGACCTGACCCAAGTAGTTCAGGGTCCAACTCATGAGGGAGGTCACACGCTCGACCTTGTGTTTCTCTCGGGGCAGTGGAGAGATGATCTGAGGCTGAGGGGTTTAGTCACAGCACCCTTGTCATGGTCAGATCATTTCCTTCTGAGGTTGGATTTCATGGCACCACTCCTCCACCGCAAGGAGGCGGGACCGATTAAGTGGTTCCGCCCAGGCGCCTAATGGAATCTGAAGGATTTCAGAGGGAACTTGGGGAAATACCTGACTCCCTGGTACATGATTCATCTGAGGCTCTAGTGACCGCCTGGAATCAGGCGGCAACGGGGGCTTTAGATCGGATTGCGCCTTTGCGGCCTCTCCGTGGCAGCGGATCCCGGAGGGCTCCTTGGTTTACTGAGGAGCTCCGGGAGATGAAGCGCCTAAAGAGACGCCTAGAGCGACGATGGAGAGCCAGTAAAGCTGAGTCTGACCGGACACTTTTAAGAACTTGCATTAAGTCTTACTTAGTGGCGATACGGGCGGCAAAATGTTCGCATTTTTCTGCCCTTATTGCGTCCGCCGACTCCCGCCCAGCCGCCCTGTTTAGGGTGACTCGCTCCCTTCTAGCCAAGGAGGGAGCTGAAGATCCCTTGCAGGGCAGAGCTGAGGAATTTTCTCAGTTTCTGGCGGATAAAGTCGTTCAGATTCGGACAGACCTGGACTCCATTTGGACAGGGCAGGCCTAGATGACGGGGGCGAGTCTTAGTCCTGTTATATGGGACGAGTTTGAGCCTGTCACTCCTGATGATGTAGACAAGGCCATAGGAGCGATGAGCGCCTCCACTTGTTTATTGGACCCGTGCCCCTCCTGGCTGGTTTCGGCCAGCAGGGAGGTGACACGCGGCTGGCTCCAGGGTGTTGTGATCGCATCTTTGAGAGAGGGGTCCGTCCCGCAGCCCTTAAAAGCTGCGGTGGTGAGGCCCCTCCTCAAGAAGCCTTCCCTGGACCCAGCGGATTTAAAGAACTTCCGTCCAGTCTCCAACTTATCCTTCTTGGGTAAAGTTGTTGAGAAAGTGGTGTCGCTCCAACTCCTGCGGCTATTGGAGGATACTGATTATCTGGATCCCTTTCAATCGGGTTTCAGGCGCGGCTACAGTACGGAGACTGCTTTGGTCGCGCTGATGGATGATCTCTGGCGAGCACGGGATGGGGGTTATTCCTCCATCCTGGTGTTACTTGACCTCTCAGCGGCTTTCGATACCATTGACCATGGTATCCTTCTGCGTCGTCTTGGGGAGGTGGGAGTGGGAGGCACTGTTTTACAGTGGTTCTCCTCCTACCTCTCTGACAGGATGCAGTCGGTGTTGACAGGAGGACAGAGGTCGGCCCCTAGGCCCCTGGCTTGCGGGGTGCCACAGGGCTCGGTCCTCTCACCCATCCTGTTTAACATTTACATGAAACCACTGGGTGAGATCATCCGACGACATGGGGTGAGGTATCAGCAGTATGCTGACGATACCCAGTTGTACATCTCCACCCCGTGTCAGTTCAGTGAAGCAGTTGATGTAATGTGCCGCTGCCTGGACGATGTGAGGGTCTGGATGGGAGTGAATAGACTCAGGCTCAACCCAGACAAGACTGAGTGGCTCTGGATATTGCCTCCCAAGGACTATGTCGACTGTCCCTCCTTGGTTCTCGGGGGAGAAAAATTGACTCCCTCAGAACAGGTCCGCAATTTGGGTGTTCTCCTAGATCCACAGCTAAAATTGGAGCAACATCTTTCAGCTGTGGCTAGGGGGACCTTTGCACAAATCCGTCTTGTGCACCAATTGCGACCCTACTTGGAGAGGGAGGCTTTGCTCACAGTCACTCATGCCCTTGTCACCTCACGGCTAGACTACTGTAACGCGCTCTACATGGGGCTACCCTCAAAGAGCATCCGGAGACTCCAACTGGCACAGAATGCAGCTGCGCGAGCTGTAGTGGGTGTACCGAGATACACCCACGTAACACCTATCCTTCGCCAGCTGCATTGGTTGCCAATTAGTCTCCGGTCGCAATTTAAGGTGTTGGTTTTGACCTTTAAAGCCCTACATGGCTCAGGGCCAGGTTACCTTCGGGACCGCATCCTACCACATACCTCCCTACGACCGGTTAGGTCCCATAGAGAGGGCCTTCTCCGGGTCCCATCGGCCAAACAATGTCGGTTGGCGGGGCCACGGGGGAGAGCCTTCTCTGTGGGAGCCCCGTCCCTCTGGAACCAACTCCCACCAGAGATCCGGACTATCCCCACCCTGCTGGCCTTCCGTAAAGCCATAAAAACTTGGCTCTTCCGGCAGGCGGGTTGAATAGGAAGATCAGTTCCCCCCATGAATGTTGTTTTATAATGTTTTAACTATGCTTTTTAATTTTAAACTGTGATAATTGTTTTTATTGTACGTTTCTTATCCTGTTGTACGCCGCCCTGAGTCCTACGGGATTGGGCGGCCTATAAGAACGTTTATTAAATTAAATTATTAAATTAATTAATATCACATGATGAACAACAAAAGCAGCTTCTGAGCACACACAGTGTAGATGTGGATGCCACTTTTCTCAACCTAGTGGTGTTAATTGAAGTGTTACAGCAGAATGCACTTCCTTCGTGGCATTAAGGAGACACATGCATCCCTGCTTACTACTTACTATCAGTGCTTGCATTAAATTTTCAGTAGCCCTCCATCTCTCTCCCCCTCTCTGGATATGTGTCGAATTTTGATTGGTAAGAGTAAAAAAAAACTGACAGAATTTGATGGCAGAAGACTGCAACAAATAGAACGTTAGAGGATGGAATAATGTGGAGAGACAGAGAAGTAGAGATAAATTCACATACATAAGTAATGTATATGCATACATACACAGAAGTCTAGAATTGTCCACTCCTTATTTTAACGGAGCCAAAAAGTTGCTAATCGTGGAAAACAGTTTATCTCATCTGACTTATAAGGCCCATTATATTTCTTATCTAAACATCCTCTTATTCATAATTCCTCACAGTGAGCCAGCACTAAACAGTTCAATAATCCTGTCAGCTCCATTAAATAGACCAGATGAGGAATTCAACTCCACAAGAAGGCTAAAACTATGTTTATTGACATTGGCTATTTGTAATAACAGATAGCAACATTTGCAAGTCTGTGCTACATCTCCTATCTCTTCTTATGTTCCAGAGAAATCAGGGAAATGCCTGTCTGAGCCTCTTCCAAATCTTATGTGTCTTTTGTGGACTTAAATTATGTTTTATCTCTCATTGCCCTTGGATGCCATGCTTGAGGATCTGTTTAGCAGTGGTGGTGGGCTTTGGCAATGGTTATGCTGAATGGGAAGTATTTTGATATTCATAACTGACTATATTATTATGTTTATGTTGAATTAAGTTTCGGTAGTGGTTTTAATGTCGTTGTATCCGTTGTTTTTTATTCATATGTATTTTTATATTTTTGTTGTTGTTTTTAAGTATTGTGATATGTCACTCAGGGTCACATATCTGAAGTCAGGAGCTACACAAATTGTGTAAATAGATATTTTTCTAAAAATGCGAAATGACTATGCTGCTTCACCTCACCTGCCTTGAAGTCCTGGTCATGTTTTTGCTATGGAATTCATAGCTTGGGAGGAAACTGAGAGAAGTGAAGCCATCTTTGGTAGTGCTGGGTGAAATACATCCAGGATTAACCAACTACACAGGACTGTGAAAGGTGTGCTGAAGTTCTTCAGTTTGGCTGGTTAAGTCATCATTGGAGATGGGTGGTCATCTGAATTTAATAAATAAATAAGTAACTACAGAGTCCTCGGGCACCCTCTGGATGGCTCTAATATCCAGGAGGTGCTGAATGGCCTGATCTACGAGGACCCGTTTGGAAATGTTTGAAGACAAGGGGCAGCGTAGGAAAAACCTCGGAGGGGTGGAGATAAATTCCAGGTACAGTCCTGTCGATAGGGTTTGCAAAACCCATGCGTCATTGGTGATTTCCTCCCACCGACTGGCAAAAGATGCCAGTCGACCCCCAATGGGAGAGATCGGGTTGGGATTACTTAAACCGGCGGTAAGGGCGACCACCGGCTCCTTTAAAGGGCCGTTTGGATTGCCCACCCCGGTACGGTCTGTCGGCAGCAGAGCATTGTCTAGGGGCATAGGATCCCTGGGGAGCACTATACTGAGCTTGGGACGTCCCATACTGCCCCTGGCCAGATGGATATTGGCCCTGGTACCTATTAGAAGGTGTCTCAGGCGCCCTGGGTCCCCGGCGGTAAGAGGAGCCTTTGTTATAGGATTTTTTGGTGTAAGAGGGAAGGACTTTCCTCTTATCTTTGGTCTCGGTGGTAATACGATCCAGGGCAGGACCAAACAGGGACTGACCCGATATTGGAGCAGCGGCCAACTTCCACTTATGGCGTAAGTCGGCCGGCCAGCTACGGAGCCAGTGCATGCGCCTGGCCACCACCGCCGTCCCCATTGCCCTGGCAGCAAAGCGTCCCCCTTGGAGAGTCGAATCTGATGTGAATTGGGCAGCAGCGATCAATTTGTTTATGTCCTGGTGTGCCCTAGTGTCAGCCTGCGGGATGTGGTCTTGCAGGCCATGCAACCATTTTAGGGAAGTGCGGCAAAAAAATGATGCCGTAGTAGATGCTTTAACCGCCCAAGCCGCCGCCTGGTGAGTGCGCTGGAGAATGGATTTGGTGCGACGTTCTTCCGGTCGCAGCAGGTCATCTGGGTCCCCCGGAACAGGAGCGTTGGAGTATAGTGCCAACACCGGTGGGTCGACTTCCGGGACCGGCAGATGTTGCGCCAGCTGGGAGGAGACGTTGAAGAAACGCTTATCCAAATTGGTGGGAGAAGGCCCCGTGGCGGGTGACTGCCACTGCTTGGTCACCGCCGTGACAAACAGGTTCGGTGTCGGGATTACCTCCGTTGGTGAGGAGGAAGCCTCGCCAAAAATTGGGTCTCCCAGCGATGTCGAGGCCTGAGGGTCAGTGGCTGATGGAGGAATGTTGGCTGTTGCCCTTGCCTTGTGCAGCAGGGAACGGAAAAGACTGGGATGGAAGAGAGAGGTGGAAGTGGATGGTTCCGGGGCCAAGTCCTCATCCTCTGACAGTTGGGGCTGAAGTTGGTCATCCCCGACCTGCTGGTCGTCAATTTCACCTTCCTCCCTTTCCAGGTCGCCCATCGGGATAGGCGAACTATGGAGCGAATATTCATCTGCCTCAAGCTCATCCGAGGATTCCGGGGCCGGAAGAGGTGAGTCGGTTCTGCGGGGGGCAGGACGGCTTGAAGTGTGAGCCATAGCTCTGACAGCAGCCTCGATTCCCTGCTTAATGGCCGCATCCATTCGCTGCTGTATCACTGGATCGTCCAGTGGGTCGCTGTACGCAGTTGCCGCTGGGCGATGGATGGCCGGTTCTATAGTCTCAGCAGCACCCCACACGTCCCCTTCCCGTAGATGAATGGTTGGGGAATCCAGGGAGACGTTAATCAGAGAGCCAGGGCGCCCCACTTTGTGTCCCTGGGTCCCTTGTTTGGCCCCACTCTGGCTGGCGTCAGGGGCGTTTTTGGAATGGGGGGGCCCATGATGCACCGCCCCCGCGCTCCCTGAGGAGGACTTAGAGGATCCCTTATGAGACTCCCCTTTGGATGGAGCCTTGGAGGGCTTTTTGGCCTTGGGAGGTGGGGGGGTATCCAGGGGGGATCTGTCCCTGTGCTCGTTGGTGGTACGGGGCGATCGTGTGTCCCCTGTAGCCTCTTCTGACGGGCAAGGCCTGCTGGACTTGCTTTTGGCCTTGCCCGCTTTGCTGGTCGCCTCCGACATGGTGAAGAGGGAAGGCGTCTGTATGAACAGCGGCTCCTTGCGTGCAGCCTCTGAGGGAAGCCCTTGGTAGCCTGGCCGGTCGGTGGGAAAGGGCCTCTGCGCGCGCGCTCGCGTCCCTCGTAGCTCGGAGAGCAGCTGATGACGTGCTGCCTCCGAGGGAACTCCGTGCAGGCTGACGCGGCTAAGGGAATCCCTTGTTAGCTCGGCCGGGCGGTGGAAAAGGCCTCTGCGCGTGCGCGCGTCCTTCGTCGATCGGAGGGCAGCCGGCAAGTGTTGCCGATGACGTGCTGCCTCCGAGGGAACTCCGTGCAGGCTGACGCGGCTAATGGAGTCTAACGTGCATGCGCGCGCTCTTCTCGCAGCGGCAGGCACTCGGCAACAGGAGACAGACGTCGCGGCCAATCAGGAACGGGATACCCGACTTCAAAATGGCCGCCGATGACGTCGACGGAGCCCGAAGACGGATAACGGTCTTTCCCCCCACTTGAGGAGCGCCTGAGCGGCCCAGCAGGGAGACGGCCTGACAGATGGCTCTGTTGGAGCGGCCAAGGATGGTAGGCCTGACAGAAAAAAATTCTGTTGGGGCGGCCAATTCACGCTGGGGAACGTCAGCTACCGGCTGTGGGAGTAAGAGCTCCAGCCGGGGGGGGGGGGGAAGCCGATGGCCGCCCAAGCGCTGGGCTTCTGCGGCGTAGCGATTAACCTCTTCTGGCTTCTCCCCAATAGATAAAGTAGTTAGAGGTATTTCAGGAAGACTGGTGACAGTAGGAACAGCCCAGGCAGCCGCCTGGGCTGGCTCAACCCAAGAGAGATGACAGCTGTCACTTGGGGAGGCTTATAGTATCAGGTAGCAAACTCACTTTGAAGTAGAGATGGAAGTCCGGATCAGTAGCTGTGGAACTGGCCTCCAAGGAAGGAAAAGCACAATTGCCCTTTGGCTACGGACCGAGATTAAAAGAGGGAGTGCCAATCTCAGAGGGCACTATTTATACCTTTTTTAAGACTCGGTCCTATTGGCTAGAGGGCTAATTTAACCCATTCCTTTCCTTGGAGGCTAGCTCCACCCACTATTGAGAAAGGTGTGCTGAAGTTCTTCAGTTTGGCTGGTTAAGTCATCATTGGAGATGGGTGGTCATCTGAATTTAATAAATAAATAAGTAACTACAGAGATTCCAAATTTTGCCAACCTAGAAATCCTTAACCCAGCACAGGAAAAGAAGAGAAAAGATATTGGTCTGAAATGCCTTGTAGCAGCAACTTGGGGGGGGGGGGGAGACTACGGGACTTCAAGTGCTGTAACTGGGTTGAAGTATCACAACACAAACTGTCAGAAGGCTGTCAGACTTCTGAATGGAAAATAACTTTACAACAACATCAGGGGTGGGTTCTAACTTACCTCACTGCCAGTTCGCTTCCTCCCGCGCTCCGTGGGCGCGCCTCGTGGGTGCTCGCACTCTGTGCTGAAAAATCTGAAAGGGAAAAAAAAGGCAAAAACAATATAGCGACCGCATGCACAGTGCCGGAAACTCGGCTTCTGCGCATGCTCAGAAGAATTTTTTTAAAAAAAATTCAAAAAAAAGATGGTGGCGCCTATGGATCGGCACCGACCAAACCGGGTTGGTGACATCATCGTGATGTCACCAGCGGATCACTACTGGTTGGGGTGAACCGGTCTGATCCAGGAAGAACCCACCCCTGAACAACATAGTACGATTGACTTGTGGGGCTGGCGCAATGTGCAATAAGTTCACATGGAGTAGTAGAATTGTGTGTTTGTTAGTAGGATTCACTGTGTCATGGATTTTTTTATCTTTCACTGTGAATTGTATTGTGTTGTGGGGTGCATGAAGGGAGGCTCAGCCAATCTTATTGTACACATGTTGTACTCTGACAATAAAGGTTTGAATTGAATTGAACAAGTCACACCCTTTTTCTATGTAGGTTGCAACGCTGCAAGCGTGTCTAAAAGGAATAGAACAACATTGTTTTCTTTAGGCACTTTGGCAAAGCAAATCTCATCTGCATCACTCTATGGGCCTAAAAGTTGAATTTCTATCTTCCCCTCCTTAGCTTTGTAAAGAAGACATAAAATCTAACATAATAATGGCAGAGACCAACGTGGAAAAAATACTAGCAGGCAAAGCAGATAATAATAAGACCTTACAATTGCTAAGAGCAGGAACATTGAAGAAAGAGACAGAGGGGCTAATTCTGTCTGCAGAAGACCATGCCTTAAGAATAAATGCATATAAAGCCAAAATTGAAAAGAGAGAAACAGATAGCAAATGCTATCGCTGCAGAGAAGCTGAAGAAACAGTGGACCACCTAATTTGCAACTGTGAGAAACTGACTACCCCCAATAGCATGACAAAATACCAGTAATGGTGCATTGGAAGATGTGCAAGAAATACCGTTTGCCTACAAGCTAGATTTTCTGTGGAAAATGTTTTGGGAAAGCAGCATGCACCCACAGCATCAATTTATTCCAAGTGGGGTATAATTTGAGTAGTTAACAAAACTACATGAAACATGAAGAGCAGATATTTCTGCTGAACATCTTTTGAGCAGGATGATTTCCCCAGCTCTGACTACAGGAAGAGAGAGAGAAATAAAGAGAGAATAGCCAAATATCACACATAGTAGCATCCACCAATTCTTAAGCTAGCAGAAAAGAATATGAGCGTAACATTCGATCTTCTGATTGCCAAGCTTTGTTCTTACACAGAAAATAACATTGGTGACAAGTGGTGTCTTTATTGATTTAATGTGGGACGAGTCAAGAACATGATTGGTGGTACCTCAAGCTTCATTTCCCCTCCTGCCAAGTGTCATCTACTGGTTGGAAAGAAACCACCAATCATTCTCCCAAACATGGGGTGGAATGGAATTGTACAATGTAGTGGGTGATTGCAACAGTGTGTTTAATTTCCTGTCAAATGCCCCATGTTTGCAGCTTGTCATGTTATATCTGAACATGGCTCTAATGTTCCACTAAACTAGGCACTAAACTAGTGTCTGCAAAGAGTATGATTTATAAGTCACAGCCATGAGGAATAGTAATTGGATGAAACATAAAGGAATGACTTATTTATTGTTTGTTTGTTTGTTTGTTTGTTTGTTTGTTTGTTTGTTTGTTTGTTTATTTATTTATTTATTTATTTATTTATTTATTTATTTATTTATTTATTTATTTATTTATTTATTTATTGGTTGCATTTGTATGCCGCCCACTCCACAGAGACTCTGGGCAGCTCACAACAGTAAAAATTCACATGCAACAACAAATATTAAAAGCATTAAAAACAATAGATATTAAAACATTAAAAAACATTAAAAACCACAATTTAAAAACCCATACAATAAATCATTCATGGGGCCAAAAATTATCGGTGTTGTATTAAAATCATTGGCCCCAGGCCTGTCGACAAAGCCATGTTTTTACTGCTTTTCTGAAGGCTGGCAGGGTGGGGATAATGTGGATCTCGGGGGGTAGTGTATTCCAGAGAGCTGGTGCTGCCACAGAGAAGACCCTCATTCGTGGGCCCGCCAGCTGACATTGTTTGGCTGATGGGACCACCAGCAGACCAACTCTGTGGGCTCTAATTGGTCTTAGGGAGGTATGTTGGAGAAGGCGGTGAGAGGCACACCTTTGCCAGTGCTGGCAGCAAGTCCAAGTCCTCCCTCATAACCAGAAGCATCTGGAAGTACACGAATAGCCATGGAGTCAGAATGGGGTTGGTGAAATAGAAGTGTACTCCCTGCCATTCTAAGTCATAAAAAAGAATTGGTCACATAAAGACTCTTATTGGCAGAAATAGCAGAAAACTGTAATGCTCCCCATGGTGGTAGAATGAACAATACACAGCTGGATGAACATGGCTCTCCTTCTCACATTAAATCAACCTTCTGTGCAGCGTTAAATCCATGTTTATAAGGAGCCCACAAAAGACCAGATAAACACTTTGGAAATATCCCTTTTGCAGGTGGAAGCTTCAGCAGAGGCCAGATGTTTGGTTTCTCCTGCAACATATGCCAAAGAATCATGAAGGGCAGATCCGAACAATTGGGTGGGGGAGAGCTGTGTGCCCAGACTAAAGTGGCAAATAGGAGCTGGGCAGTTCCAGCCCTTGATTTAATCAGCAACTACACCATTGATGAAGCATAGCCAATCATATCAATGGCACAGTGAGTGTCAGAAAAAGCGGGGAAACACTATTGTATAAATTAAACATGACTTCAGTTTACTAGGGATGATGGAAAGGCAACAGCACAAGGTCATATTTATTCCACAATAGGGATAAGAGATAAGGATTAGCTTATAGAGAGGGATATAGTTTCGAATGCCATCAGGATGTTTATATAGCAGTGTTCTGACATTCTCATTTTGAATCTGATATATGCACAGTTTTCTTAGATTCAGGTTTTAATTCAAAATTAGTATCTATTCATAATATTTCCCTGCAGTCATGTGCAAGGCAACTCCAAATTCACAAATAAATCCCTTCAAAATGACAGTAATATTTCCTGGAAATATACATAAGCAAACACTGGGCAGTTCATTTTAAAGGATGCCTCTTCTGTCTGTAGTTTCTTTGGATTGTGCTGATTATGCTGCCAGTTTTCCTTTTTCAACAGAAGTGCATAATCGTAGGCAGAAATTATATACCATAAAATTGGAGAACAGTTTTATTAACATATGGGTTAATGAATAAAGATATTTCCTTATTGAATAGGGTTAATGTAAAAATCAGATTCCCAATTTTATGATTCTCTTCATTTATGTTGAATATAAAATTTATATTGAATATTATAATGAGTGAAGATTCTAAATCTACCTAAATCTACACAAAGAAGAGGGATACAATGTATTCTCCAAAGCATCTAAGAAGTAACAGATGAAAACTTATCGAAGAGAAATCCAAGGAGAAATTTCCTGACAATGACAGCCGTTAATCAGTGGAAGAACTTGTCTCCAGAAGTTGTGGGTGCTCCATCACTGGAGGTTTTTAAATAGAGATTGGACAGCCATTTTTACAGAATGGTCTATGGCAGTGATGGCGAACCTTTTAGACACCGAGTGCCCAAACTGCGTGTGTGCGCATGCCCAAACTGAAAGGTTGTGCATGTGCGTGTGAACACAAGCATGCGCAGAGATGCGTGGATGTATGTGGATGTGCACATGCACAGACGTGCACACATGCGCAGCAGAGACCTGAAGACCAGCTGGCTGGCGGGAGGTGGGACATCCCAACACTGGCAGTACAGCAAGAGGTAAGATCTTTTTCTTTCATGAGCTTCTGTTTCATCGTTTGCAGGGAAACAGAAGCTCACGAAAGAAACACTACAGAGATCTGACCTGGGGCGACAGCGCACGTGCCAGCAGAGAGGGCTCTGCATGCCACCCCTGACACGCATGCCATAGGTTCGCCATCACGGGTATAGGGTCTTCTGTTTGAGCAGGGAATTGGATTAGAAGACCTCCAAGGTCCCTTCCAACTCTCTATTCTCTATTCAGTATACCTAACATCCCTTCTAGAAGGTATCTTCTTCTGAACTTTTGACTTCCAGTTATGAATAAAATATGCCACTTTGTAGAAGGGAAACTCCTTTATCCTCCTAGTGAAGATTTTTCCACTCTGAATGGAAGAAGCCTTCTGAACTGTCAGACAATCTTTCACATCCAGGGGCTATCTAGCCTTGAACCCGGAACCTCCTATATAAGGGGTGTCAAACTGGCAGCCTGTGGGCCAGTTGCGTCACATGCAGGCCACGCCCTCCCCAGCTCTCCGAATGGGAAAATGTCACAAAAAGTCATGTGATGGCAACATGATGCAGTGAGTTTGACACCTGTGGCCTACATGAATAGAATAAACTTCACATCTTACTTGCCACACCATAAAATGGTCCTTCTCTTTTGGAAACAATTACTTAGGCACAGTGTAGTAACTGTGGGGACATTTAATTGTGAAGAAGTCAAAAGAAAGAAGTGTTCAGATAGAGCAAGAGAACCAGAGGCAAATTCCATCAAAATGTTTATTTTGTATTACTTTTTAGCCATAAAGCAGTACTGGAGTATAGAGAAGAGGTGCACAAATGTGTTCAGTTCATATTTAGGAATATATAGATTTCTAGAACATGCCTGCTGTGTTCCTTCTTTCAGGATATGAAGGACAGCATAGAACCATGAAGAGAAGCAGAGCTGGAAGGAAGAGCTTTCATAGCCAAAGCCATTCAGCTCAGGCCAACAGGATTGATATAAAGTAGAATGGCAGCAGCATGCTGTTAATGACTTCATTATCTTTCATGAATAAGAAGGCAATTGATGAAGTGCCACATGTAGCGATATGCCATAGTCACAGGGTGCTGAACCTCTTTTTTTATCATGGCAATAGGGAAGGGTCAGTAGGAAAACTGTAAATGGATCTTGGCATTTGCATAATATGACTAAGGGCCAACATGGAAGATATATGACTGCATCTATCTAGAATTAATATCGCTTTATAGGCAAGATAATGAAAAACAAAAAGCAATCAGCTAGGAAAACAGATCAGAGTATCTTTAAAATCTATATAGAATTATGAAAGCAATTTTACTAGATGTAATACTTGGCCAACCTTGTTTGGATTCAAACATTAAGTAAGTTTGGTCTATGGAGTTCTTGATACTCTGAACTTGGTGACCTTTTGGTTGGTCTGCTGGTACCTGAATGGGAAGTTGGCCTGGTGGTACATAATGTGATCAAATGTCAACCTCAACTTGAAGGAGGCTATAGCTTTACTATAAGATAGCAAAGCAACAGATTGGGAAGAACTATGATAAAAAAATGTAGGGACTTCTGAGAAATCATTATAGCCTTCAAATTGCAGAAGAGCTAAAGAACAATACTTGGATGTCTGAATATTAATAGATTGATCTGGAATTATCCTGAGGAGGAATTGCAAATGCTACCCTTCCAATCATTTTTTAAAAATTGTTTTTCAATAGTAATTTCATTAAAAAATATAATTGCAAAGATAAAAACAAAAACAAACTAAAAACAGAAAAAGACAGAAAAATAGAAAAGAAATAATAGCAAAGAAAAATATATAAATAAATTGTTTTCCCTTTATTATAATATGTATGAACAATTGTAGTAACATCACCTTCTCTTAAAATACAAGAAATGATCTCTACTTATATCCCATCTCTTATCTATAAACAAATCTTTGAAGTCTTGTTGTTTCAATCCTGATCAGCAAATGTGCATTAAGAGTTAAAAAAGATAACAACACAGCTATTTTAATCTTGATAATATGAACCAACGTTACATTCCTTCCTTTTACTTTTATCAATCTTGATCTTTTGTCCCTGCAAATAATGTCCTAGAACTTTACATTCTTTTCATTTTTTTTCTTTGTCTCTTTTCACAAAATTTATTCAAAGCTGTAACAAGCCTCTTTTGTAAATCCAATATAAGAAAATTATTCAGGTCAGTCTCTTGGTTTATTGTTTGTATATTCCTTTTAATTATTAAGACATAAGCCAATTTCTTTTATATGTTCAATGTAGCATCTCCTTTCATTTCATTCTTATAGGCTGCCGTTTAAAAAAAACACTTTCTGATCAGTCTCAATCTTGTCAAGTAAAACTTGTTCCTCTTTTTTTAAACCTAATCTATCTATAGAGGCAGATACTCTTAGATGTATATGTTGGGTCCATTGTTCAAAAACATCCTTCAATGTGTCCAATGTTAAAATATTCCTACCGTAATTCATTCTGTATTAATAGGTCAAATTTAAGTGTTCTCCTTTAATTGCAATCTTTAATTCCATCTGATTTCCTCTAGCGTCCAACCTTTAAAGTGTCATCCTATCATTTGTTAAAAGAAAATTCAAAACAAAAGTATTTTCCCATGGAAACCATATAATTAACCCCAAAGTCTAATTTCCAATCCATCTGGACCTTTAGTCCATATGTAACTTTCCAAAAAAAGGTTCTAATTACCCTTTTGCTGTTTATTCTAAAATATGGTGCCATAAAATCTGTAGATCGAAAGGTTTGTAATAGCTGAAAAGCAGTTACCAAGAAATTTCAAAAGTGATTAGAAAAGGTGGTATGCAAACCAGTGTCATTGTGAAAGCACTGATCATTGTTTATGTTAAATGGCTATTCTGGAATTTCCCAGAGTAACTGCCCTGAGAAACTATTGTCTTGTGGGGAGCAACTGTAAGGAGCACTTGTGGGTGATCTCAAATCCTTTTAAAATGATGTTATGTTTTTAAAATTGTAATGTTTTTTATTGTATTGTTCTTATTCCTATTGTACGCCATCCTGAGTCCTACGGGATTGAGCAGCCTATAAGAACTTTTAATTAAATTAAATTAAATTAAATTAAATTCTTGTCTGGAGGTCAAAGCTCACTCATTGTGTTCAGTTTGCTATATATTCCATGGAAGTCAGTACCCTTCCAGTCCTGAAGGAATTGAAGTTACTTTGGCAACTCTGAGAAAAGACCCATTTCTGATGATGATATAAGGACCAAGCTTTTGATGCACAGAAACATCTGTGTCACTTTGCCAAATGGTTCGATAGTCCAAAAGAGACAGCTTCATTCAACTTTTTGGGACAACTGGAAAAGTAAATCCCAAAAATAGCAGAATATCTACGGTGGTTTTATCTAATGCTATGTTTCAAGGCATGATTGGCCAAAGCGGCATTCTGTATCACATGGAAATTAACAGTTTTACCGATTTGCAGAATGGTCCATTCATTCCCATTTCGTTTTCATAGCGTGACATTTAAATAAATTCACATTCATCTTATAATTCCATGTTGTCTTGAAAAATTAAAAGATACCTTAAACTTTATCAGATACACCAACTAACACAACATACAGACAGATTCAAAAGGGGGCACGATGACTCAGTGGTTAAAGATGCTGAGTTTGTCAGCTGGAAAGCTGACCGACCAGGTTCAAGACCCAAGGGCCACACGACAGGGTGAGCTCCTGTTCTTGCCTCAGCTCCTGCCTTCCTAGCAGTTGAAAAGCATGCAAAATGTGAGTAGATTAATAAGTACCACTTTGGTGGGAAGGTAACAGTGTTTCATGCACCTTTGGTATATAGCCATGATGGCCACATGACCATAGAAAACATCTTTGGAGAACGCTGGCTCCTTTGGTCAAGAAACGAAGATGAGCAGGGTTGGACATGACTGCATAAAGAATCCTTTACCTTTTATAGACAGATTCAATAATATAAGTGAAGGGGAACTTTATGTATGAGATTCAACTCACAAATGTTTGCAAAAACTGGATATTTAAGTTAGTAATAAGAAAAATGTATATTTAATTTACAAAGAGGGGCATAATTCAAAGACATACAATCAACCACCATGGGCCAATGACAAGCGTAATCATTTGGATTTCAATAAAATATATTTATTATCTCTAATTAGTTCATTTATTCATTGCCAGATACACAAAAAGGCTCCTTAATTTTAAAGTAAAATTGTATTCATTGAAATTCAAAGGAAACTAAGCAGGAAACATTATCTGACTTATTTGTCTCATAATTAATACACTTACTCATTGTGAAGCACAGTTACAGCTCCATTATTTTTTAAAAAATAAAATGTAACACATTGACTGTTAATACATTAGCCTATTACAGGAAAAATACATATTTGCAGGTCTCAGTGTATAAAAGATAGCTACATGTCTGCATTTCCCCCCATTTAAATAATTTTTGCTCAATCCATTCATGAATAGAAAATAGTAAGATTTCAGACCCCTCAACCTGAAAATCATTACAAAATCATTATTGCCCAAGGACAAATCTTTGGTGTTAGGCTTCAGGATACAAAGCTAATATTTAATAGGGATAGCGATTTCTTTTCTACCTCTACCTTCAATGTTGCATTTGTGTTTGGATTCAAGTGTGTATGTGTGTTTTTTGTATGTTTGTGTCAGTGTATCTATATATACACAATGAAACGATCTTGCTTTTGCTTGACTCCATCTCTTTGACTTTTGTGCATTCATTAAAGGTCTAAAGAAACATGACCTATATCTTCACTGATTCTCCAAACAATTTTTGGATCCTGTAGAGTCTGCACTCCCAATTTTTGAAAGGAATATCTGGAAAATATAGCCAGATCTCCTTTTTATTCCTTTCCAAATAACACAGAAGTCAGAGAGGAATTTGTGAATATAGACAAGTGTTCCTGATACTGAACGTCTGTCAGAAAATTGCCCTGCCAATGTGTTTCCTATCTGTCAGATTCTCAAGTCATGTTAAAACACTTACATTAGCAGTACTGACATCTCTCAGATGGGTCTTTGCTCATCTTTTTTGCCAGAAACATTTGCCTAAAGAAACTTTTGGTTTGTATGGAGAAGCTCCTATGTTGCCTTTCTCTGCTGGATGAGAACTTCCAAAACCTTTGAAGGTCTGTGGTCTCTCAAAACAGAGAGAATTTTGGGGTGGACGAGCTATTGTTCTAATTAATTAAAAACCACTTTCATACATCAACGGTTCCTCTCAAGTCAAAAATAGAAATCTCAATGTCTGTTTATTATTTTATGACTTAAAAAGGACCTCAAGAAAGAGGCTGGATCCAGTTCCTCATTTTCTGGGATATTTTGTATGTACAAACTTTCCACACTCAGACTATGGAACAATTTTGGAATAAAAAGATGGATTTAAAGCAGATAAGATATCATATTGTCCCAATTTTGGATGACAGAAATACAAGATAAAAATGTTCCTTCCATTGTTGTAAAAATTATAAGACTGTGACCAGGAATTATATGCATTTCTGTCTGTTTCATTTGCAAACGCCATTTTAAAAAAAAGGAAAGCAAAAAGCAAGCAAAAGAAAACTGACACACATTTGCTTGTGCATCCTTATTATGTATTCATATACATCCATAAGCATTTAACCCAAATGTAACCATTTTCAAAAGCCATTTCCCTAATGTGCACACTTTTTATTTGAAATTTCTCTAATAGGTGGATTTTGTAAGTGTGTGTTTTGATCTGAGAATTGCATCAGAAAATTTAGGGAGGAGTAAAATAATAAATATGATAGATATTGGAATGCTGGTTCATTTATGTCTTTGAGAATTGCAAACTCACTTAGGTAATATTAAAGTATAATGCAGTTGAATTTATCTCCTCTTCCTGATTATGACCCACTGAGTTTCTCTACAGCATTGCTATGGAACGCCATGCTGCTGGGTTTCGGTATCCTCCATAGTTATCAATAAAATCAGACAGCACAGATAGCTCTCTAGAGTGTAACCATCCCATGTTGAATCAGATAATGGAGACATTAACTTTCCCCTGCTCTCAGTCTATAGACATCTTCAGTGTTGGCCTAAAAAGACATCTAAGGGTAAGTTTCCACCCATGTGCAGAGAATTCATTAGTACTGTATGCTACAGTATATAATATAGTTTCAGCTATTAAGTGTATTTCAGCATCTCCTACCTAGTATTTTTTCCACAGTTTGGTGAGGCTGTTTTAATAATGTACTTTTCCCCTAGTCCTTCAGACATATGTTGGGTATATAAGCTTCATTCCCTCCTGCCTGTCACCAGTGTATTTTATTTAATGCAGTTGAGCTGAAAAATTTAATATACCTCCTAATATAAAGCAGACTTTGCTAATCTTAAAAGACCACAAGGAGGATGTTGTGTAAATTTATAAGCTACAGAAACAGTTTAATGCGAAACAGTTGAGCAATTTCCTGTACAATGGCACAATTTCCGTCACATGCGGACTTTTCTGAGCATACATTAGAGTGAGTAAGAGCTGAGGAGAGCCAAATTCTGTCAGAATATTTTTTTAAAAAAAAAATTCTAATCTTTTTCTTACTTTCTATCTTTTTATTTTGTTTTGTATACTTTTGCTGTATTGAATATATCAAAATATAGAAATAAATTTCTCTTCTTACCCTTATGGGTGGTCTGTGTCTTCCTCCATCTTGAGTCTTCTTTCAGAAGCCTGGGAGTTTGAGGGTTCTGAGCAGGATCTTAGCTGTTCCTAGCACTGTACTCCTCTGGACAGAGAGCTCTGATGTTGTTCTGGGATCTGTTGGAGCCATTCTCTCATCTTAGAAGTTAGAACCCTGAGTGCTCTTACCACCACTGGGACCACTTTGGCCTTTACTATCCACATCCTCTCCTGTTCCTCCTTCAGATGCTGGTACTACTACAATAAATCTATTAATTGGAACTTCTCATATTCTTCAGTGCCTATTTACTGTTTCAGTTACTTGGGAGAATCCCCCACAGAATCAAGATCTTCTGCCTTGCTAGCAGACCAGAGCCTTCCTTGCCATCTTGGGGCTCGCTATTACTCTCCCAAATCTATTCCAGAAAGTTGGGAATATTTTCATAGTGTGTTTGGGACACACCTGTGGAGTGAGATTGTGGTGGGGAGGGAGGGAGGGAGGAAAATTATGATTGTAGATTTGCTTGCCTAATACTGAGGTAAAGTTGCTTCAAGTTAAGCTTGATTCGTGTTGAATGTGTCTAGTTTTATGAAAGTGATTTGCCATTGCCTTTTTCTGAGAAGTTGTTTCAACTTCCCAATCTAATCTCCAGTCCTTGACTTCCAAGGGGTCTCTCATCCAAGTTTTAATCAGAAATGATCCAGCCAAAGCCAACTAGGTGCTCCTATTTTCCAAAGCATCTTGGAATGTTGTCTTTAACAAAAGCTTGTTAATGGATGGTTCCTATAGTGCAGGGGTGGCCAAACTATGGTTCTTTGAGGACCTGTGGACTTCAACTCCCAGAATTCCTGAGCTAGCCATGCATGCATGTCACGTAGTGAATATTACCAGTTGTATGTCTATGCAGAGTGATGCATCCCTATCCTAATATTATGGTACATTCCAATACAAGCAGGACACGTGATGTGATCTTCTGCGCATGTGTGCATTCCTGATTCTCCATTATTCTCTTCCGCCTTTGACTCTGACCGGAGCGGTCACGATTTATTAGCAAGATGTAACTATTCATGATTTATTGTTTTTGTACCGAAATAAATATTTTCTATTAGACTTATAATCTCGGCTTTATTTTCTAAATGTCTGAATTCCAAGAAAAGATCCACTTCGCCTCTATGAGATTTATTCTCACTTTAACAATGCATGGCTGGCTCAGGAATTCTGGGAGTTGAAGTCCACAGGTCCTCAAAGAACCATAGTTTGGCCACCCCTGCTATACTGTCTTCTACACAGACCCTTTTTTGGGGGGGGAGGCAAATCTATACAGTTCTTCTGATTAGCATTTTGAAAATCAGTGATGTCATTGCTAAGGCACCATACATGAAAAAATTGAAATCCAAATCCTAATATAGGTATAATTTGAATTTAAAAAGAAGATTCCTCCCTCCCACAAAAATCCTAGGAAATAAACAGTTTCAGGCATAATACGGTTCTTCCCCTTCTGCACCCCAATGGCCTTTTATCCCCTAATGATAAGTAGACCATCAAAATGCTTTCATTCTTGTGATAATTGGATGGGTAATACATATTATTACAAACTAAAATAAAAATAATGTTGTTAAAAAATTCATATCAATCAATCATAAAAATGAACTCACTCCCACTCTTCATGATCCCATGAAGAGACTATTCATAAGGCAATTAATACACTATTCATTAATCTCCCAGCCTGCAAAATAATTTTCAGAATTCATAATGAGATATTTTTTAAATTAATTGTTGCTAATATGGATGTATTTTCAAATATAGGAAGGATGTATTTCCTTGAAAAGGGGGGGCATGGCCATACACAAGAACATAGATTCCTAGGTAATATATTACAATATGAGGTGTCTGTATGAATTTTTGTATTATGTTGTTATGTTCTGGGATTGGTATGCAGGTGTGGAGGGTAGAGTTTGATTATCATATCATGTTTGATCATTTTTCATCATAGTGATCAATAACAGTTTATTAATTACCTATGGTATTTAGTATGAAAATTCCATTAATGCTGCATCTTTGATGTGGTTAATGTTTCTTGAAGGGCAAATCAGTCTCCCAAATCAGGCCATTGTATGTTGTTGGCTACCTAAGCAGGGGGTTGGAAGCAGGGGGTTAGAAGACCTCCAAGGTCCCTTCCAACTCTGTTATTCTATTCTATTCTATTCTATTCTATTCTATTCTATTCTATTCTATTCTATTCTATTCTATTCTATTCTATTCTATTCTATTAATATGTTGCTCACAGCTAGCAAGCCAACAGTTTAAATGACTGCTATAGGTCCAGGAATCATGACAACTTCTCCTGCCTAGCCATTGTAGGAACTCCATAGGAATTCTTCATCATTTTCTTTTTTTTATTGATCATCAATATTCAATTCATTCATTAGATGTTTTGGAGTTAACAGATTAATGTATTTTGAATACTTCATACAAAATTTTCAGATCTCTAGATGCATTAATAAAGACAAGAAAATCTCATCAATCAGCAATCCAAAAGTGAAAATTGTGCCTGGGATTTAATCTCCCAACAACTGATGGGTCTTCCCTCTGTTTTGAAAAAGTAGCATAACTGTGTCTACATACAGTACATTCAGTCTCCGCTGCTCTGAACACATCTTGCTGAATGAAAACTATTATGTGGATAACTGATAAGCAGCACAATTTGTTATCAGCTCTCAATTTGTTCTTCTGGGTGTGGAACTGCCAATTCTGTTTCAGAATTAGTTTTTACTATGCCCACAATTTATTGTTACATCATATTTTTATTAACTGTTCATTAATCTGCTTTATAGGAGGTTGCATTATACTGTAATCTCTCAAAATCTAAGCTATCTCATAAACTAAAGCTGAAGAACATATAAAATTCCAAAATAAAATCATAAATAAAATAAGCTTCAAGAGGATAAATTGTCTGTCTTCGCTTTTGGTGAAAAAAGAATGGCAATGTATAAAAAGTTAGAGCCTGTGGATCACTCCAAATGGGAAACCCCGATTGTGAGTCCCCTGAAATCTGATGGTTCCATCAGAATTTGTGCCGACTATAAAGCAACACTTAACAAGGCACTGCAGGCCAACCCGTACCCTGTCCCAGTAGTACAGCACCTCCTGCATTCCTTGGGCAGGGGCTCCATTTTCGCCAAGCTGGATCTTGCCCAAGCTTATCAGCAGCTCCCGGTGGATGAAGCCACTGCTTTGGCTCAAACCATTGTCACCCACCGGGGAGCTTTCAATAGAATAGAATAGAATAGAATTCTTTATTGGCCAAGTGTGATTGGACACACAAGGAATTTGTCTTTGGTGCATATGCTCTCAATGTTCATAAAAGAAAGGATACATTTGTCAAGAATCATGAGGTACAACACTTAATGATTGTCATAGTTTACAAATAAGCAATCAGGAAACAATCAATATTAATATAAATCGTAAGGATACAAGCAACAAGTTACAGTCATACAGTCATAAGTGGGACGAGATGGGTGATAGGAACAATGAGAAGACTAATAGTAATAGTAATGCACCCTTAGTGAATAGTTTGACAGTGGTGAGGGAATTATTTGTTTAGCAGAGTGATGGCGTTCGGGAAAAAAACTGTTCTTGTGTCTAGTTGTCTTGGTGTGCAGTGCTCTATAGCGTTGTTTTGAGGGTAGGAGTTGAAACAATTTATGTCCAGGATGCGAGGGGTCAGTAAATATTTTCATGGCCCTCTTTTTGACTCGTGCAGTATACAGGTCCTCAATGGAAGGCAGGTTGGCAGTAATTGTTTTTTCTGCAGTTCTGATTATCCCCTGAAGTCTGTATCTGTCTTGTTGGGTTGCAGAACCGAACCAGATGGTTATAGAGGTACAGATGACAGACTCAATAATTCCTCTGTAGAACTGTATCAGCAGCTCCTTGGGCAGTTTGAGCTTTCTGAGTTGGCGCAGAAAGAACATTCTTTGTTGTGCTTTTTTGATGACATTTTTGATGTTAGGTGACCATTTTAGGTCTTGAGATATGATAGAACCTAGAAATTTGAAGGTCTCTACTGTTGATACTGTGTTGTCTAGTATTGTAAGAGGTGGTAGAATGGGAGGGTTTCTCCTAAAGTCTACCACTGTTTCTACAGTTTTGAGTGTGTTCAGTTCCAGATTGTTCTGGTCGCAACACGAGGCTAGTTGTTCAACCTCCCATCTGTATCCGGTTTCATCATTGTCTCAAATGAGACCAATCACTGTTGTGTCATCTGCAAACTTCAGTAGTTTAACAGATGGATCGTTTGAGATGCAGTCATTGGTATATAGAGAGAAGTGGTGAGAGCACACAGCCTTGGGGGGCCCCTGTGCTAATTGTACAGGTATCTGATGTGATTTTGCCTAGCTTCACCTGCTGCTTCCTCTCTGTTAGGAAGTTTGTGATCCACTTACAAATGTGTTCAGGTACCGCTAGCTGATTTAGTTTAGTTAGAAGAATGTCCAGTATGATGGTATTGCATGCCGAACTAAAGTATACAAAGGGGACCCTTGCATAGGTCTTTGGAGATTCAAGATGTTGTAGGATGTAGTGCAGAGCCATATGTGCAAGCCTCTCCAATTTGATGTAAGTGTAGCCCCTGGCATCTTTCAAAGCCTCATGGAATGACTACTACAAGGACTGCAGGGGGTAGTCCCCTACTTTGACAACATCTTAATCTCCACCTCCACCCATGCTGATCTGCTATGCAAAGTGAATGCTGTCCTCCTCCATTTTAGGAAAGCTGACCTTAAGCTCAGAAAGGACAAGTGTCAAATTGGTGTCCCCAGGGTGGAGTTCTTAGTTTCCTTGTTGACGCTGAGGGCATCCATCCCACGCCAGCCAAGATTGTGGCTATTCAGCTTGCTCCTCCCCTTTCCTCTAAGGCTCAGTGCCAGGCTTTTCTAGGCTTACTTAATTTTTATGCTGTTTTCCTCCCTCACAAGGCTTCTGTAGCTGAGCCCCTGCACCAGCTTCTTGATGCCCTGGCGCTGGGGCTAGGGCTTTCCAAGCTGTTAAGGATTTGCTTACATCCAAGGGTGTCTTAGTTCAGTACAGCGACCGCCTCCCCTTATTGTTAGCTCCTATGGGGTTGGCGCTCTCTTGAGTCATGTATTGCCCAATGGTGCAAAGGTCCCTGTGGCTCACTATTCTCACACCCTATCTATGGCTGAACACAATTATAGCCAGCTGGATAGGGAGGCTCTGGCCTGTGTCGCTGACATCCGCAATAGCAATAGCAATAGCACTTAAACTTATATACCACTTCATAGTGCTTTACAGCTCTCTCTAAGCGGTTTACAGAGTCAGCATATTGCCCCCAACAATATGGGTCCTCATTTTACCGACCTCGGAAGGATGGAAGGCTGAGTCAACCTTGAGCTGGTGAGATTTGAACAGCTGAACTGTAGCTAGCAGTCAGCTGAAGTAGCTTGCAGTGCTGCACTCTAACCACTGTGCCACCTCGGCTCCCTAGTTCCCAAGTTCCATGACTACCTTTATGGTAGGTTCTTCCATTTGGTCTCTGACCACAAACCTCTCTTGGGTTTGTTAGCCAATGACAGGCAGAGCCCTCACATTCTCTCCCCTCACATGTCCTGGTGGATTGAGTTCCTGGCCTCTTACTCTTATCAGTTGCACTATCGCCCTGGCAAGCAGATGGGCCATGCTGATGCCCTTAGCTGCTGCCCCTTGCCCCTGCCCCTAGTGGACCCTGTTCCTGCCGCCGCTGTCCTCCTTGTTGATGAGTTCCAAGGCCCCATCTCTGCTGCCCTCTCTAGGTCTGACCCCATCCTCTCTCAGGTTTTGGACTGGGTGCACAGGGGGTGGCCACAAGGGCCCTTGGCAACAAAGTTTCAGCCCTATTTCAACAGACAACATGATCTCACTGTCATGAGGGGGTGCCTCCTGTGGAGTCATAGGGTTGTGGTGCCACCAGGGCTCAGGGACTTTATAATCAACTGTTTGCACATGGCCCACCCCAGCATCATGTGCATGAAGTCTCTAGGGCGCAGCTATGTCTGGTGGCCAAATATGGACCAAGGGATTGAGGCTAAATGTCAGGTTTGCCAGCAGTCCAGGCCAGCCCCCCCCCCAGCTGCCCCTATACTTGATTGGGATGCCCCTAAATCGCCCTGGTCACGACTCCATCTCGATTTGGCTGGCCCCTTCCACAGCCAAATGTTTCTGGTGCTCGTAGACGCTTATTCAAAGTGGGTAGAGCTGGTCTTAATGCCGACCACTTCCTCTGAGGCCGTAATCAAACTCTTAGAAAAGCTCTTTACCACACATGGGTTGCCCAACAACCTTGTAAAAGATAATGGGCCTCAATTCACTTCTGCTACCTTTCAGGTCTTTTTAGCAAAGCTGAAGGTCTGCCATGCCACCACAGCACTGGCCCATCCGGCTGCCAACAGCTTGGCTGAATGGGCTTTTAGATCAGCTAAAGAGGCTTTGGGCCACCTGGGGCACAGAAATTGGCACGCTAACATTTGCACCTATTTATTGGCACAACATACCACCCCATGTCAGGCCACTGGCCTAAACCCGGCCGAACTGCTCATGGGTCACCATCTCCGGACCCAGCTTGACTGTCTGCACCCTGGCTATTCAGCTGGACAACAGCCCCACACATTAAACTGCCTTATAGGGTTTGACCTAGGAGATCCAATATTTTCCCTGAATTTGGGGACCAGTCTAAAATGGCTTCCAGGGCATGTGGCACAATTGACGGGCCCATGCTCTTACAGGGTCCGCCTGAATGATGAACGACTATGGCGATGCCACATTAAACAACTTCGATGATGAGCACTGAACGACGACGCGTCCTGTTCTGATGACCTCCAAGCCATATCAGGCTGCCTCACCCACTCCTGGGGTTCTTCCACCCAGCCAGAGACTGTCCACCTGCCTTCCACCATTGAACTGCTGCCGCCAAGCTTACCTGAGGTCGAGGCTTCTCCAGCGTTGCCCGGGCCTCCTAACATGGTGGCCGCCCAGTCACCCGGAGTTCCAGAGAAAGTTTTCCCTGCTCCTCCTTCTTTGGCTACCAGCCCACTACTGCAGCGGTCTGGGCGGAGCCAATGCCATCCAGCATATCTGGCCGACTATGCTTGTGCAATCTGGGGGTGTTAAGTCCTCACACTTACGACTACGCCAGCTGCAAGTCGAGCCTGATTGGCTATGATGCGGGCAGCCGGCTAGCGGGAAAATGGAGAGCCACTATTGGTTTAGAGTTTGACAGCTCCAGTATAAAAGGAGCTGTCAAGCCGCTTGTTCTCTGTTCTGTTGCTATGGTGCTGAACTCTAATAAAAGGTTTGCTGTTCACCTACGAGTCTACCTCCTTTCATGTCAGCCCTGACCCACCAATTTAATAGCTTCCGCTTTCACCTTTCAGCCCCAATCCAGAATCCTTCGCAGGCAGTTGCTTCCGCAACAAACTGTTTTCTGTTAAATTTAAATTTGCCGACAAAGATTGCTGAGTTTCCCAGGAGTTTCTGGAAACTGCAGTTCCACCTAGAACTCTGAAGAGGGCAAGATTGAGAAAGGTGTCTGTCAATACTCTGTCAATCTCAGGCAGAGCTATTATTCAGAATCTACAACAGGATTTTTTTTTCCTGATTGGAGATGCCAGGGATTGTTTCTTAGAACCATATGCACATGAAGTTATAATTCTTCTCCTCATTTTCAACTCTTTATTACTCATGTACTAATTAGACAAACTTGCTATATATGGATTTTATTTTTTACATGACCTGCTGATGGAGAAGCAACACTGTCAGAAATAAGTTTAAAAAAAGAAAAGAAAGTATGAGTAATAGCATTTGCATTATTTATTGCCGTGTGATAAAAAATGACATGCAAAATAGTCCTATAGAAATTTGAAATTATGTTCAGATTAAAAACAAAGATAGAAATCTAAGTCACCTGTGTTCTATCCACTGGTGAAATGTTTAAATAGAGGAGTGTGAATTGGCCAAGATCCAGTTGAAATGTGATGTAGAATCCAGAAAGTGCAAAGCAAATTAGAAATTGGATATTCAAGGGCAATATTCTGTTTGTGGTAATTTGAGATTCCATTTAATTGTAGGCACAATCCAGGGGTGGATTCTATTTACCTTCCCTACCGGTTCGCATCGCGTCAGAAGTGTGCAGAGAGTTCTTTGCCAGCTGCTTTCAAGGCGCGGCGACTGGAGAATTGGTTCGGGGGAGTGGCCAGCCAGTCATTGCTGCCAGTTCGGCGAGGGTAAGGGCGAACCACCACTGGTAAGGGCGAACCAGTCCAAACCGGCAGCAACCCATCACTGGCACAGTCATGGGCAAGGGGGTATGCGGTGGGAGGAAAAATCAGAACACATTGGTGATGTCACAAATGCTGTGAGTTTTGTTGCGATGCAGTGTCAACTTTGTGGCATCTGCATGTTGACATTTTGACACTGTAATATAATAATGTGGAGTGTAAGAGAGAACAAGGTATAATTGGAAACAGAAAGAAAGTAGGTTTTTATTTAAGTGAAGAGAATGACAGTGAAATTAAAAGTAATAAAAAGGGAGTCTGAAAGAGCTAAGGAACTGAAGAGGGTTTATATCAGGCCAGAGTCCTCCAGAATTGGGATAGACTGCCAATACTGAAAAATAAATAATAGCAAGGTCTATAATACAGAAACACAATGTGAGTTAAGGAAGAATGAAAATAGGTCTAGCACTTAGAGTTATATACCATTTCACAGCACTTTAAGTCCCTCTCTAAGTGATTTACAAAGTCAGCATATTGCCCTCAACAATCTGGGTCTTCATTTTACCAACCTCGGAAGGATGGAAGGCTGAATCAACCTTGAGCCAGTAAGAATTGAATTGTTGGAGGTGAGCAGAATTAGCCTGCAATTAGAATTTCTACTAGCCTGCAATACTGCATTCTAACCACTGCACTACACGGCTCTTAAAAGTAAAATAGTATGTTAGGGAAAGCTAGAGGATCATATAATGCAAATCATATGAAATAAAATCAGCAGAATAAATCTGTTGTTTTCATTCTGTCTGAATAAATTCTAGCAGAAGAGTTTTGATAGGCAGGTTCTTAAAGGCAAAGTTTGTGAAGAGAGAAAATTTATTGGCCGACATGTCATTATCATTTCACCCCTTCAGCTCTGTCCCTATATAGAAGGGAAGTGATAATAATACAAAACAGAAAGTCATTGAATCATCACATCACTTTTGAAACTTTTTGGAGTGACTCAAAAGAATATAATTTGAATGGTGACACGGATCAAGTCTGAAGATTGAATCAAAAGGGCAACTTGACTGAATCTATTTCAGAATCATATCCTTTTAATTCCTCTTACCTATTAAAATATACCAATTTTTTTTGCTTTTTTAAGGTTTCAGTTGACACCAAGGATTGAGTATGTTTGAAATTACAGCTAATAATACCATTTGCAAGTAGAACAAAAGCTGAGATAGAATGTGTTTTAATGAATGGTCTGGTACTAAATAGTATGCATGAATTACACATTGACATATCTTTCGACCTTTCAGAGTCCTCATCATGTTTATGCTTTTTCATACAGAGATGGTTAATAATGATTGTTTCTTCCTCTTCACCATTCACGCTTCTCTTTTTTTATTGACTTCTTGTAGGAACAAGTAGTGCCCTGCCCTCTGCTATGGTTTTATAGTTGGCTATAGCTTTTGTTATGTCTCCTGAATCTGGATAAATTGCTGGCCTTCTTTCTCTGGATAAAGTTCTCATTCAAATCTTATGTGTAGGACACCATCTATCTTGAAATAATGAAAAAAATATGGAAAACCAGAATCCAAGTTGTAAAAGTCTATCTAACATTACTTATTTGCCTGACTTAAAGAAAAAGGTAAAGCTTGTCCTGAAGGGATGAGGGCCATGTGAAAGGGTGTGTGAGTGAGTGAGTGTGTGTGTGTGTGTGTGTGTGTGTGTGTGTGTGTGTGTGTGTGTGTGTGTAGAAAACTCCCTGCCCTAAGCAGGCCCCTTGCTCCTGAATGATCTCACTCAGTTCACATGGCCAAAATGATTTATGATACCTTCTCTGGCTGGTACGTGATCTCATCTAGGTTGCAACAACAGGATGCTCATTAAAAAGATGGTGGGGGGATTCACCAATGAGAATGCTGTTGCTCCTTTCTACCTTTGGCTGCTTGGAAAACTGTATATAAGCAATAAAGACTGTGAAGGCAGTCAGACATCTTCGCATCCTGCCATGATTTGTCTCTAATTCCATCATTTTCCCTATCTGGTCAGATCTGACTCTAGAGAGTGATACTCATCTTCATTGCCTAGCCATCAGAGCAAGTGCTGGCCAAAGACATTTCCATGGTCATGTGGCCTGCATGACTATACGCCAAGGCACATGAAATGCTGTTACCTTTCCATTGAAGTGGTACCTATTTATTTACTCACATTTCCATGCTTTCCAACTGTTAGGTGGGCTGGAGCTGGGGCAAGTAATGGGTACTCACCCTGTCGCATAGTGCTTGGGTCTCAAACTGCCTACCTTACGGTCGACTGCCCAGTATCTTAACTGACTGACTTGATTATGTATAATTCTCTATGCAGAAAGAGGAGAAGAAAAAAAAATCTGAAATCATCCACAGTTTTCATGGTCTTCTTGTCATTTTCTCATAAGGACGGCATGTAATTTATTTTTATGGAAAAATGTCCTTTATTTGAAAGGCTGTTCAGTCCAAATCTAGTTTTAAGATCAAGTCCCCTAGAAGATCAAGAGCTTTGAAAATATTCACAGGGACAAACATAAGAATCTGGATAGACATGCAGCTCACCTAGTACTGTCTTCCCCCTATTGATGCAACATATTCATGTAAACTTCTATTCCTAGTATGGAGTGAAAACCCCCAATAATTCCTAGTCTCTTTTATATGATCCATACTTTGATATCAATCCTTGAATCTCCTCCCAAACCATGGAGATAGAGCTAAATTTTCTAAATAAGTATTTGCCTTTCAAACTCCATATAACAATATTTTAAATGTATCTGTCAAGTGCAGGAAAGTCATGAAGTTCAGGAAGTTCAAAAGAATACATAGGTGTTTTTTTTTTGCAAGCTTATGCTTTCTACAAGAACCTGAACTACTAATGGTCAAAGCAAATAGGCGGGAGATAAGAATCAATGAATTTCAAGGTGGTCTGGACTTATATCTCTATACTTGCTTCTCCATTTTATAGTTACAATTTGGAGAAAAAGATTTTTAACTAATTAACCAATTGTATTTAATAAATGCCTCCCTATACATGGTACTTTTTCAGCTGTGTTGAATTACAATTCCTATTATCCTCAGCCAGTCTGATTGGGCAATCAGAGTTGTGATCCTGCATATCTGGAAGGCATCAGATTGGGAAAGGTCACTTTATATGTGGCAATACATTATTTGAAGATGCAACAATTTAAGGGTTTTTTTTTTTTGTGTCTTTACCTCCACCCCCTGGAGATTGCAAATTTCTTTGCAAGGGAAGAGATAAGAATGACAAGGAAGACCATTCTTCTACATTTTAATATCATCATGTTCACAAATATGATTCACTGACAAGAGTTATATTTGGCTTCTCTGGAAGAACAAAGAGATTTTGTTTTTCTGCCCACAAGGGAAAGTGCATAATATTCTGATTCCACATCCTTTCCCCACTAATAATTATCCTCTCGCAGGCTTCACATAAGCTTAGAAGTCTGATGAAAGGAATTGCTCATTTCCAAGTGGCTGATTCATCTGTCTCAGGAGGGAGCCCCACACAATGTGAGGCAGAGACAGATGCTTTTCCTTTCTCCCACATGCAAGTGGTTGGTTTACATGTACCCTGTGCACATGTTGTAAAATTGTAAGCTGTCCTGAAAGTGATTCTGTGCAGAGTTTTCCATAGCTTGATATTCTATTTTCAAGGGTAAGAAAAGCCAGCCATTTTCTGCTCAGGCCTGCAAGTCTATTCTATCCCAACTCATATCTCATTCATTCATTCATTCATTCATTCATTCATTCATTCATTCATTCATTCATTCATTCATTCATTCACCAGAAGTGCATATCTTACCTTAGGGCTATTTTGGTTTCAGATCAGCTGGCAAACATATGAATGTTTATCAATCTATCAAGGAGATGGGTGGCACCAGGGATGAAATCCAGCAGGTTCTGGAGAACTGGTAGCGGAAATTTTGAGTAGTTCGAAGAACCAGTAGTGGAAATTTTGAGTAGTTTGGAGAACCGGTAGTGGAAATTTTGAGTAGTTCGGAGAATCAGCAAATACCATCTCTGGCTAGCCCCAGAGTGGGGTGGGAATGGAGATTTTGCAGCATCCTTCCCCTGCCATACCCATCAAGCCACACCCACCAAGCTACACCACATCCACCAAGCCACGCCCACAGAAACAGTAGTAAAAAAATTTGGATTTCACCATTGGGTGGCACATACATTTTAATTAATTAATTAATTAATTAATTAATTAATACTTAATTAATTAAGTAATTTTGGGCATGAAGCTAGCTGGGTGACCTTGGACCAGTCATTCTCTCTCAGCCCTAGGAAGCAGGCAAGAGCAAATCACTTCTGAAAAACCTTGCTAAGTAAACATCAGGGACTTGTCCAGGTTATCTCTCAGAATTGGACATGTTTGAACTGGATATAATTCTTTTTGCAAGTAATTGATCAAACAAGTAACACAAAGAGACTAAGAAACTTCTGCCCTCCTATTGTAATGACAGTGATATATCTGGTTGTCTTGGCTTCACATTTTTTATGAAAATAACTTTTCAACCAAACAACCAAACAATAATAATTTCTGACCAAGAGGCCAAGTTTTCTTCATTAAATAGTTCTTTCCACTAATGGATGGAGAAGACAAAATGATGTGGGTAGAGCAAGAAATTAGAAACATCAAAATCACTAGTTTTAAGAAAGCTGGAAGAAAGATGCAAAAAATACATTATTTTTACTTTGTATAGTCTTGTATTTTTTCCTAGAAAAAAATCCTTTCTACCACCATATATGATTTCTTTTCAATGAGTATGTAAAAATCTATACTTATTTTTCACATATTTTTCCTTATTTATTTATACAATGACTGAGCAGTATAAATGGGAGTAATTTTGGTAATATATGCCCTTTGGTATGAATTTCCCCAAATGTATGCATTTTTGCACATATTTTGTTTCTATGAGAACATGCATTGCATAATTTTAAAAAGTGTGAAACCTCAACGATAACTGCTTTCCATATTAGTTGGTGAACTGCAAATTAGGTTGATTCCTGCTAAAATATGAACAAAATGCATTTCTCCCTGACCCTAGCTGAGAGTAATTTGAGAGGCATCACTTTTAGTGATGACATATTAGTTTCATTCCTTACTCGCCTGTGGCTGTCAAGATGTTTGAAACAACCCAAAACCTTGCAGATCTGTTTGCCAGAAGTAGATTTGGGTTTAATGTGCACAGCCTAACACTCCACTTTCAAACTATCTTTAAATATCTCTTTAAAACAAAGTGCCCGAGGCACCAACAGATGTGCTCAATGCACCCATTTATTTTTATGAGCTGAGTATATGTAAACATATTAATAAAGGAGAATAGTTGTAACTCATGGTCGGCAAAGAGGGGTCCTCGATGCTCTCAAAGCTTGCTTGTTTTCTTGCAGACGTTTTATTACCCAAACTAGGTAACATCATCAGCACTGATGGTTGGGTAATAAAATGTCTGTAAGAAAACAAGCTCAGAGAGCACCAAGGACCCCTCATGTAAAACATATATTTTGAGGAAACATCACTATGTGCTGGTCACACTAAAGGACAGGCCAATGCCCTGGAAATCATGGGAGATACTAAGGAAAGTATGAAAGAAGAAAAAATATCTGTCTTATACTTTATACTTATCAACTATTTCAATAATATATTCATACTATACCATGCTCAGCATAACCATAATTCCTGATAAACAGTCAAATTCTAAAGCTTTGGTATATAGTTGAACATTTCATTAACACTTTAACATTTAAGGAGTGTCCCATAAATCTACTTATATACATTAGGTAAAGGTAAAGGTTCCCCTCGCACATATATGCTAGTCATTCCCGACTCTAGGGGGCAGTGTTCATCTCCATTTCAAAGCCGAAGAGCCAGCGCTGTCCGAAGACGTCTCCATGGTCATGTGGCCGGCATGACTAAACGCCAAAGGCGCATGGAACGCTGTTACCTTCCCACCAAAGGTGGTTCCTATTTTTCTACTTGCATTTTTACATGCTTTAAAACTGCTAGGTTGGCAGAAGCTGGGGCAAGTAACGGGAGCTCACTCCATTACACGGTGCTAGGGATTCGAACCACCGAACTGTTTCTGATCGACAAGCTCAGCGTCTTAGCTACTGAGTACCACATCCCCTTATATACATTACTCCTCCCCCAAAAGATACCAAATAGTCACATGACTATATCATATGGGTCAGTTGTACCCACATGTTTTTTACACCACTCCACAGCAAATTTGATATCCATCTTTTCAAATACATTCTTTTGTTAGTCCAATATATCCTAAGTGCAATTTTTTTGGGGGGGTGAATCAGATCAGTTTTAAAATTTGATCAGGTTTTTCCAGAGATTCCATTCTTTAGTCCATATTTGAAGTATCATGAAAATGTCTACTTTAAAAATATTCTTGAAGTTTTGAAAGAGACGGGCTATAGGTTTTAATTCTGTCATCAATTTGGTCAAGTAAGAAAGCAACTCAGATTCCTTTGAGGCAATCCAAGTGTCAAGTCCAAAGTGATTTGCTGGTACATGCTTGACGTTTGATGTGGAACAACCTGGTTGCTTCCTTTATTCTCCAGATTTTGGTTGAAAGGAGTTAGGACTCTCAAAGTTTTATTTTGGTTTTTTTGTTTAATAGTGGTAACATTTATTTTGGCTGTATAATTATATTTTTTTCAGCTCAAAATGGCAAATACCTGATCTGGGGCAGGTGTATATCACAGGTATATATCATATAACAAGGCAGAAAAAGACTAGTTACATTGATGTAAAGGCATGAGAGAAGAAAATTTACATTTTTTAGATGAGACTGTAAAATTTTCCCTTGATGTTACAGAAGTTCACATCCTTTCAAAGAGATGATTTACAAGACACTGGTTGATAAAAAGCACTTCTCTTCAAATCAATTAAAGCAGTTTTGTAAGCTGCATTGTCTGTGCCATTATTTATTTCACTTCTGCACATTCTGAAGCAAATTTTTTGAAAGGATTTCATGGCTTAAATGTTTATCAATCTATCGATTGAGCGATCAAAAAACAACAGCTCCTCCTCCATCATTTTAATTCGGAAAAGGATATTTTAGCAAACGAAACAGGAAAATAATCTTTGAAATGAGCACTTTTCAATCAAGTCCCAGCAGTTCTTTCTATCTCCTTATTTATGTCAAACAAAGGTACTACTATAATTTTTTTTGTGGGGGAAGTGAAACTTACATGGTGCCAAGTCTAGACTCTGTGGTCTAGACTTGGTCAGATTGGGAATTCCTACTTTGGAATTGTTTCTTCTGGTGGCTTATGAGGTGTGAGGTCTAGCATTATCGTATTGCAACAAAAGTCCCTTTTTCTGTTTCCAGATTCTGTTTAATTGTTCTTTCAAAGTTTTGGATGTTGCATGTAGCATTGTATGTTCATAGTTGTGTCAAATTCAAGGACATCCATTTGTATAATAAGATCTGCATTCTCCAAACCTGTTTATTGATTGATGCATTGATTGATTTTCAGATGAAGCTTTGCCATGACATTCTATGGACAAATGCTTCTTTTCTGACTCATAATTATCACCTTTTGTTTCATTGGGTGTTATGACACTATGAAGGAATTGCTCATCTTTTTTCTTACAGTGTAACAACAATTACTAGTAAATGTCAATGCTTGAAGTTTTTATCTCTGCAGGGAACCTGTCTTACACAAACTTTTTGATACCAAAGAGAATCTACATCTCAGGTGACCCACATGTCCTCGTGAAATGCCAACACTGACAATTTTCTTTGAGTGTTCCATCAATTGTCTTTAAACAGTTCATCAACCTTTCGTGTGAAATTTGTTAGTTGAAGTCAGTTTGCTCAATTCATTCTTGGTCACACAAATCAGTTCTTGTCTGTCTATCTGTCTGTCTGTCTGTCTGTCTGTCTGTCTGTCTGTCTGTCTATCATCTCTCTCTCTCTCTCTCTCTCTCTCTCTCTCTCTCTCTCTCTCTCTCTCTCTCTCTCTCTCTCTCTCTCTCTCCCTCTCCCTCTCCCTCTCCCTCTCCCTCTCCCTCTCCCTCAACCCCCATGGATATACAGTAGTCACATCCACACATTGTCACCATAAACAACCTGCATTTGGTGAGGTAAATTTCAATTATTAGAATTTAGAGGGACATGTTCGGCTATAAAAAATTCAACAGTGCATTCCTTAAAATGCACTAAGGTCTATTCACTGCACAATTCCATTTCATGTAGATTAGCAGCACAGCCTTTTCTCACATGAATTTTTGACAACTGAAGTGAAAGACCAGATACTAAAGAACATGTCAGAACTTCTAGCGCATCAGTTCTGCCACCTGTTATAAGCCATTTAACATTGGAAACATTACTTTTCATCCAACCCTCATAATATAATCATATATATTTTTATTCAGAAATAAATCTCACTCTGTTCAATGAACTTTATTGCTTTACATATATATTTCAGATTCAAACTCAGTAAATTTTAACTATGCACCCTAAAGGGCAATACAATAAACTCCTTTTGAAATATGTATTTCAATAACATATTTTAATATTAATTGTTTAGCAACATGCAATGTTTCCCAGGTGCTGGATCATTACCCATGATCAAGTGTTTTCCCTGGGCTCAGTTTGATTCACTGGCAAAATAAATACACAAATAATATTACTGTGATTTGTTCATTAAAAGAGAATATTGCAAAGAAGCTCCGGACAAACCTGAGCCTTTGGTGTAAATGAGGAACATGATTTATTAAAACTCTGCTATTCTCTGGGATTAAAAACCTATCTAATTGTCCATAATTTGTAACTGAGCACTGAATGAATTTGGTTTGAGGCATTACAAATGTTATCACTTAATTTAATAAATCTGATATTATAATGCATTGCTGCAATGCGGAGTCTAAGACAAATTACAATATTTCACAATGACTTGCTGTGATATTTCTCACTCTTTCTAACTTCTCTTTCTGATTACATTATTTTTATCTTCTTTGGTGGATTGTGAGCCACCCAAAGTCACTTAGTGTCAGGTGGCACCAAATCAGAGGTGGGTTCCTCCCTGTTCGGACCGGTTTGCCCGAACTGGTAGCGACCCACTGGTGATGTCACAATGATGTCACGGAACTGATTCGGTCAGTGCCGGTCCGTGGGCGCCGCCGTCTTTTTATTTTATTTTTTAATTTTTTTATATTTTTTTTCCTTCTGAGCATGCGCAGAAGCCAAGTTCCCGGCACTGTGCATGTGGTCGCCATCTTGTTTTTGGCTTTTTTCTTTTGAATTTTTTTGGATTTTTCGGCACTGCACATATGCACGTGTGCTTCGCGCGTGCATGCCCACAAGGCGTTCCCAAGCAGTGCAGGAGGGAGCGAACCAGCAGCAAGATAAGTTAGAACCCACCCCTGCACCAAATCATATCCATGGATGAACAAACAAACAAACAAACAAACTGACTCTTTAACTAAGCCTCAGTTCTTACCATAGGTACTTAGCATTACCTTATATAAATAATCTTTTAGATAATCCAGTTAGAATGAAAGATTTTTGAGCCTCACTGATACTTTTAAGAGATATTATTTCCTTTTTCATTTTGTTTCTGAACTTCATGTTTTCTTCTGTTTTGAAGAATAACTGGCTAGACAAAAATAAGAGTTCTTTTCTAACTATTAGGATGATGAACCAAATGCTTATTTTCACATAACCCAGTTGAGTCACTCTGCTACTATTAATGGTGAAGCACCATCAGGAGCAGCAAGTAACTCTTTTATAGAAAACTCTGCCCCCACCCCATACACACTTTCCAATCGGAAAAAGTCCAGTGACAAAAGTTCTGTCCTTTTTTGACTGAATGGAAACATGGGAAGATGCAGTCCTCTCGAGAGATGTTTGTACCACGAAACCTTGTAAATAAAGAAGTGAGAAAATATCACACTCACTTCACCCATGAAAGTGTCTCTGACATTATGTTCTTCTCTGAAAGCAGGGTCATAAGATCACCCAAATTGCTGCTGTGAGGACTTTTTGAGGAATATGCTAGATAAATTCACTCATATTTGCTCTGAGCTGGACTCCAACTTTCCATGTTCTTTTTAACAGACTAACAGAGTTGTAAGGGACCTTATACTGTAGGTCATCTAGTCCAACCTCCCAGGAGACCCTACACCATTGCTGGAGACCCTACACCATTGCTGACAAATGGCAGTCCAATCTCTTCTTAAAAGCCTCCAGTAATGAAGCTCCCACAACTTCTGAAGGCAAGCCATTCCACTGGTTAATTGTTCTCACTGTCAGATAATTTCTCCTTATTTCTGGGTTGAATCTCTTCTTGATCAATTTCCATACATTATTCCTTGTCTGGCCTTCAGGTGCCTTGGAAAATAGCTTGATCCCCTCCTCTCTGTGGCAGCCCCTCAAATATTGGAACACTGCTATCATGTCTCCCCTGGTCCTTCTCTTCTCTAGACTAGCCATGCCCAGGTCCTGTAACCGTTCTTCATATGTTTTAGTCTCCAGTCCCCTAATCATCTTGGTTGCTCTTGTCTGCACTTTTTCTGATGAGTAGGCTGAGGCATGGTCTGCTATGGGAAAGTTTTGAGGTTCAGAAAATAGACAAAACTTTTGGAATCATGAATATCATATGGATGAATATCTTTAGATCCACATCCAACCTGGTTGGTTAAGGACCCTTGGAGGGTGATAAGTGGCTGGATATATTTACAAGGTTCCGGGGTAGTTCAACCTGTGTTTAAGAAGACAGTGATGTAGCTCCCCAGGAAGCTATAACTGGATTTGTAATGTTGGACAATTTCTGAGCCTTTCCCAACCTTTACTTTCTAGGGAATGTTGTTGAGAAGATTATCTGGCTTCAGCTTCAAAGGAGGAAATGCATTATCTGGGTCTCTTCCAGGCAGGTTAGAGCACTGGACACACTTATCTCTTCTAGGACAGGAATGAAGTGGTGCATTCAATGTGGTGTTCCCTTATCACCTGGTGGTCTTTGATATCATTGTATACTTCTGGACTCAGTTCTCTGTAAACTGTGGGGGTCTGTCTGAGGAAGACCAGGCTCAGAATCAACCATAAGAAAACCAAACAGCTTCACATTTTGGAGATACCTGGATCCTGAGGTTTTCCATCCTTAGTAGAGTTGCACTGCTATAGGCAGACTCAATTGTCAACTTGGGGGGGGGGTTCCCCTAGATTCACAGCTCTGCTTGAAAGTGGCAAGTGGTAGTCATAGTTCTGAGAGTTTTTGAACAAATCCACCTTTTGCCAACTCATGTATTGGGATGCCTTACTTGGTCACCTCTCTGTTGGAATTAGAGACAAATAATTCCAGGGATGCAAATATGTCCAAGATGTCCAATATGTCTGACTGCCTGTGGAGTGTTTATTGCTTATATACAGTCTTTCCAAGCAGAAAAAGGTAGGAAAAGTAACAGCATTTCATTGGTGAATTCCCCCTCCACCATTCCCCCTCCCACCAACTTTTTAATGAGCATTGTGTTGTTGCCACCTAGATGAAGCCAGGGAAGGTCTTGTCTTTCTGGCCATGGGAGCTGAATGAGACCATTGGCATGAGGGGCCCACTTAGGGCAGGGATGTTTACACACACACACACACACACACACACACTCACACACACACACACACTTTACACAGAGCCCCGATCCCTACACCTCTTATCTACTTTACTACAGTGCACTTTACATGAGAGTACCTTGGAATTCCCATATACAATTGTTATTTTGTGAGCTGCACTGGTTGTTTGTGGACTTCTGTGTGCAATAATCACTGGTTATTACCTATGAAGCTGGGCTTTTCATGCTGGGTTTTTTGGAGCATCATCTGTCTCCAACTACCTTGACTCTGACAAGGTTAACATGCTGAGGGTCCCATCACTTAAGCAGTCTCATCTGGTTGGACCCAGAAGATTTGTGTGTCACCATGTGTACTCAATGGAACAACATTCCCCTAGAAATATGGATGCCCAAAACTCAGCCTATCTTTTTAAAGGTTCTGAAAAATTAGCATCCCTCTGAGGCTTTCAGATGGTTTTATAAGCCCATCTTGATTAGTTGTTTAAATTGCTTCTGGCCCAATATGTTTTATCATATTTTATTCCTTTGCTGATTTTAATTGCATACACTTCTCCAAGTCACATGTTGAGTGGCCAACTATATAAATTGAAATAATAAATACATAATAAACATGTTTTTCATTACACGGAATGAAAATTGGTATGAAAAATAAAACCAGTACAAAGTTTATTTGTTTCTGCCGTTCATCAGTAAGATATACTAAATAGTTTTAAGATTTTAAGATAAAATCCGAAAACAGGCACTAGGCAAATGATCCACATGAGGAAGGAAAGAGAGCTTAATAAGACATATAAACGAAGGTGTGTTAGGATATTTTCACACCTGTATTTTCTTCCAGAGCAGGGAAACTCTAGTCACAGCAGAAGTGTGAACACCATTGTCCAAGGGTAATCTGGCACAGAATCTTTAACAATTTGCACATCATTACTGAGGTGAGAATTTATTCTCCTTCCTTGCCTTTCTGAATCCCACAAGGACAAGAAGCTTAATATTGTATTTGTCAGTCATTGTGGGTTACAGAATACTCTCAGCTATGGATACTGTTGCCATTAGTGTGGCAAGTCTAAAAAAAGGTGCATTGATTTATTTACTTAATGGATTTATAGTCTGCATTTCCAGGCCCGAAAAGAGTACTCTAGGAAGCTAAACAAAATAGAGCAAGACAGACAGACAGACAGACAGACAGATGTGTAAACCCCCCCCCCCCCCAAACACAAAATTACAAACACGGCAATTCCCATGGTATTAATCAGCAATAAAAGTCATAAATGGAATTGTTCAAAAATTAACCAAGAGATGCAACTCAATTTCCTTTATCGTAACAGTGAGTATGGGTGCTAATTTTCAGATGAGATGAGATGAGATGAGATGAGATGAGATGAGATGAGATGAGATGAGATGACAGAGGAGGTTTTCTCCCACAAAGAGATCTTTGTAATCCAGGGAATCTTTAGAAAGATTTATTCTGCAAAGCTTAAGCTCGAGATAGGCTCATTACTGTGAATCTTAATATTTCAGATCAATTTTTTAAACAATTTATATCCCAAGGGCCTTGATCCTTTATTTGTTTAAATGTGGAGAAGTAGTACTATCAATTTTCCCATCTTACTTTCCATGAGATTGCTTAATTACATTTTCTCCAAAGGAAATGTACATGGTACCAGATGTGCACATTTTGCTCAGATGGACCTGGGGTGTTCTGAACAATTTTGTCAGGAAGATTTACCACAAGGAAATTTTTCTCCAGATATTACTCAAGTGACATTTTTGTCATTTAACTTTCAGCGCTGTGGGAAGAGTGAAAACAATTTCTCAATTTTAGCTGATGAAGGTCTTTGTGCTGGGTAAAGAACATCTTGTACACAGTTGAACATTAACCTATACAGGTAAGTCAATGCACACGGGTAGCAACTACCATGTTTTTCCGAAAATAAGACCCTGTCTTATATTTTTTGGAACCCTGAAATAAGCGCTTAGCCTTATTGCCATGCACTCAAAAGCCCGATTGGGCTTATTATCAGGGGATGTCTTATTTTGGGGGAAAACAGGGTAGCTTTCTGTTCTTTTTTATACACTTATAAATTGTTTGCATTAGAGTGGACAAAGTGGCTTTTACAGTTATTTACATAGGACAAATCTTGTTGAGTGAGCAATAGGGAGAACAAACAAGGGAGTTTTATGTGAGGAGGGGGTGAGGAACCTGAGGAGGGAGAGGGAGAAGGAGACAAATGTGGTAAAGCCAGAGAGGCAGAAATTGCTGTCTGATTGTTGCTAGCTGTTACATGGACAGTAAAAGAAGCTTTGAGATGATCCCTTCTGTTGGAAGGCAAAATTAAAAGATTTGACGAGAGGGTTTCTATAAGCAACACATCAGGGAAATTGAAATGTTCCCAAACAGAAATGATGAAATTCCTTGTAGGGGAAGAGAAAGGAATGCCTGAGAATATAAAAAGGAAGACAAGTTTAAAACAGGTTTAACTGAGGGAAGCAAAAGGATCAGGCATGAGATTTAATGTATTTGGGCCAAGCGGAAGGTAGGTTAGTTGAAAAGTAGTATTTTGTAGGAATATTAAGCCTTACAAAGCAATGCAGTTTCTATTTCTAGCTTAAAATGTGAATCTACACAAAACCCTTTCTAATACTGACTTAGCAAAGAAGCTTATTTAGTAATCATGGTTCTTTTAACATATTTCAGCTTCATGTCTAACTTTGTCTACAGTTTCTCAAAGGCAACTATCATGGCTTTGCCCTTGGCTCTCACCTATACGGACAATATTCACTTTTCTTTGGGATGCTGAAAGTAATTGATTAACATGATGTTATGCAGCTATTAATACAAAATCATTTACAAAAATGTGTACACACTCCGTTGATTTGTATCCAAAGCAGCTACGAATCTTAAAGATCTAAGAAATACAGGGCTTAGCCCTTCATTCTGCTATATTCCATGCCTCTGGCACAATTACTGGGGGAAAGGGCTACACAATGGTGAAATTGAATCTTTGAACACCCTCACATTAGTCTGGTAGCAATTTCATGTCCAGATTAATGAATCCTGAAAGGAAATTGCTGTAAATTAAACTCAAAAGCTGAGATCTCGGCGAATCAAAACCACTGTCTCATGCAGCTTTCATAGTGATTGAATTATCCAGCAGGGGAATTTGGAAAGAGAAGAATCTACATGACTATAGGAAATAGGATACATTTTACTCCTGCATTGCTCAGCCGTGTGCAGTTATTGCCAAATGTGTAGCTTCCTTGCTAAAGGAGACCTCCCCTAAATTGAGCCAATTTAGAAACAAAGGAGAAAATTTCATGGGAAGCTTTTTGTATAATTGGAAACTCAATCACAGGCTCATCTCCTGCTCATTTACAAATTGGTCAGTCCATACTTATATCCAGCTAACCTGCAGAAACACAGATATGAATCCAGTCAGTAATATTCTGAAAACGAGGGATGAATGACAAATTCATTTTGTATTATTTGTATTTTCACTTTACATCTTTTGAAACCCAGTCTCCTAAACAAAGTAAAGTATACATGTGAATTTTTTTAAAAAATACACTTTTCTGAAATTTATAATATAGTTTTTTTTAAAGTACTAAAATGCATCCAAAGAAAAGGTCCACACAAAAATGTGTGTGTTAGAGCAACATAATCACATAAATGCATTGGATTAGGAAGCAATTACTTTTGAGAACTGCTCTTCCTAGAACAAATGTCTATACAGATTTTAATATTATAAGAAATGTGCAGGTAAATATGTGTATCATATTGGGAAGGAGGCTTGTGGAATTGTTAAACTGATGCAGAGACAAAAGAATTGGCCTTGTGCAACATGAAAAAGTGAATGTATGTGAATGCTTCAGATTTGACTATCCCTGGAGATCAAGGAAGGCTATTGTTTCATTATAGCCAGACATTACTTCATCAGTGCCAGACATGTTTTAAAGGGCCCAATGATGAAAACCATAAAAGCCTTCAGGAAAAGGCTCCCCCAAAATATATTTCCCTGTTCCTCTCCTTAAACAACTGATAAAGTTTCAGTGCTTTTTATTTTCTATTAGACACTGGGGACATGCACCAGGTTCAGTCAAATCCTGAATCCAAAGGCAAAGGGCAGTGTACTATGGAGATATTGTTCAAGGCCATGGAAATATAGTAGACTTCAGTCTGTATCTGAATTATCACAAAATAATTGGATCCAGTCTGTAGAATCTATTATATCAACCCTCTTGGAAAACTAATAGAGGAAGAAGAAAAGAGGGAAGTCTTTGGCCATTAATCTTTTTGTTGTAAGTATAGACACAGTGTCAGTATGTTCCTCAGAAGAGATTATGCTCCAAATGTCAACAGAAGCAGGTATTGAAAACTATTCTAAGCATTGCCTGTTGAATAGAGCATGGGTGGAATTTACAGAAACCACCCTAGATTTAAATGACTGCTGTACTTTGCATGTGTAAATGAGTGGTGTTGACACCAATTATATGACAAGAGGGTTAATCTGGAAGCCAATAAACCCTAGACTCTCAAGAATTATCCGGTTCCATTTCTTGATTTTTGTCACCATCGAATCACTTAAGACTCAATTGCCAGAATTTGACAGCAAAGTTTTCACCACACAAACTCCCCAATAGGTACCGTGTTTCCCCGAAAATAAGTCCCTGTCTTATATTTTTTTGAACCCTGAAATAAGCGCTTGGCCTTATTGCCAAGCATTCAAAAGCCTGATTGGGCTTATTATCAGGGGATGTCTTATTTTGGGGGAAACAGGGTTATTATAAATGTTAGGAAGGTGTGAAGATGTTAGTAGTCTTCCCAATTCTCTTTTCCCAAACAACAAAATGTTCAGTACTGTCCCTGCGAGTGACATGTGTATGCCATTATTTGAAATGGAATGACCTTTTCTCTTCAAAGATATGTTCTATTTAACATTGTTTTATTGGAAGAAAAAGTTTGAGTTGCACATTTCCTGAAAAAAAGAAGTTATTCTTGCCTTAGTTTTTTCCATTCAACTGGATGATGTACTGTCTGGTCATAAAGATGATTTTTAGAACATAACACAACACACTTTTCTACATGATTTTTAAAAATCTGATTGAACCTAGAGAATGGACAGACACTGCAATGGATAAATCTAAAAATCTTAAATATTGTAGGTTATTATGGTTGGGTGCATAGTCAGCCAGATGTTTAGACTGAATTTGGCATTTTTACCCACCTATGAAAGCCCTTCTCAAGGATTTCAGATCTGGGTTAGGCAGATGTCATCATTTCAAGTTGTTTAAAATATCTGTACCTATTACTATTGGTACAATCTTTTGCCACAAATGTTCTACTTTTATTTGCAGGTCTTTGTATTTGTGATTTTCTCCAGTTCTTTCTTTTCTGCTCTCTCATATATTGCAATGTCTAACTATCCGCAACTATTTCTGTCTTTCTTATCTGGAGGGTTGTCCTTTATCTATAAAGTGGTCCTCCAGTTCTTGCTTGCAGGCCAATGGAATTTCTTGCAGATAATCCAATGATCCATTGTTGTTGATCTTGTGGTTGTTTTTGGTGGTACTCGTACTAGTAGTTCTAGTAGTAGCAGTAGACAGCCTTGTATGTAACTGGTCCATTTCCTTCAAATGTAGTGGGATGAAGTGTCATTCCTACTGAAAATCCATTGAGTAATCAGGAAAAAGGGATGTTATTTTTCAGCAGCTTGAGAGTTTAGAGAGCTCTGCAGTCTGAAAACTGAAGACTTAAATTCTTTCCCCCAAATAATTAAACTGTTTGTCTGCCTTTGTCTATAATGGAAAGAAGTACCCCAGAGGTGGGTTCCTGCTGGTTTGGACCGGTTCTATAGAACCAGTAGTGGGAATTTCCCCCCACTCGCCGAACCAGCAGCGATGGCTGGCTGGACACGCCCCCGAACCTGCTCTCTCGGCGGCGCCATAGGTGCCGCCATATTGTTTTTGTTTCTGCACACACGCAGAAGCTGTTTTTTGCTTCTGCGCTTGCACAGAAGTTGGGTTTTTAGCACTGTGCATGCACGTGCACCCGCACGAAGCATGCGCGCACCCATGTGGCGCATGAGGAAGTGAACTGGCAGCGAGGTAAGTCAGAACCCACCCCTGAAGTACCCAGAATATCCATTACCAGCTAATCTGTCAGAGTAATCTCCTCAACGTGTTCTATCAGCATTGTAGTTCTCCGTGTAGAGGTGAAGATTGATTGCTTGTCTGGTATGTGCCTACCCCGTGTATGTATGTACTGTATATAGAAGTCTTGTATATAAACCACTGTTTGTAAGTCAAACCTCTTGCTCCTGGGTTGTCTCAAAATAGTAGTCATGCTGTGCACACTCTGACATAATCTGTGCAGAAGTCTGGTTGTTTCTTTTGGCATTCTAGTTAATATAAACAATAAGCTATTCACATGCTCCTAGAAACCAGAATCATGCTCTCAATCTTTTCTTTTTTATTGTTGTTCATGAAAAGCAATTCAAGTTATCAATTCAATAAATGTTTCCCAGTTCTGTTTCTCACACCAGTTTGAAATAATTGTTGTTGCTTTTAAGAGAAACTTCCCAACTTGGGGTCTCCTATTTATATTTGGTTAGAGCTCATGCAATTTCCAACTGGGATGGCTGTGGGTCACTGTAGCTCTAGAAAGGTAAAAGAAAACCACAGTGTATTTCTTTTCAGATAAAATGTTGTTATTTGTCAGAGTGGAATTCATTAAGGATGAACAGACACATAATTCATGTTTTCTGGTAATGTCTGTCTGGAAATACCTCTTACTTTGAAAATTGCATTAAAAGTTACATTGGAAAAAATTGGACACCGAAAAATGAATGCTTGGGTATTTATATATGTAACTGCATGCAAAACTGATATGTTAATGAGAACCATATACCAAACATATTTTAAGGACAATAAATGTCACTCTTCTTCACCCCTTCTCCACCAACCCTCCTTCCCCCTAGTTTGGTAAAAGAAAGTGCAGAAAATTGGATGGAGCAAACTACTATCTGAATGCCTATGACATGGTCCGCAAACTATGGCCCGCGGGCCACATGCGGCCTGCCTAAGCCATTAATCCGGCCTGCACAGGATCATGAAGCTGCCCCGCCCACATCACCCCACCCACCCTTTGGCCGAGCACAGGACTTACCTTCGCAAGCCCCACAGACTGGAACTGAAAGGTAAGGCCAACAATTTTGGCCTTCATAATGTTGCTGGAGGCGAGGGAGGTGAAAAATGGGGCACACATATGCCACAGGAGGCAAAAAAACAGGCAAAAACTGCCTGTTTTTCACCTCCCCTGCCTCCAGAAGGTAGATAGAGAAAGAGAGAGAGAGACAGAGGGAGCGAGAGAGAGAGAGACAAAAAGAGAGAGAGATAAATAAATAAATAAATAAATAAATAAATAAATAAATAAATGAAGAGACAGAAAGAGAGAGAAACAGAAAGAGAGAGAGAGAGAGAAGAGAGACAGAGAGAAATTTCTCAAGCTCCTTGGGGCTGAGAAGAATTGCTTCAAAACTGAGTTTCCTGAAGTGGACCACTAGACTCCTAAACAACTGAAAAAACGATCTAGTAAAAAGAAAAGTCAACCAAAAAAGCAACATGCAAACAAAAGCAAATAAAACACCCCCAGGAGCAAAACAAATTAAAGTTTAATTTGTGTGCATTGTTTAATGGACTGTTAAATTGGCCATGCCCACCTAGTCACATGACCTAGCCCCATCCACCCAATCACATGACCACCTAGCCATGCCCACCCAGCCGGTCCGGTCCGGCCCCTCAACAGTCTGAGGGACCATGAATTGGCCCCCTGTTTAAAAAGTTTGAGGATCTCTGGCCTATGATAAGGCAAGAACTAGGTTCTTGCCAGTTAGAAATTATGCCAGTTAGACGTTCTTGCCAGTTAGAAATTATGAGAATTTTGAGATATATTTATCTACATAGCTAAGGATTCCAACAGAGGAAATTGCCTTAGCATATATTCTTCTAATTACTAGCTTGTTTCCAGCAAAATGATTTGAAAAGTACTTGGCTGACTCTACACCTTTCCAGAAAGGATCAGATGTATCCACAGTTATCTATTAAATCAAAGCAATTTTTGAATGTATTACATGATATACATATACTATTGCATCTTGAGAGCATCAATGAACTGCATGGATAGACTAAGGGAAGAATTGTCTTTAGATTAGAAAAAAATTAACAAAATTAGAGATCGTACCTTGCATAGAATAATATAAATGTGCTTTGGATAAAACTGGGTTTTAGCTATCCTTATGGCATATTGGCTAACATGTACCAAACTGATGAGTAATATGTCCTTATTATTAGCAGGAAATGCTTCGTGTGGCAGGGTTATGACTAAGACTGATAATGACTTCAGCTTTATGAAAGCTTTGAGTGAAATATTGATGAACAGCAGAGGTTCTATGGCCCCATTTGGTGATTACTTCGATATATTGCAAGTTTGCTATAAGAGCAGTAATGATAAATATTTTGAATTTATAAATGAAAATTCATTTATTAAAAGAGAAAAATAAAAATAGATATATCTATGAAATTACAAGAAAGGAAAGGCACGCTAGATCTTAACACAGATGGTTTGATTTTGTGGAGTGGAACTGAAACATTCAGGAAAATGATAGTGTAGGTTTAATTATGAATAAAGGACTAAAATCTATTTCAGATAGTATGAATCAGTGTAATCCAAGTTGTGGGGGATGATATCAAAGTAGGGATCCATAGATATGTGAGAGTTGTGTGTTTTACTCCATTTAATTGTGATAATAGAAGAATCAGCTTTAGGGAAAAATTGTGCAACATTCTGAATGAATGCAACCTCAAGGAGGGGAGAAGAATGTTTGGTAATATGAATGGATGGAATGAGACTAAAGTGTACATACAGTAAAAAGTGATTGAACTATGCAGAAACCCAAGAATGAATGAGGAAAATACTTCCTTCAAAAAAGTTTTATTTCCTTCAAATACATGTTTTAAGCATGTCAATCCTTTGTCACACAATAAATAAATATTAAAAGACTGATGTTACACTTTATGCTAGAAGACTGAAAGGGATACAAGAATAGTAGCAAGTTCTAATTTTTGGGTAGTGACAAAAGTGGATTTGAGGGGAAAAGTAGACATGGAAGAAAAGGAAAGAATAAAAGAAACAAAATAAAAATAGAAAGTTTGCAAGAAGGCATAAGTTTTGAAGTCAAATATTAAAAGATGTCTAGATACCATCCAAGGTATATGGACAGTGGACTTAAGAAAAAAGGATGTCAAATCAATTTGAAACAGAATGAAAAGAATTATATAACAAAGCCTTTCAAAAATGTGAAGAATTACATTAATACAAAATAAGAAAAAGGATTTTAGTGGATTGGTAACCTGAAAGAGGGGGAGTGAAGATAAAATGCAGGTAAGAGAAGAGCTACCATATAATAATATATTCACTAAAATGGATAATTGCAAAGAATGTAATAAAAGAAAGCAAGATTTATTAAGATTGAAAGTAGCAGCCAAAATATAGTGATTTTGATGGATTTTTTTAAAAAGCTAGTTTGAAATGGAATAAAGATGGTTAAAGAGCTTCTAAGAGAATGAATGGAAGTGTGACTATAAATAATGAAAATATTTGAGAAGAAATTGAAGTGAGGGAATGGGTGGCAGGAATATTTTAGAGATTTATATGGTAATAATGATATATTATGGTAGCAAATTGTATAATTGTTAAGTCTCCCAAGAAAAAAAAGGGGATTTAAAAGGGAGAAATACTATAAATACTGTGAGAACATTGAAATATGGTATGGTTGAAGGAATAGATGGTTATAAGAAAATTACTAAAATATCATGCAACAAATTTAACATACATGTGAAGACTGCTACTATTACTGATGAATGGAGGAGTAACATTATTATTCCCTATACAAAAGCAAAACTGACAAAACTGAATGCAAAAATTATAAGGCAGTTGAATATGCCTAGGAATGTGTTTGGCAGAATCTGGATCCAATTTCTCAATATGAGAAATAACAATGAGAAAAATTCAGAAAAAGCTGTTCAGAGGGTATAAAGATTAGATATTTGCTTTTCAGCAGGTCCTGAGAAATATAGGAATGTAAGAAAGAAAGCTTATTATACATTTATTGATTTAAAGAAAGTGAATGGGGTTGAATTATGGAATGATCTGTGAATATGAAGGGGGGTTTGCTGAATTAGAAAAGAGCAGTAGATAACAGAGATAGAGCATTATTAAGAAAAAATGGAGTGGTGAGAAAATGGCTCAACACTAAAAAAAAAAAGAAGCAAGTCAAAGATGTATGATGTCCCTTGGTTGTTTGATGTATTTTTGAATACAAGTATAAGGAATCATTGTGGTGATTGATAGAGGTATATTGAGCAGGGATGTGAATCTGTATATGTAGGTTTGAATGCAGGACATTTCTCAATTTATGGGATCTGCAATGCACCCACTCTGTTTGATCAGACAGGCAGAAACAGCCTTCCTTCCTTCCTTCCTTCCTTCCTTCCTTCCTTCCTTCCTTCCTTCCTTCCTTCCTTCCTTCCTTCCTTCCTTCCTTCCTTCCTCCTTAGTGGGTAGTAGTGGGGAAGACCAAGGAAGTCTTCCAAAGATTAAACAACTAAAAGCAATATCTCAAGCATTCTTTGTTTCTCGTGCCTTTAATTTCTTTGCCTTACAATTTCTTAAATCCTTTCGACACTGCATAATGTTACTTACCCCAAAAGAGAAGCATGTGGAAAATATGCTTGAATATCTCTGTGTTTATAAACTATAACATCAGAGCTGAAATACAAATTCATGCTGAAGTTCCTATTGGTGGAATAGATACAATGTCTTCAGAAGTTAATTAAACTATTTATTTTGTTATATTAAAATACAGTTGAGTCCCAGCTACAAGCAGCCATTTTATCAACAACAATGCAGCAAGTGTTCTTTCTCCCAGGCTGCCTTAGGCAAGCAGATGGCCCTTCCTACAGATCTTACCTCTTCATTCATCACAGTTCTGCTGAACGCATTTAATACAGTGCCAAATGTATAAATATGCAGAAAAATAGTAATTGCAGAGGGAAGGAAAGAGAGGAAGCAATAACTAGAATTAAATAGGCCACAACTTGATTAAGTAGACCATATGGCATAATACATCGTTACAGTGCTCCTGGTAATTCATATGTTTTATTCTCATCATTTCTTATATTTTTCCAATCATATCTTCAGTTCATCTTAATTCCGCTGCCACTACGTAATTTCTATGATTTTTAAACAGAATGTGCGCTAAAATCTGCATATATTTTTATTGTCCTTGGGTGGCATGGGTGGCATAGAAGCTTAATAAACAACTAAATAAGTATCGATATCTCCAAATGTTTGCATTTTTGTTTGCAAAAAAAATTGAGCCTGTTAGGCAAAATAAACAACGTTCTCTCAGATAATGCTTTATTATACATTATCCCCATGAATATATGCACTGTTGTGCAAATTTGTCCGAAACATAAACTATTGTTGGTAGGCAGACTGCAATGGAAAATTCAGAGAAGTTCAAATATTGAAGATAGCTCCGTTTTGGCTCATGAATTAAGTTGGCAATGTGAAATTAAATACATTTACATTCCACTTGTTTTGATTCAGATTTGAACTGAATAAATGTCTCTTCCATCCCTAACCTTCACAACTATAGGAAACTAGCGTGTTGTGAATGCAACTTAGTTAAAATTGCCTCCTGGGCACATTCATATAGTCCACATTCAGAGAGCAGATGTTTTGTGTAATCTAAATCTAAATCCTTCTGAGACCTTGGATATTGTGTTGCTGCCCATTTTCCACACTGGAGGCTGAATGCCTACAGTTTTTATTGCTACTGATCTAAAAAAATAGGACCAATTGGAATATTTGGTTATGCTAATACATAGTTCAATAAGGTCCTGTGGAATCAACATTCTTCTACCCCAAGTACTTTGCTCTTTCTATGCAAGTTTAGGAAGAAGAGATGTGTGCTATTGCATTGGAAGAAGGCAAATTATATTCTACAAATGAATAATAATAATAATAATATAATAATAATAATAATAATAATAATAATAATAATAATAATAATAATAATAATAATAATAATAATAATAATAATAATAATAATAATAATAATAATAATAATAATAATAATAATAATAATGCAGACTTAAAAAGGTCTAGAGAACACTTTCTGTCTACACTACATTCTTAGAGTGTTTGTGAACATTCCACTGGTTTAGAAATTTCACAAACCTTCAGCCCACAACCCAAAATAGGTTGGCAAAGAAGTCCCAACAACAGATGTGATGTATGCACTCATACTTTTGAAAGAATATATTCTTGAAGGGCAGGCCAAGTGTATGTGTACACATGTGTTTGTGTGAGTTTTTGTTTCTATCTATCTATCTATCTATCTATCTATCTATCTATCTATCTATCTATCTATCTATCTATCTATCATCTATCATCTATCTATCTATCATCCGAATCATGTATCGTCATCACTAAAATTCTTGTTGTTGTGCTCTTTATCTGGGCAAAATGGTGCTTCCTAGGGCAAGAATTTTGGATTCAAAGTAGTTCAAATGGGCTAACTTAAAGAAGGTATCCAAAATTCAGGACCCATATCTCCTGAGAGAATAAAATTTGGGGAAGTGATGGCTGATTCAGGGCTACTGGCTGTGCCTGTGCTGCTGGGCTGCTAGCATGTGATTTTCATTTTTAATGTTTCATGATAATTTCCCAGCCATTCTTGCAATCCTTGCTTCCTCCACAACCCAGAAGCAAGGAATTGACTCATCACATGGCTCTTAAAGAAGCAACAACTTTAAGGTGCATAAAAAATAAGGTCTGGATATTTTTATTGCTTATGTGCTGCTTCCCTGTCATGCGAACATGCATAAGTATCGATATCCCATCTTTGTTCAGGAACTCAAGGCACATACATAGTGCTCTATCCTCCTATATTTCTTTACAACAAACCTGTGAGGTAGATTGGGCTGAAGACACCAAGTTTCTACTCGGATGAAGTAGAAACAGGATCTATCTGGTGGAAAAATTCTAAGGATTTACTCTTGTGGAAACATGTATGGCTATGCACTGTAAATTGTTGAACTATACAAACTTGTCATACAGCCAGCTTTTAGGTTGTTCCTGTTCTTTATTAATGGCAAACTCAGAATGAATAAGTAGCTAGGCTGAAGTGACTTCCTATCTTCAGAAGACAGAAACCATCTAGAATGTCATTTCTTTCCCATCTATCTGATTGAGTCAATTCTGTGAGATTTACTAACATTCAATTTAGGAAGAGTACCATTGGAAGTAGAGCAATTTCAGTGAACAGTGATTTATGTCTAGAAGTGAAGAAACCCCTTCTCTGTGCTAGACTATCAACTTCAGGTGCTTGAAAATCGTGTTTGCACCTATAATGTAATAAGGATGATTTTTCCAATTTGTTTGTCCAGGGCTTACAGTTTTGAACAATACATATTGCATTCTGCCATCAGTAGCTGCCTCTTCCATTTTAGATCCAATTAGTAGTAGATCCAATTAGTATTAGTAGTAGTAGTAGATATTCCATCTTTCGAAACAAAAACAATGTCATTATATTGAGTTGTTATAACATTGGTGCAACTTACTGCATCTTGAAATGTCAGTCTAAAGTGGACACATATGTTGAGTTTTAAAATGCCAAAGAAATAACTCCTATTTGATGTTGAGTCATTGCAGACCTTCCATGGGTTCAGAAAAGATGCATTTGAGTTGATATACATTGTATAGCATCTCTTCTGAGTCAATTTTGAAGCAGGCTCCTTTTAAAGGAAATTGAAGTTTTGTGAGTTGATCAAAAGGTTTTAAGGTCTTCACTCAGATTCAGATACAGATGAGCCTTCTCACGTGAAGTCTCTTATCCATGGTTTCTCATATCTCTGATGTATAAACATAAACAAAACTTGTATCCGTTTTACACAATTTGGTTATCAGTAGCTTGGAATATATGATTCCCATCTGTCTGGCATTTTGTGCATGCATAAAAATGTGCAAGCGCTCTCATTTTACTTGGTCATCCTTTTCCTCACAATACTTTCTCCCCAATGGACAGGACACAAAAGAAAGATCTGCTGAAGGACATACCTTGTGTAAGAAAGGTGAAGCTGTCTGAGATCCAACAGCCCAGCTAGGGAGAGCCTTGAGAGATAAGTGCTTGAAACTGATCCCCCAAGGGCATCAGGGCATCAGCCAGGTACAAAAACAACTGAATGGAGCTTTGCAATCCTAGATGGACAAATCTGCAAAGCATGACCAGGTAAGCACTATCACCTGCTACTTTGCAACAACAAATCAAGAGAATCAACGGGAAGTAACACTGATACTTTTTGGAAGTGTGGAAAGAAGATGAATGCTCCACTGTGTCTCATTTTCATTCTATATTATTTATCAAGAATATTTGTGTCTGATTTATCCATCTAGGTTTGCTAATCATTGTTGTTGTTTTTCTGGGGTTCTGGAACTTTACCTTTAATAAACTCAGTTTATTTCTTTATCAAATTTATATACCGCCCATCTCATGATGCAAGTTATTCATTCTCTATGGTTCATTCTCTATAGTTACATGATGGAATATTATCCATACTATTAACAAGGTCCAACTGTACTACAATTGATAGAAAGCTCAAAGTATGCCATTCGTTCATATGTATGCATCATATATTGTTTGACTTGTTTGGGACATCACAATAAAAGTAAGAGCTTTCTTTCAATTTTATTTTTATTGAACATTGCAACAGTTAAAAAACGTAATCCATAGCAAGCTTCTAGGAATCCTGTCAACAAAGAAAATGCCACATCTTCAGAAGGTGTGACTCATTAGACCAGAACATTTAATTTTCTTTCTGCCATATGTTACACATTTTTTGTGTTGCTCAAAAATCCTTCATCTTTGGCATTAGTCCTTGTCAGCTACAAAACTATGACTCAGCTAGATTAATTTAGCACAGGACTACGTGTTAATTCAGGTTGGAATGTTGTAGGTATCCCAATAGAACTCCCCACTAAGAATGGCCAGAATTAACTCGATAGAATCACAATGAAAGAAAACAGTGATAAAAGAGTGACTGTATCAACCCTGAAATTATGCTGCTGTCATCTTGAAATGATTATTACTAATCTTATTATTTGAATAATCCAACTAAGAACATTTTCTCATATCATGCTTCCTTTGATAAACTAAGCCTCTAATAAGGTCTCCCCTCTTTATATAAATCAAGTTTCTTTAGACTAACAGAAATTTAGACTAACAGAGATTTTTTCTCTGATCTTCCATAGTATCCCAGAGACAATTCAAATTCACCTGTATTCTATTTCTTCTCTAGCAGGACAAATGAATCCTAGCTGACTGGTGAATTGGTTGTAGTATAGTTATTTCACACTATAGAGCTTTGAATTGGGAGTTCCAGTTATGAATTTTACAACTGCCATGAGTTTAAGTGTCTATGGAGATTCGCAGTCATCCAGGTCAAGATTTCCCAAAGGTGCTTTTTTTTTCAAGAGGCAATTGGACTTTCTGTTTTTTCTTTGAAGACATTTCGCTTCTCATCCAAGAAGCTTCTTCAGCTCTGACTGGATGGCCCACCATCCATTGTCAATATCATCACCATAAGTACTATGGTACTTACTGTATGTTATTTTGGCCAACCAAAAAATGAATATGATGGTCTACAGTTTCTATAAAGATATAGAAAAATGTGGAAGTAATGGAAGTAATGAAGTTGCGCAGGAATAGTTAAGGGAAAAATAAAATACAACTCAGTGCTGGGAAAGGGGAAGGCATAAGAAACAAATGCAGACTAACTCTGCCTACATTCTGCATGGTAACGGGACCAAAGGCACAAGACAATTCTGACAAGGTTTCAAGATTTTATTATTATACTTTACAATAGACAGTGCAAAGATGATAGCAACGGTACTTTACCACTTTACAATGGCAAAGAACCGTTACTATAATTTTTGCACCATCTATTTCCTAGCTGATCTACCTCAAAGAACTGACAATATCACCATAATTTGTGATGTGATGACATTTTGGACTACTAACAAGTCATTTAAAAAAAAAAGAGGGATTAAATATATACTGTAAGTCAGAGGTCTTCAAACAAGCATAGCTGGCTGGAGAATTTTGGGAGTTAAAGTCCACAAGTCTTAAAGTTGCCAAGTTTGGGGACCCCTGCTTAAGTAAACCTTTTTTTTTTGAAAGCATGTTTTAACAAAAGAAACCATTTTAATAAAGTTTAATATGTTTCAGAATCCCTAGTTAGGGCTTTAAAAAATTAATTGGAAACTCTGACACTTCAGGGCTTAGCTTAGTTCCTAGGCTAGATTTGGTAGAAATGTATAGACCTGGTTTGGGTAGAATATGTGGGGGGTAGGTTATTATAGAGTTAGAGTTAGGATTAGGGTTAGGATTAGGTTAGGTTTAGGGTTGCAATGGGGATGTGTACATGAACACAGTGTTTAAATTTATACTGTCTCTCCTACTTTTCCCACAAATTAAGATATTTTTAGCGAGGACTCCCATCCTGAGCACATGAGTCCATACCTTCAGTTCTGCATATAAAACTCCTGGATATGTCATCTTACCCGTTCACTTCCATGAAGTACCACATCTGTTAGTTAGGCATTGTTGTCATAGCCATGAATATAGTCATTTCATACCGAAAACAGATCTAAGGATCTAAGGACCCTTCAACGTAACTCTCCAATCTGTGAGCCAACAAAGAAATAAAATAAACAGGTATTGCCATTCCCAGTCAATCTTGTTCTGGTTTGCAACTGGAAAATAGTGTCTTCATTTCCCATGCACACACACTTATCAATACGATCAACTAATGTGAAAACCATCTGTCAATCACAGCATTGCTGCTTAGTTACCTGTCAAAATTCTCCTCTAACTCCCCCACTTTGCCTGCTGTGTCAGAACTTGCCTCTAAGTGTGGTAGCTGGTGGAGCGGGGAAGAAATCCTTTGCCCACCAGGTCTTAAGATGATCCCCAACTCAGAGATTTGCATCACCACAAATAGCTGACGTGTGTGTGTGTGTGTGTGTGTGTGTGTGTGTGTGTGTGTGTGTGTGAGAGAGAGAGAGAGAGAGAGAGAGAGAGAGAGAGAGAGAGAGAGAGAGAGAGAGAGAGAGAGAGAGAGAGAGAGAGAACTATTATGCTGCCAATTTACCACACCATCTTCACATCTGTCACCTCCTTAGGCTGTATTTGGATATGGGTTTAGCATTTTTATGGAAGAGTGGTAAACTAACTTTCAAGAGCAGGCTGAAGAATATTCTACAGCGATGTGGGTGCTATAAAGTGGTAAACTTTATAGCACCCACATGCTGGGGGACTTCAACTTGCCATCTGCCGGCGAAACCTCTGGGGCGGCCCAGGAGTTCATGGATTCCATGACAACCATGGACCTGTCCCAAGTAATTCAGGGTCTGACTCATGAGGGCGGTCACACGCTCGACCTAGTGTTTCTTTCGGGGCAGTGGAGAGATGATCTGAAGATAAGGGACTTAGTCATCACCCCACTGTCATGGTCAGATCATTTCCTACTGAGGTTGGATTTCGCAGCCCCATTCCTCCCCCGCAGGGAGGCGGGACCGACTAGGTGGTTCCGCCCCAGGCGCCTAATGGAACCGGAAGGATTCCAGAGGGAACTTGGGGAAATACCTGAAACCCTGGTACACAATTCGGCTGACTCCCTGGTGGCTGCTTGGAACACCGCAGCATCAGGGGCTCTAGACCGAATTGCGCCTAAGCGACCTCTCTATGGCAGTGGATTCCGGAAAGCTCCCTGGTTTACCGAGGAGCTCCGGGAGATGAAACGCCAGAAGAGACGTGGAGCGCCGCTGGAGGGCCAGAAAAACCGAGTCTGATCAAACACTATTAAGAATTTACATCAGATCTTATTTAGTGGCGATAAGGGCGGCAAAACGATCCTATTTTTCCGCTCTTATTGCGTCCGCAGATTCTCGCCCAGCCGCCTTGTTTAGGGTGACTCGCTCCCTCCTTGCAAAAGTGGGGAACGAGGAACACTTACAAGGCAGAGCTGAGGAATTCGCTGAGTTTCTGTCGGATAAAGTCGCTCAGATTCGGTCAAATCTGGACTCCGGCTGGGCAGAGTCCATTGAGTTGACAGGGGCTAGTCTTAGTCCATCATTATGGGAAGAGTTTGGGCCTGTTTCTCCCGAGGATGTGGACAGGGCTGTGGGAGCGATGGGTACCTCCACCTGTTTATTGGACCCGTGCCCCTCCTGGCTGGTTTCGGCTAGCAGGGAGGTAGCACGCGGCTGGATCCAGGCGGTGGTCACCGCTTCTTTGAGAGAGGGATCCGTACCGCAGTCATTAAAAGCTGCGGTGGTGCGACCCTCCTGAAGAAGCCTTCCCTGGATCCAGCCGACTTGAAGAACTATCGTCCAGTCTCCAACTTACCTTTTTTAGGGAAAGTTGTGGAGAAGGTGGTGGTTACTCAACTTCTGCAGCTCCTGGATGAAACAGATCATCTAGATCCTTACCAGTCGGGTTTCAGGCGCAGCTACAGTACAGAAACTGCCTTGGTCGCTCTGATGGATGATCTCTGGCGGGCCCGGGATGGGGGGAACTCCTCCATCCTGGTGCTACTTGACCTCTCAGCGGCTTTCGATACCATCGACCATGGTATCCTTCTGCATCGTCTCAGTGAGTTGGGAGTGGGAGGCACCGTTTTGCAGTGGTTCTCCTCTTATCTCGCTGATAGGATGCAGTCGGTGCTGGCAGGGGGGCAGAGATCGTCCCCTAGGCCCCTATCATGTGGGGTGCCTCAGGGGTCAGTTCTCTCGCCCATCCTGTTCAACATCTACATGAAACCGCTGGGGGAGATCATTCGCAGACATGGGGTGTGTTTCCATCAGTACGCTGATGACACCCAGCTGTACATCACCACCCCGTCTGACTTCAGTGAGGCAGTTGATGTAATGTGCCGGTGCCTGGACGACGTTAGGATCTGGATGGGGAGGAACAGACTCAGACTTAATCCCGACAAGACTGAGTGGCTGTGGATATTGCCTCCTAAGGACTATGACAACTGTCCCTCCTTGGTCCTTGAGGGAGCGAAACTGACTCCCTCGGACCAGGTCCGCAACTTGGGGGCCCTTCTAGATCCACAGCTAAAATTGGACCATCATCTTTCTGCTGTGGCTAGAGGGGCCTTTGCACAGGTTCGCCTGGTGCACCAGTTGCGGCCATACTTGGAGAAGGAGGCTCTACTCACGGTCACTCATGCCCTTGTCACCTCCCGTTTGGACTACTGCAATGCGCTCTACATGGGGCTACCCTTGAAGAGTATCCGGAGACTTCAGCTGGTGCAAAATGCGGCTGCGCGTGCTGTGGTGGGTGTGCCAAGGTACACCCACGTGACATCGATACTCCGCCAGCTGCATTGGTTGCCCATCGGTCTCCGGGTCCAATTCAAGGTGTTGATCACCATCTTTAAAGCCCTTCATGGCTTGGGACCAGGTTATCTATGGGACCGCATTCTGCCTCATACTTCCCTTCGACCGGTTAGGGCCCACAGAGTTGGCCTCCTCCAGGTCCCGTCGGCCAAGCAATGCCGGCTGGCGGGCCCAAGGGGGAGAGCCTTCTCTGTGGCTGGCCCCGTGCTCTGGAACCAACTTCCACCAGAGACCCGAACTATCCCCACTCTGCTGGCCTTCCGGAAAGCTGTTAAGACATGGCTTTTCCTGCAGGTGGGGGGTAGAGCTTAATTCACTCGAGCTCACCCCCCAAGTATGTATGATATTGAATGGTTGGTGATGATTTCCTGTATTATGTTTTAATTTTTATATTTGCTTTTAATTAACTTTTTAGATTTTGGTTATTCTTGTATTTTCTCACTGTTGTACGCCGCCCTGAGTCCTTAGGGAGTTGGGCGGCATATAAGAATTCCAAAATAAATAAATAAATAAATAAGAGACTTTCTCCATTAACTACACAGCCAGTTATTTGGACCAGTCCTAGTTTCCTGTCAGGAATCAGATTTAGGACCAGTTAGATTCAAGGAGAGAATCTGATTTGAAGAAAAAAAATCCACTATTGAAACCAGTATGAAATTTAATGACAACCATGGACCTGACCCAAGTAATCCAGGGTCCGACTCATGAGGGAGGTCACATGCTAGACCTAGTATTTCTCTCGGGGCAGTGGAGAGATGATCTGAAGTTAGGGGATATAGTCATCTCCCCATTGCCGTGGTCAGATCATTTCCTATTGAGGTTGGATTTCAGAGCCCCACAGATGATGTGGACAAGGCGGGACCGATTAGGTGGTTCCGCCCCAGGTGCCTAATGGAACCAGAAGGATTCCAGAGGGAACTTGGGGAGATACCTGAATCCCTAGTCCACAATTCGTCTGAGTCCCTGGTGGCTGCCTGGAACAATGCGGCATTGGGGGCTTTAGATCGGATTGCACCTTTGCGACCTCTCCATGGCAGTGGATCCCGGAAAGCTCCCTTGTTTACTGAGGAGCTCCGGGAGATGAAATGCCACAAGAGACGTCTGGATCGACGCTGGAGAGCCAGTAAGGCAGAATCTGACCGAACACTGCTAAGAACTTTTATTAAGTCTTACCTAGTGGCAATAGGGGCACAAAACATTTACATTTTTCCACTCTTATTGCATCCGCAGACTCTTGGCCAGCTGCCTTGTTTAGGGTGACATGCCACTTCCTTGCAAAAGGGGGTGGCGAGGAACACTTGTAAGGCAGAGCTGAGGAATTTGCACAGTTTCTGACTGATAAAGTCACTCAGATCCGGTCAAACCTGGACTCTGGCTGGACAGGGCCAGTTGAGTTGACAGGGGAGAGTCTGGTTTTATGGGATGAGTTTGAGCCAGTAACTCCTGATGATGTGGACAAGGCTGTGGGAGCGATGAGCTCCTTCACCTGTTTATTGGACCCATGTCCCTCCTAGCTGGTTTCGGCCAGCAGGGAGGTTTCACATAGCTGGATCCAGGCGGTGATCAACGCTTGTCTTGGGGAGGGAGCCATACCACAGCCCTTAAAGATTGCGGTGGTGAGACCCCTCCTTAAGAGGCCTTCCCTGGACCCAGCGGACTTGAAGAACTTTCATCCTATCTCCAACTTGTCTTTTTTGGGTAAAGTTGTTGAGAAAATGGTGGCTCTTCAGCTTCTTCGGCTATTGGAGGAAACTGATTATCTGGATTCCTTTCAATCGGGTTTCAGGCGCGGCTACAGCACAGAAACTGCCTTGGTCGCCCTGATGGATGATCTCTGGTGAGACCGAGATGGGGGTCACTCTTCCATCCTGGTGCTACTTGACCTCTCAGCGGCTTTCGATACCATCGACCATGGTATCCTTCTGCACCGACTCAGCGGGCTGGGAGTGGGAGGCCCCGTTTTGCGGTGATTCTCCTCCTACCTCACTGATAGGTCGCAATCAGTGTTGACAGGAGGGCAGAGGTCGTCTCCTAGACCCCTAACTTGTGGGGTCCCTCAGGGTTCGGTCCTCTCGCCCATCCTGTTTAACATTTACATGAAACCGTTGGGGGAGATCATTCGTCGATATGGAGTGAGATTTCAACAGTACGCTGATGACACCCGGCTGTACATCTCCACCCCGTCGCACTTCAGGGAGGCAGTGGATGTGATGTGCCATTGCTTGATGATTTAGGATCTGGATGGGAAGGAACAGGCTCAAGCTCAACCCTGACAAGACCGAGTGGCTATGGATGCTGCCTCCTAAGGATTATACCAATTGTCCCTCCTTGGTCTTCGGGGGAGATAAATTATCTCCCTCGGACCGGGTTCACAATTTGGGGGTGCTCCTAGATCCACAGCTAAAATTAGACCAACATCTTACAGCTGTGGCTAGGAGTATCTTTGCACAGGTTTGCCTGGTGCACCAATTACGACCATATTTGGAGAAGGAGGTTTACTCACAGTCACTCATGCCCTTGTCACCTCTCGTTTGGGCTACTGTAACACGCTCTTCATGGGGCTACCCTTGAAAAGTATTCGGAGACTGCAACTGGTGCAAAATGTGGCTGCGCGAGCTTTGGTGGATGTCTCTAGATACACCCACATAACACCCATTCTCCGCCAGCTGCATTGGTTGCCCGTTGGTCTCCAGGTGCAATTCAAGGTGTTGATTATCATCTTTAAAGCCCTACATGGCTTAGGACCAGGTTATTTCCAGGACCGCATCCTACCTCATACATCCCTACGACCAGTTAGGTCCCACAGAGTCGGTCTCTTCCAGGTCCCTTCAACCAAACAATGTCAGTTGGCAGGACCAAGGGGGAGAGCCTTCTCTGTGGGGACTCTGGCTCTCTGGAACCAACTACCCCCAGAGATCCGAACTATTCCCACCTTGCTGGCCTTCCAGAAAGCCATTGAGACATGGCTCTTCCTGCAGGTGGGGGGGAAATAGATCTTAATGCCCCCATGGATGACTGGTTTTTAACTTTTTTAACTTTTTAAATTGTTTTATTGTATTTGCTGATTGTTCTTTTTTCTGTTGTATGCCGCCCTGAGTCCTACGGGATTGGGCGGCTTATAAGAACAATAAAATAAATAAAATAAATAAATAATGCTTATAGACTAGAGAAGGTGGGAAGGTGCTCAAACCAGTGAAAAATGGTTAATATATTCTGATTTCATTCTCTAAGTATAGGTAACATAGTAGATGTGAAATGTATCAGACTGTACTGGTGGTAAAACTACCATGATTTTTGCCTGCGGAAGTGGGGCAAACAGTACTTTAATACTAGAACAGGTAAGGATGGCTTTTAGTTGCCTTAGGCATAGTTTGAGGATGAGATGAGGGCAATCTCATAGGACATGGCAGAAAAAAAGGTCACGGGAGAAACATACTAGTTTCATTATTACAATTTCCTGGATGTGAAGCAAGTTGCTTGGCTTTTTTTATTTTTTTAAGTTTTGATGTTCTCATACTTTAGACTGTTAGACATATCCTCTGAAGTGTAACATTTTGGTGATGGAATCTCATCCATCTAGCAACCTTCTTATGACATACCTTACGATTTATATCCAGTGACTGTCCTTCAAAAATGAATGAATCTAATCATGGTCTATTTGAAACACAGCTGAATTATCTGTTTGTTGTCCAGTTTTAAGGACAAATTATGGTTCAAAAATGTTATTTTTGTAGTGTACAGGCTCAAATATTTTGTAGAAGATTTTGATTAATGGCTGCAGTCAAAAGTGATATATGTACAAGATCTGAACAAATGGGCACAATACAACCAAATTTAAGTTATCATAATTTCAGCGGAACACTAAGCAAATGCTTAAATCATTTATACTGAAATCAGAATTCATATTTACACAGATTTTTCCCCAAACTTGTGAGCAGCTCCCTATTTAGTGATTCTGAAGGTAAGTTACTTTATGGAATTTTGCAAAAACTGTGCTTTTAAATATTATACAATGGGAAATAAACCTGCTACCGGTAATGTATTTAAATTAGGAAGGAATCCCTTTTAGATAAAGCTTGTTTAAATGTTCAATAGGCCAATGCTACCAGGGTTGAATTACTTTACAATTGCAACAATTTGACAGGAAGAATTTAAACATACTTATTGTACCTTTGAAATAAGTGGGATTTATATTTTTCCATTTAAAATCTCGCAAGAGGGAATGAAAAATGTTTCTCAGATGTCTTTTTAAATGTATGGTATCCTTCCCTTGAGGTACTCTGACAGAAAATTAAAACTTGCAATTTAGAAAGGGATAATTCTAAATCCAGCTGAAAAAAGGTATATAAGTCATCTACTCTGCACTTGATCTCCATGAAAGTAGAGGGAAATTTTTACCCAAGGTAAATATGCAGTAAATATCTCATTCATGCCCATTTTCCTCTATATATCAGTTTTATCTCAGCTCAATGTATACTGTGTGTGTGTATATATATCCATCTTCATACATTCCCAAGGTCAAGCCATCTTTCTCTCACTTGGGCTAGATATCATGGATTACATACAGTCTTATTACATATCATTTATGTAAGTGTCCATGAACAGTAACAATCAGAGGTGGTATTCAGACAGTTTGAACCAGTAGGGGACATTTGACCTGGTTCGCTGAACCGGTAATGACCTCTGGCTGGCCCTGCCCCCGCCTGTCCAGTCACCCAGTTGCCGCTTGCCCCACTCACCCGCTCGCTACCTGCTCATCCCGCTCGCCCCGCCCACTCGCCACTCGCCCCTTCCAGCCGCTCGCCACTCGCCACTCGCCCCACCCACCTCTGCCCTATATATTTTGCCTTCACCACGCGGCCCAGCTAATCGCCTCACCAGTCACCTCGGCAATGCCCATTCAGCTCAGCTCAGCTCACCAAAGGTAAGCAATGCATGCTGCCTGCTCGCCCTTCGTCTTGGGTCAGGGTCAGGGGCCCCAGGGATGTGCCATTCCCCGAGGCCCCAGAGCTGTTGCCTGCCTCAGCTGGGTCAGGGAACATGACATTCCCTGGCTCCAGACCTGCCTCGAAGCCACCACCCGCTTGCCACCCACCTCAGCTGGGTCGGGGAATGCGCCATTCCTTGGTTCCGGCCTTGCCCTGGAGCTGCCACCTGCTTGCCACCCGCCACAGCTGGGTCAGGCAATGCTCCATTGCCCGGCTCTGGTCTTGCCCTGGAGCCGCCGCCTGCTCATCACCCACCTCGGACGGGTCAGGGAACACATCATTCCCCAGCTCCAGCCTTCCCTGGGCCACCTACTGCATGCCACCCATTCTCCCTTCAGCATGCATTGCCCCATTTCCCTTCCTTCAGAGGCCCTGGCCCTTACTCAATCTCCATGCTTCCTCCCCCATGACCACATCTTTCTTCATTCCGCAGCCTTACCTTCCTCCCATGCTGGCTGCCAGGGAAGGCAAGGCAGGGCTGAGCCATCACTGCTGGCCTCCCCGCCAACCTGCATTTGTTCACCCTCCTTGTCACGAGAAGTTGAAAAAGCGCTGTGCTGCAAAAGATGCTCTCGCTCTCCCAGCAAGAGAGCGGTGGAGGGAAAAAAATTTGCCGGAGAACATGTGGAGCGTGCTCTCTGGGTCAGCGGCTGCTTCTTCTCTCTGCCTCTGCTCTGTGAAAGACAGCGAGAGTGTCTTTCACAGCACAGCGAAATTTAGCTTTGGGTCCAACTTCATTCCCATCAGGAAAGTGCTGATGTGCTGCGGGTGGCAGAGAAAAGCATTGAATGCCATTTCTCTCTGCCACCCACAGCATTTTCTGGATGGGAGTGGGACTTACAGGACCCAAAGCAGCAACTCCCAGTTGCAACAGCCCTCACTTGGATTAAAGATTGGATATTACTCAAAAATAAAAGAATTCTGATGTTGGAAGGGCATGATCTCCAGAGAGGCTGGCATGCCTTCCTGTGGGATGGTAAAAGTAAGACTCATAAGTATTTCCAAAGACACTTAATTAGAGATTCACTTATACAAGTGTGGCAAAAGATTAAAAGAAACCACTACAATAAAATACCCACCTGGTTTTCGATAATGGAAGCATTAATATACTCAAATCTATTAGATATGAATAAAATGAAGACATATAAAGAAATATTAAAGGAACAAGGAGAATTGAAAACAAGAGTAGAACTAAAGGAGCAAGGCATAGAAATTGACTGGTGGCCGTACTTACAGATAAAATCTAGACAAAAAAAGATGCAGAACAATATGGATTTCAGAAAGAAGAAAACAAACTACACAAAATTATATTAGGACAGGAGGATAAAATGATCACAAAATTCTATAATTACCTATTGAGCTATAAGATGGACTGCCCCCCCGAAGCCTCGGGGGCAGTCCAGGAGTTCATGGCTTCCATGACAACCATGGACCTGACCCAAGTAGTTCAGGGTCCGACTCATGAGGGTGGTCACATGCTTGACCTTGTGTTTCTCTCGGGGCAGTGGAGAGATGATCTGGGGTTAAGGGTCACAGTACCCTTGTCGTGGTCAGATCATTTCCTTCTGAGGTTGGATTTCATGGCACCATGCCTCCACTGCAAGGAGGCGGGACCGATTAAGTGGTTCCGCCCCAGGCACCTAATGGAACCCGACGGATTCCAGAGGGAACTTGGGGAGATACCTGAATCCCTGGTACACAGTTCGTCCGAATCCCTGGCTGCCGCCTGGAATCAGGCAGCGGCGGGGGCTCTGGATCGGATTGCGCCTTTGCGGCCTCTCCGTGGAAGTGGATCCAGGAGAGCTCCTTGGTTTACCGAGGAACTCCGGGAGATGAAGCACCACAAGAGACGCCTAGAGCGACGATGGAGATCTAGTAAAGCTGAGTCTGACCGGACACTTTAAAGAACTTTCATTAAGTCTTACTTAGTGGCGATAAGGGCGGCAAAATGTTCGCATTTTCCCGCTCTTATTGCATCCGCTGACTCCCACCCAGCCGCCCTGTTTAGGGTGACCCTCACCCTTCTGGCTAAGGAGGAAGGCGGAGACCCCTTGCAGGGTAGAGCTGAGGAATTTTCTCGGTTTCTGGCGGATAAAGTCACTCAGATTCGGACAGACCTGGACTCTGATTGGGCAGTACAGGCCGAGATGACTGGGGCAGGTCTTAGTCCGGTTATATGGGAAAGGTTTGAACCGGTGACTTCTGAGGATGTGGACAAGGCCATAGGAGCTATGAGCTCCGCCACTTGTTTATTGGACCCGTGCCCTTCCTGGCTGGTTTCGGCCACCAGGGAGGTTTCACGCGGCTGGCTCCAGGCATTGGTCAACGCTTCTTTGAGAGAGGGGTCCGTCCCGCAGCCCTTAAAAGCTGCGGTGGTGAGGCCCCTCCTCAAGAAGCCTTCCCTGGACCCGGCAGATTTAAAGAACTTCCGTCCAGTCTCCAACCTTCCCTTCGTGGGGAAGGTTGTTGAGAAAGTGGTGGCACTCCAGCTCCTACGACTGTTGGATGACACTGTTTTTCTGGATCCCTTTCAATCTGGCTTCAGGCGCGGTTACAGTACGGAAACGGCTTTGGTCACCCTGATGGATGATCTCTGGAGAGCCCGGGATGGGGGTCACTCCTCTATCCTGGTGCTACTTGACCTCTCAGCGGCCTTCGATACCATTGACCATGGTATCCTTCTGCGTCGTCTCGGAGAGGTGGGGGTGGGCGGCACTGTTTTGCAGTGGTTCTCCTCCTTCCTCTCTGACAGGACGCAGTCGGTGTTGACAGGGGGGCAGAGGTCGAGCCCTAGGCCACTACTATGTGGGGTGCCACAGGGCTCGGTCCTCTCGCCCATCCTGTTTAATATCTACATGAAGCTGCTGGGTGAGATCATCCGACGACACGGGGTGAGGTATCAGCAATATGCTGATGATACCCAGTTGAACATCTCCACCCCGTCTCAATTTAGGGAAGCCGTAGACGTAATGGACCGCTGCCTGGCCGATGTTAGGGTCTGGATGGGGAAGAACCGGCTAAAGCTTAACCCTGACAAGACTGAGTGGCTGTGGATATTGCCTCCTAAGGACTCGACCAACTGTCCCTCCTTGGTTCTTGGTGGGGAGAAATTAGCCCCCTCAGAACGTGTTCGCAATTTGGGTGTCCTCCTAGATCCACAGCTAAAATTGGAACAACATCTTTCAGCTGTGGCTAGGGGGACCTTTGCACAAGTACGTCTTGTGCACCAATTGCGACCCTACTTGGAGAAGGAGGCACTTCTTACAGTCACTCATGCCCTTATCACCTCATGGCTGGATTACTGCAATGCGCTCTACATGGGGCTACCCTTGAAGAGTGTCCGGCGACTGCAATTGGTGCAAAATGCAGCTGCGCGAGCTGTGGTGGGTGTACCTAGATGCACCCACGTAACACCTATTCTCCGCCAGCTGCATTGGTTGCCCATTAGTCTCCGGATCCAATTCAAGGTGTTGGTCGTTACCTTTAAAGCCCTACATGGCTCAGGGCCAGGTTACCTTCGGGACCGCATCCTTCCGCATACCTCCCTACGACCGGTTAGGGCCCACAGAGTCGGCCTCCTCCAGGTCCCGTCGACCAAACAATGTCGGGACCTAGGGGGAGGGCCTTCTCTGTGGGAGCTCCCTCCCTGTGGAACCAACTTCCTCCGGAGATCAGGACCATCCCCACCCTACTGGCCTTCCGGAAAGCAATAAATACCTGGCTCTTCCGGCAGGCGGGGTGAATGAGATACTCTTTTTAACTTTTTAACTTTTGTATTTTCTGTATTTTAATTATTATATTGTGTATTGTTATATATTTTAATGAATTTTTTATTTTGTATTGGATCTACATGCTGTGAGCCGCCCTGAGTCCCTAGGGATTGGGCGGCATAGAAATCCAACAAAATAAATAAATAAATAAGATGGAAGAAGAGGTTGTAAAAGAGGTGATGATAAAATGGGCACAAAACTTCGGGTATAATATAGAATTGGAGAAGTGGGAGAAGGTTTGGAGCAAAAGTTATAAAATGATGAAATCTATTGCATATAAAGAAAACATCTATAAAATGTTTTATAGATGCCACCTTCCAACAGCAAGGATTGCAAAAATGTACTCCAACGTATCACCAGAATGCTGGAAGTGTAAACACAATATAGGAACATTCTACCACATGTGGTGGTCTTATTCCAAAGCAAAGCAATACTGGCAAAGGATAAAAAAATGGACTGAAGAAATAACAAACCAACATATAGAAAGAAAACCGGAATTATTTCTGCTAGGGATATTCACAAGGAACCAGGATAAAAAGACGCAATATTAATTCTACACATTATTATAGCAGCAAGAATAATATTTGCACAGAATTGGAAGAACAATAACATACCAACAGAGGACTGTGTGATCAAAAAAATCTTAGAGTGTGCAGAGATTGATAGGCTTACTAAAGAAATAAACGATAAAGAAGAATCAGAATACTATAAGACATGGGACGACTGGTATAAATAGTTAAATAATAGATCTATAGGTTATGAACAATGAAATGTAAGAAGGTATAGAAGAAAGAAAGGTGCTAAGGAACTGTAAAAATGAAATATATTTGTATTAAAATAGTACTATTGTAAAATTGATATATAAGTAAGGAAAATATTATTGTTTAACATAAAGAGAAAATTATGTAAGGACGGATTTATATGTTTATATGTTTATATTATATGTTTATTTAAATGTAAATTGAAGAGAGGGACAAACCAATGTGAAATGGATGTAAATGAATATGGGATAACTGTCAAATAACTAGATTGTAAAAATCTTTTTTAACAAAAAACGTTTAATAATAAAAAAAATTTTTTAAAGGAGACCTGCATTATCCATTGTGAAAACAGAAAAGAAATTGTGTAGATTTGTCTTGGCTCAGGTGATATGATGGTCATTAGGATTTAAACTTCCTTCTGGATCAGTTGAATTTTCATCCCTTGGAATCTGACAGTTAGCAAAACTGTGGCCCATGACTTGCCAACCTCCACTTAACTGCAATTCTCATTTGATTTTTATAGCAAAGTTTAAGACAGGGAGAAAACTGTCTTGGGATAAACCTGAGACCTAGAAAGCAAAAACAGACAAACAAACCTTACTTAATTAGCTAACATCATGGCTCATATTGCTACCTTCAGAGAGTGGACAGAAATACTTAAGAAAACTAACTTCTTCAGGACTAGCTGGAGCTAATTTTTGAGACTCATCCCTTTCCACCAACATTGCGCATAGCATGCATATAACACTCTTGCCTTTTTACAATCATCTTATTCTTTGTTAAGGTGATTCTCAAATAATTGTTTTGTTTTAATAAGAATAAAAAATTCACAATCAAAATCAAGAGAAGAGAAAAGCTGTTATTATTACTTATATGAATTTTGTTGAATTCACCAGACTTCCCCCTCCCCCTCCCCCAATAAATTATTGAAGAATACAGCTGAAAGCAAATACACCTCTCCACCCACCCACTCACCCCAATATTTCGAAGGGAATGAGAAAATACACAGTGCAGTTTGTGACTAATTTAAATATTAGGGGCCTTGAGTAAAATCTTTCAGATTGTGCAGAAATTAGAGCCACATGTTGGTATCCAGCTTTATTCTATGTTTGCCTTGGTTTGTGATCATGAGCTTTAAGTTAAAGAAAATAATCGCAACTAGGAAGAGTAGAGCACATACCTCTGTTTCCAGATCAAGTGTTCTCACAGTAAACCATTTTTTTGTGAGTTGACCTTTAGGTAATTGGCAACTGATGTGAAATGTACCACAAAATTACACTCTTCCTTAAAACCAGGGTGATAAGTAAATCAGTGATAATTAGCACTTTTATTATGCATTCCACTGTCCAACATTTGATGAAAATCAAGGGTCTGGTTGTACTTAATCACACCTCTAATGTCTCAGCATATCTGAAATAGGCTTGGCTTCACTGAAGCAATCTCTACTCTGTGGTGTTTTGCCAAGAGATAAGAACTTGCCTCACAACGCAAGCCAGCAAAGTCTCATTCCCCTGCCTTAGAGCTGGAGTCTGAATTGGAAAGCGCTAATGGAGCGCTGGAGTCAGCATGATGCTAATTAAGTCCATCTAAGATATTTTCTGCCTGTCTGAACCCACCTGCCACAATCATTTCTAAGCCTGTATCTCATGGCCCAGGCAGGTTGATCCAGAGATTAGGACAGCACAAGCTCCTGGTGCATTCACTTCAGAGTTTCATCATTTTGTTCAACTCTTTCTTGGTATCAACAATTAGATGCAACAATGCTATTTTCAGAAAGCACAGGGATATGTGATCAAAAGGAATCCTGAAGACGGATTTAATAATGCCTTGCCTTAAAGATTCAGCAGAAGGAGGAATGATAATGTGTGAGTGAGCATACAGCAAGGTAGAACATATTGGAGAAATGATAGAAGGTGTTGCTGTCTGCATAGAATTAATATTTTCTTTATCACTTTTGCTGTCATTTAGCCCAGATACAGCAAACCTAGGGAAGTTTTATAATGTACCCACTTTTGACTTTGGGAACAATTGAGGCCAGAGATGACAATGAGTTCTGCACATTTCCATTTGGGAAGAATTTCCTTTGTCCTTTCACTCTTCCCTTCTCAAATTGCTTTTGCCACAAATAAGTCTTTGCTAAGGAAATGCCTGGAATGTAGGAATGCTTAGACATCTATCCATAGTACAAGATAATTCATGAAGATTGGCCTTAAACATTACCTGTGGAATTTTAACCCATCATATTGCTCTAATCCTTCAGGAAGAGGAATACTTTGTTCAGGACTGTTAATTTAGTTATTGAAACAAAATGGCTACTTAATTTAGAGTCATCAAAGTGAACACAATATAACCTCCCTGTCAGTTTCTTTAAGTAAAGTAGATCCAGAATGAAAAGGCTAAGTTGCCACTTTGAAATCTAAGCTCTATAGTAAATTTCCAGATGAGAAATATCCCAATTTTCATCAAGTTCTACCTTTCTAACTCTCAGCATGGTTCTTGATCAACCAGCAGGGGTTGTTAAATTTTGGAAACCAAATGTGAGATTAAAGATTTATTTTCAAATTAGCAGTCAAAATCTAAAGTATTCATTATATTCCTGAACTAAGAAATTCATTGCTCTGAGATGAATAATGTTTGCAATGATTGCAAAATATTTAAGCTATTGTGTGTTTCATTAATATATTGAAACTTTAAGTAGTTTGAAACATTAATATATAAACTAATGTAATATAATATGATTTCTTCTTTAACACCACTTTGTTTATAATTGTTTTTGATAATACTGAAAATTTGATGGGATTGGCTGACATTGAATCAACTACTCAAGCCAAAACTGCTCTTTTCCAGAACAGACAATATTCTCTTATGGCTCCTATTTTTTTGTCCAAGTTCATGCATGGAGAACAGCACCATTACAACAGCTCTCCTGCTACCAGAATAATGAGCCTTGCTTTTCTTACTTGACAACTCCATCCGGAACAAGTTGAAAACTTCTCTGTGGAGTTTCTAGGTAAAGAGAGGTATGGTAAACACTTTTCCAGAAACCATCTTTCCAATCTGTGGGTAAAGATAAGGAACAACAATCCATTAGCAGACCCATTGCTTTTGACCGTGAGGCAAAGAGAATGTTAAAAAAAAAATCTCTGAGGCGACTACCTCTTATGACACTCTGAAACAGACGGCCATAAACAAGCTCCTGTGAGATTTCTGAGGGAGCGCCTAATTTTTAACTGAGATATTTTGCAGCATGTAGTAACCCTTTCTATTGAAACATGATCATAGAAAGAGACACTGACACATTGTGAGATATTGGTTGATATTTAGACTGAACTGCTCATACTTTATGTCTTTCCACTGTCTTATTTATTTTAAAGGAAGGAAGGAAGGAAGGAAGGAAGGAAGGAAGGAAGGAAGGAAGGAAGGAAGGAAGGAAGGAAGGAAGGAAGGAAGGAAGGAAGGAAGGAAAATATGCATTGCTATTTCTTGCAGTATTGCCTCTTATATTAAAAAAAGTTTTTTTTTATTTATATAATCCATATATCATTACACAATGTATCCAAAGCCATATCTAGTTTCAATTTCCTTCTTCAGCTCTTTCTAATTTTCCTTTGGAATGAAATTGACTACGGTATATCAACGATCAGCTTCAATCCAGTTTAATCTTGTCAATTTCAGTACTTCATTAAATATCTGGGAAGTAGTACCCTGAAGTGGCTCTCATGAATTCAATAGCTTTCCCATTCTTCATCTTTTAATCCTATTAAAAGGATTAAAAGGTATTATTATACAACAATTGCTGGATTGGGGTGGATAACACAAAGTGAGCAGATGCCGGGCCTGTATCACATGAACCTTACTACAGGAGCCCAGTTTTATACAAAATAGCTGACAGCATTTGTTTCTGAAACTTTGGCTAACCTGGAAGATTCTCCATATATGTAGGCCTGACTACTGATTAGTTCTCATAGAGGCAAAGTTTATCAGCACATACTTGTAGACATGCTATGAAGTTTATTTGATCTTCAGATCTTATAAAGCAAACAAACAGCTCTTATAAGTACAATTTTTTAAATCAAGGAAGACAATAATTACTTTTGTAGATGACCCATTTAAAGGGACATATTTAAAGCAACAATTAATACAATAAATTACAAACACACTATAAAATAATTATAAAAAATAATAAGCTAACATTCCTCATAATATTATAGCTAGAAAAAAATGGGAATATTGCTGCAAACTCTTTGGAAAAATGAAAAGGACCAAAGAATTATCAAAGTTCATAACAAGGTCTCAAATGTTTGTCACTTTCATAGGATTCTACCATTCTGCCATAACATCTTTTTGAAGCATGAAGGACCAGGCAGGCAATCAACTGAAAAATCTGTGACCTTTTTCCTAGAACAGAACTCCTTAAATCCTTGTGGTGATCAATTAAAGTAAGGGTCCATTTACTTTGCAGTGCTGGGAAGTTAAACCTAATTGTATTTGATGTGGTGTAGAGATTAAGGTGTTGGACTAGAAGCAAGGCAACACTGGTTCTAGTCCGCCTTCAGCTATGTAAGCTCACTTTAGACCACTCTCTCTCAACCAAATCTACCTCAGAGGAATATTGGGAAAAATAAGGGGAGGGAGCATACTATATACTGCCATGAGCTCCTGTACAAAAATCAGCCTGATGCTAAATATAAATAAATAAGAATGGACAACTTGAAGCAATTATTGCAGAAATGGTACTGAAATAATAATACTGGAAAGTGTCTAATCTTTTACTTTTTACCTTTTTCAAACTATGATTTCTATCAAAGTTATCTCACTTCCCCTATTTCCCTGTATGAAATATTTTAGTGGCTTCAGTATCTAATTATCTGTATGACTGCTCTAAAGAAACCCTGTGTGAATTATTTTCAATGCTCCTAATAGTACAAAAATAACCATTAACAAATCTCCAAGAAGTATTTTCATTTGCCATTTGTAGAAGCAAAAGTGTTTAATTAAGCTCATTCAGTTGGCATGTTCACTTAACACTTTTATCACTTTATTAGATGATTATTATTTTTTTTTCTGATTGCCAGAGCTGCACAATATACAAGACTAATGCTTGCATGGTCTGTTGTGGGAATCAACTAAAAATTCTCAATTCCAAAATGATACAGCCTAAGATTTCATTTTAGATTCATGCTGCAACTTTGTAATGAGCTTGACATTTCAAAATATGGATTTAAGCTTATGATGACCAGTTCAAATCATCTACTATGTCCATGATGAAATCTGAGTTGAAGAGCACCTTCCCTTTATGCAGGGCTTGTCCAATTGATCCTCAGAATTAAAAGGGAATTGTGGCATTAAATGAACAAATGAATGCATCTTATGCATTCTCTTATCTTCCTTTAGAAAAACTAATAGAATTTACTCTGTGCTGTGAGTCCCAGTATAGTTCCGGGGAGTTAATTCCACTACTGCTTTCCATAGACAAAATTACTTCTATTAGCAGAAATGAGAAAAGTCCATTTTCCTACCTTCTCTGACTTTCATCTTTCCCCTTTCCCAGGAAAACTATTCTTGAAGGTTGCGGAGCATTTTGGAAAACTTTTGGAAGGGCAGAAAAGTTGAATAACTTTTGGATTGTCCTAAAAAGCTCTCCTCATCAGGTAGTTTCTTTCCCAGGGCTATACATAGTCCGTGTTTTTAATAACATCTATGGATTTTTGGTCTAGTGGTTAAGGCATCTGGCTACAAACCAAGAGTCTTTGAATTTAGTCCCACCTTAGTCATGAAAAACCAGCTGGTTGATTTTCAGTCTGTCACACTCTTTCAGCCTAACTCACCTCACAGGGTTGTTGTTATAGGGAAAAACAGAATGAAGGAATATTAGGTTGTCTGCTGCCTTGAGATATTTATAAAAATATAATAAAAATGAAATATAAATTAAATACATAAAAAATCCTTCTTGAGGGAGATGGGCAGCCTAGAAACATAAAATATAAATAAATAAAATAACCTGAAAATCTCATCCTCCTCCAGTCCTTGCAATGCCTGTATGATATTTGTCTGAAGGCCAAAAGGGAGAGTGCATATTTGTCTCTTCAAAAACTTTGATCAGCCATTCTTCCCCTCAGAAGTTGACCATTAGCAGTCCTTCCTATATGCTCATAAATTCCTCTCAGCAATTCTCCTAATAGTTCCTCCTTAGGATGCCTCCATAGCGATCAAACAGTCCAAAATTAACACTACAGGAAATTCATGGCTTAACTTTCCTTGCTTGTAACTTTCAAAGCTTGCCAGAACTGGTTCAGAATTTTGATTTAGGGATGAAATAAACCAGAAAAGCTATTTAAAACTCAAGGTAGAATCCTGTTTTTTGCTTCTAAAATAGATTTGGGCAAATTGCTGTTCCATTTTAACACCTAACACATGTTTGTATCTGGGCAGTTTTGTAACCATCCCATAGGAAATTCTTTTTATTTCCTTCCAGAATTCATTATAGCTAAAGGAATCTGAACACAAACCATGATAATTTCAAACCATTACAACTCTGCCATATGTTTCAACTGGACATTGAATGCACCCAGTGGGTCATAGTGGGAGCTGGAATTTCAGATCAGATGTCAGATCTCTAGGAAGATTTTCCAAGCTAGGAATAATAGAAAACTCAGTGCAGACCAGATGGTGACTAGCCACCATCTGGCATCCAGATGCCACTGGAGAAAATGCTTTAAATACAGTCAAATGTTACCATCTGTCTTTGCCATAGGTTGATTTAGGTGAAGAATAGATAAAACTTCACTGACGGGTAGAAGACTCTTGTGATTTTTTTTCAGTTAACTTAAATGGATGTTTATACATCAATTGTTTGCAAAATAAACATTAGTCCTCTTCAACATTTATTAAAAGTGCTCAGTTTACACTGTTAGAAGTCAGGTGCACATGGAACCATCTGCATTTACAACTGTATCCACAACAGTCTTTGTGGTTACATATGGGGAGATCTATTTCATACACATGGTGTTAGGCAGGGGCAGGTTCCTCTTACCTGCCTACTGGTGCGCTGTGTGTGCATCATCACATTTTGTGCGTGTGCATGCTCGCTACGTGCACGTGTCCCCTTGTGCGATTTTGCTTCGCGCATGCACAGGAAGCAAAAAATCACCGAAATCTCACAAGGGGACATGCACACGTGTGCGATTTTGGTAGTTTTTTGCTTCTGCGCATGCATGGAAGCACAAAATCGCCAAAATCTCATGTGCGCGCGTGTCCCCTCGCGAGATTTTGCTTCCGCGCATGCACAGGAAGCCAAAGAAGGCCAAAAATTTGGGGAAAAAGATGGTGCCACGCGACGGACCGGAGAAGACAGCACCGAAGCCATTGTGTGCAAATTACGCAATAGGTGGGCCGCTACCGGGATGACAGAGTGGACCGCACCGGTAGGAACCCACCACTGGTGTTAGGGCACCTCTCCTATGCATATTTCTTGCTCAAGGAAATGTGTGTACATGCTCAAATCCTGGAACGTAACAGTTGGAAAGGACTTTGAAAACATTTAGCTTAACTACCTGACTAGCACAGAAATCCACTATTTCAGTATTCCTGACATATGTCCATCTTCCTCACTGAAGCATCTACAACAAAAGAGGACCCATCGCCTTCCAAGGTGTTCTGCTCAGGGTTGTACAGCTTTTACCATTAGAATATTTTTTCTTGGTGGCCAAACAAATTCTACTTCACTGTAATTTAAAGCATTGTTTCTGCCTTACAGAAGATTTCTATTTATGTTCTATAAGACGAAACATGAAGGCAACCATCTACATGAGAACCACACCCTCATCAACAATAGTAGGGCAAGCTACAGTATATAAATAGGGCACCCTTTACATTCGTTCATGCTAATGTTATCCAATTGGGTAATGAAATATCTGCAAGCAAACAACCAAGATCAAAGAGCACAAAGATCTCCACATTGGTCCCTGTTGAAATTCGTCTTCCTGGGTTTTGCTGAATGTTCCAGCTTGTTAAGGGCCCTTTTGAATATTTATACTATCTTCTAGGTGTTTGCTATATCCCAACTTTGCAGTATAAATGTGTCATCCACAAATCTGATTAAACCCTCATCCAAGTCATGTAAATATGTCGAACATACATAGGGTGTATATAAGTATGTCGAACTGCATAAGGTGCAGTGGTAAAACATTTCTATTCTTTGCAGCTTGGCATACTACATTTCATGGTAGTATATTCCACCCCATATTACACTGTTGTGCTTACTAGAATTTCATGAAAGACTTTGTTAAATGACTTGCTAAACCAAGTGTGTTACAATCACCACTTTCCTGTGTGCAACCAAAATGAGTAATCTTCCAAAATAGGTCAGGTTGGTAATTTTTGTTGATAAACCTATGCTGGCCCAATATCACTGCCACTGTCACATTACACTACACAATACCCTCCAGAAAATTTTGATGAAAGACGAGAAAGTGAAATAACAAGTATTTTTTTCCCCTGTTGTTTTGTTGAAACATCACCACCCTGGTGTCAGGGTTCCAAATAGCATCCAAAACTAAATCAGAGTCCGAGACAAAGGATTCCTCAAAGTTCCAATTTATTAGCAGAGCCATGTTGGCACATCTGGGAGAAACCCGAATCTGAAGTCCCGGGGGTTTCTCCACCCAGTTGAAAGTTCAAGCCCTTGTCCCCACACCCCCAAGTCCATCACGTTGACCAATCTTCAACTGACAACCTGGCAAACATCCACCCATCTCCTTCAGGGCAGGTGCAGAGTGCAAAGACAAAGGATGACCTTGATTATCTAGAAAGAACTTGTTATGGCTACAGACAGCCAGCCCTCATGCAATTCCCCCTCCCAGATTCCCACAGCTAAGAATACATTTTAAAATAGCATAAAGTGTGGCAGGCCAAAGACCCCAACCAAAATGGCTTTGGCCTGACACCTGGTTTTCTTGGAAAATGAACTTCATATTAGTATTATCTTCTTAAATATTACTTTTTATTTAGGTTGGAATCTTTAAAGATAGAGTATCAGCATGGAATAATTCTAATTAGACTAATAAAATTAATTTAAATCTAATTTAAAAATTAGACTAGAATGGGATAGTAAGAGTTCCCCCCCCATATCTGTATCTTGCATGCTTTTAAAAAAAGCCCACAAAGTAAGAAACATGAGCCCATGCACTCTTTTACTTTTATTATAATTCAGTGGAGGAAGGGTAGTCCAGGGGGAAAAAATGGCTGACCTAGTGTGATTTAGAAAAGCTTCATGACTGAGAGGGAATCACACTGGGTGTAACAATTCAAGAAGGAAGTATAAGCTTGTAATGAAAAGAGCTTCACACTGTGATTGTGGCAGGAGTCTTGGCCTCAGTTATTCCAGCCCATCAGTTTGTCACATTTTCTCTTCCTTACAATTGTTCTATAAGCAAATCCTGAGACTCTTCCAAGAACGGATTCAAATTGCATCCTACTCTTAGATTAGCAAGAAATGCAACAACATGTTTTGTCCTTTTATTCAAAATGTATTTTCAAATCATGCACATACAGACACACACACACACACCTACAGTATCCACATGTGCTTATTTCATTTTTTAATGAAACTCTCTAAGCATATACATTCTAGTTTATAAAATCACTTCCTGCCAATAGGATGTTTAGATTTTATTATGCTAACAAAATATGGGTGGAAATCATATAAATGACCCCACAAAAAAGGGTGCCAGGTTTTTGTTTTCCCAGAATTTTTTTATTTTTTCCTCCATCACTTTTACATTTCAATGAACATATACCTTCAATTATTACAATAAAATACACCATTTTACATTTATATTCCATCATTCAAAAATCAACATCTTATACATACGCCTATATCATCAATCATCAGTCTATTCTACTTTTCTTTCCATTGCTCTCCCCCTCTCTACCTCTATCCTCTCCTCCTACTTTTTTACTCATTCACTCCTCCTCTACTTTCTCTATTCCTTCTCTTCCTCCCCATCTACTTCCTCTTACGCCCTCTTAACCTTCCCCTGAGTGCTCTTTTATCTTCTTATGTTTAACAGACTGATGATACAGTCTCTAATTTGAACTCTTCATTCCCTTCTAAGAAAGGGTGCCAGGTTTTGAACTACCACATCAGCAATGGTCAATCCTGAATAGGATTTGCATCTCACACAGCAACTCTCTGTATAAATAAGGCATAGTATCCTCCACTCAGTGTGACTGTGGGGTCCCATGTAAAACTGTAGATCACATTGTGACTGGTTGTAAGCTGAGGACATATATCGGTCCAATATCTGATTTTTTAAAATATAAATGATGCTGAGCTTCAATGGTTAGATGGCCTAGATATTGGTATTTGAACATACATAAATCTTTTTAACATTTATATTTTATTGACTTTTACTAATTTAGGGGAAATGTCAATATATATTGCTATCCATGTATGATATACTATACATTAAATAAATAAATGGCTATATATCTCCCCATCTCCATACCATCACCACCCTCCCAGTTTCCCACAGCACTAAATGTGGCAGGTCTGAAGATCCAATGCCCAAAACAGCTCCAGGCCTGACAGGAAGATTTTCATGCCTTCCTCTCTATCAAAACAATCAAACAAACAAACTCAGCGACCATTTGACATGACCACAAAGACAGAAAATTGTTTTAACATGCTATTTTATAAAAACAAATTAGGACAGCTCACAACCAGTGGGGAATAAAATGTGCTTGCTAAAAGAAAGAAGAGTTCAATGTTTGACGTAGATCCTCCAAACTGGCTATTTAATGCCCTTCACTATCCCACACATTTCAACGTTTTCTAATATGGATAAAACCCTCGGGTGTTTTCTGGAATGCCAAGGTGTTTAAGAATAGCCTTTATCATTTTGAGGTGTTCCTTCACAGAATGTGATCCCATCTCTGATAGCATGACTCACTGAGGGGTTGCTTCTGCCACTATGAACCTCCTCAGTCATTTGAAGCAAAAGTGACAACTTGGAAGGTGTCCCACTGTTTGATAATCTACATGTAGGAGAGAGCTTTCTCCTCATAGCTCCCAGGCCTCCGCCTTCCCTCTATTTAGAGGTGGCGCAGCGGTTAGAGAGCAGTACTGCAGGCTACTTTAGCTGACTGATCATTTGAGTTCAGCTGTTCAAATCTCACCGGCTCAAGGTTGACTCAGCCTTCCATCCTTCCGAGGTAGGTAAAATGAGGACCCAGATTGTTGGGGGCAATGTAAATATATACATTGCTTAATGGTGTAAACCGCTTAGAGAGTGCTTGCACTATGAGGCGGTATATAAATATCATAAATAAATAAATAAATAAATAAATAAATAAATAAATAAATAAATAAATAAATAAATAAATAAATAAATAAATAAATAAATAAATAAATTTAGAAAAATATATTTTTCTGATAGCATTCTCCACCATTTTTCACTGTAAATTGTATTGTAACTTTACTGATTTAAATGTTATTTTTCAAATCTTGAAAGTGGTCTTGGGTGTTTATGGAAGTCATAAGGTTCTCTTCCCTATCAGCTCTTCACCAGGAAAGGGTTATATATGTTTATTCTGTCGAGTCATCCTGGTGTATGGAAGGAAACATCACAGCTTCCTTTTGACTTTCAGCTCAGATGTTTCCTTCCATACACCAGGATGACTCGACAGAATAAACATATACAACCCTTTCCTGGTGAAGAGCTGATAGGGAAGAGAACCTTGTGGCCTAGAGGTTAAACTACTGCCTTACAAGCAGACTGCCCAGGTTCAATTCCCACTAAGGGTATGGCTATCTGACGAGAGCAAAATAGCTTGAAATAGATCTATAATAGTCTCCCTTTATTTTCATTTATCAGCAAAAAATGTTACACATATAGACAATATAGTTTGTCGACTATAGAAAACTGCCTGGATGGTCCCAGGAGGGGCTGAAAGGCAAAAGGAAGCTGTGATGTTTCCTTCCATACACCAGGATGACTCGACAGAATAAATATACATAAGTATATTTACTTATACAGACAAAAGGAATTATACTTAAGATGGAACAAAAAATAGGCTGCGAAGATAAGAGGAGAATTCTTTTGATGAAAAGTGAAATGTCCACCTAACACACACCCTCCAAAAATTACCCTTAGCAATTCTATAAGCCAGCAACAATAATAATTCACACTTAACCATATGAAACCTGGTTGGATTCAATTTTTTTTTCATTGTAAATTCATGTGTAAACTAATGTAAATTCATTAGTTTTAGCTTTCTTTCAAGTTAGTGTGCCAGCTATTCTATTTTAAAACATATTCTTTATCATCTTCCTTGTAAGCATACAAAAGAATAGTAATATGATTCAATGAATTCAAAAGCCCATTCCTCATACCCAGGAAGAATAAGTTAAGAAAGAGAAAGGTGGATTCAAGGTATATTAGGCTTTATCAAATTTGGTGCCTAGTTGCCTCATGTGATTTTATGAAATGAACCAGGATTTTTTGAAATATTTCATCCCCAGAAGCTAAAAGTTACACTGCATAAATATTTATCTGCATAGAAAGTCCCCCCCTCCTTTTTAAAAAAGCCCTTGCATGATTATATCCTCACAATTTATTTTCCCAGCAGATGTTGCTACCATCATAAGAAACAATCATGGCTGAAAATTTAAAAATGGGCCTGAAAATTTAAAAATGGGGAATATTATTGGCATTTCTTTTTCTTTTTTAAAGTACTGTCATAAAGGTTATCTATACAAGCTCTTGTAGCATTTTGAGGGAGGGGGGAAATAGTAAGCTCCTTCCACGGGCTTCTAAGCCTGAACATTTCATTTAATTTTACACATTATTTTTTGTTATTTGATAAACGATCTGTGTTTCTGTGCTTTATGGTCCTCTTTTATTATCTTGCTTGAAGAGAGAATTTACATTTCATTATTTCTGTAAAGTTTTTATTGTGAATTAACTGAGGAATTAAATGGATTGTGACATTTAAGTAGCTTGCAGATAATGACAATCTCAATACAGTAAATTGTGTTTGTAAGAGATAGATGTAGATATAGGAATACATCATACAGATGCCAGCTGATATACATAGATAAGGTTTCTTATTCAGTCTGAGGTAAGGTTATCTGTCAAGTGAAATGAATAGGATGTCCCATCTCTAAAGCAGTGAGCTACTATCCAAATAGAATTTATCTTCTTGCCTTGCCTTGTATTAGATTAATGTATTGTATTACAGGTAAGTCCTAGACTTATGAGCCCAATTGAGCCCAACATTTCTGTTGCTAAATGAGACATTTGTTAACTCTTGCCACAGTTGTTAAGTGAATCGCTGCAGTTGTTAAGTTAGTGACATGGTTGTTAAGTGAATCTGAGCAGGGGGTTGGACTAGAAGACCTCCAAGGTCCCTTCCAACTTTGTTGTTGTTGTTGTTGTTGTTGTTGTTGTTGTTGTTGTTGTTGTTGTTATTATTATTATTATTATTATTATTATTATTATTATTATTATTATTATTATTATTATTATTATTATTATTATTATTATTATTATTATTATTATTATTATTATTATTACTTCCCCATTGACATTTGTTGTCAGAAGGTCACAAGATGTGATCACATGACCCCGGGACCCTGTAATTGTCATAAATATGAATCAGTTGCCAAGAATCTGAATTTTGACCACATGACCATGTGGATGTTGCAGTGGTCATGAAAATGGTCATAAGTCACTTTTTTCAGTGCCAATGTAACTTTGAACGGTCATTAAATGAAATGTAATAAGTTGAGGACTACCCGTAATGTATTATGCTCTCATTCTTTTCATCACTAGCAAGTTACATTTTGATCAACTGATAAAAGGTGTGTTATAATGTAGGGTTTCCTGCCTAAGCAGGGGGTTGGACTAGAAGACCTCCAAGATCCCTTCCAACTCTTCTGTTGTTGTTGTTGTTGTTGTTGTTGTTGTTGCTGCTGCTGCTGCTGCTGCTATTATTATTATTATTATTATTATTATTATTATTATTATTATTATTATTATTATTATTATTATTATTATTATTATTATTATTATTATTATTATTATTATCTTTATAAATACGTTTCTCAAATAAAGCTTGATATGTCAGCATGAAAAAAACCTGAAGAAAGGGTTGAATTGGGTGAATGAAAATCTTACTACTTCTTTGCAAAATTCAGGACTGCATAGAAACACAACTGCCGTGCAGGTGATGAAACCATATTTTAAATGTTAAAATATTCCCTGTGTGCGAAACAAACTTTTGAGAGCAAAAAATCGGGCACAGTGAGTTCAAACAGAACTGGTTTGGGGAAAAAAATTGCTTACTATGGAAGGCTGAGCATTCAGGGTTACTTTATTCATTGTTGGGATTGGTTTCATACCTCAATGAGCTTTTCTCGGTGTTTTAGTTACATCTGAGACTGTATCAGTATCTTTGAAAATGGAATGTCACCCAAGGGGGTATTTGTGACTTTCAAACAGGAGTCATAATTGCAGTAGCATGTTTTGTGCGTGATCAGACTTTGGGCAAGACACAAATACAACATTCTCCTTATACAGTGAAAGAGTCTTACTTGAGATTGGAAGGTAATCAGCCTGTGCTCTTCTCAATCTATGCTATAATATTAAATCTGACTAAACATCAGGGTATGTTTAGAACTTTGCACCATCCTTGGTGCTTGAGAAGGAAATTGTCAGCATTCTGGACATACCAGGCAACTGTTTCCCGATGTAAGAGAATTTGAATCAGATTTATTTTGCCTTCTTCTGGCAAACTGATGAGCAGTAAAAGGTACAGAATCTTGACAAAAGTTCCCAAGCCCACAAGCTCAAAAGCATTCAGCAATTAGTTTCATCAGCTCAACTCACTGAGTATTAATTTACATCTGCATATTCATCACCTGCCAACAATAACCTCAAGGAATCAGTTATTTACTACAAAACATCACATGCAGATCAACAATGCTCTTCTATCAATTGACGCATCACCTTCAATGTAATACTTCTCACTGAAGACATTTATTTATAATGGCATATATTGTGTGAGTCACAAGATGAGTGACAGAGTGATGGGATCACAAGTGGCATATGTGAATCAGCCCTAGGGCAAGGGGCTTGAAACTCAAAGATTTCAGAAAAAGGACAGAGAATGAGAGCTTTCAGAAGCTTCAGCATTTCTATGGGTGGAATTTCTCCTATGAAACAGTCTGAATAAGAAAAAATATTGTTTTGGTACATTTAAAACTTAAATGGATTTTTTTAGAGCAACAGATAGATTTACATTTTGTGAATATGACCTCTGCTTCCAGAATGCATTATTTGGACAGAAATGGAAGGACACTGTGATTCACACAATGGATGAATGGCTGCAAAAGTTGATGGAATCATCAGAGATGGTTAAATTGACTGCTTTGATCAGGGGTGTCAAACTTCTTGCCCATGGGCTGGATGTGTCATGCGCTGACCCCCGGTTTAGCGAAGGGAAAAAAAGTTGTGATACGTCATGTGATGACAAGGTGTCGTTGCGAGTTTTACACCCCTGGCGAAAAAACAACAACATAATTAATTGTATTTCTATTTGGAAACCGCTTTTGGACTTTGTGCTTGAGGTGGGAAAAAAGTGAAACTTCGTTTTGGGTTTTGCTGATTAGACAGGTTTGGTGTTCTAGAAATGGCTAGTATATATTAGTACATAAAAGTAAAACGTTGAGGTTTCATGTTATTACTTTATTCAACTGTACCGAAAGGAATCAGAAGACAATGCTTTTTATTTCTTTCCACCCCCTCTACCCTACACCATTTCTTTTCCCTCTTTCCTCTCTTATTTTACCTTTATTACATTTTTCTTTGTGTTTTTTTTGTATGTTATGCTTTGATAAACTAATAGAATGCATTATTTGGGTATTTAAATTGAACGTGTTTCTCTATTGCACAAGAATGAGGGTGAAGATATTGCTACTTTGTTTTGTAAATGCTGGAGAGCCACTGGAAGAGTTGATGTATTCTATCTATGTGACTCAGGGACAAAACAGAATATCAACTCATTGATGAATCTTTCAAGCGATTCTATGACAGCTCTATAGTCTCAAATTATTCTGAAATAATTTAAGTTTCAAAAGAACCATTAACTATCCCTCTTTTTAGACAATTATATAAGAAAAAATGTGCCAATTAGTGCATTGAAATTACAATCTAGGGTTGAATCAGATTAAAACTAGACTGATTGACATCACAACAGTAGTGGGTTCTAAAACCCGCTGCTACAGGTTCGCACTCACGGCCGCGCGCAGAAGCGTCCCGAGTGGGTAGGTGGAGCCTCCCTCCACCGGCGCTACCGGTTCACAGAACTGGGCCGAATCGGGAGCAACCCACCGCTGCATCACAAGGATTAAAACCATGTTGATAGGATGATTAGCTTCAGTTCAAATAATGATTTTTGTCTCGCTTTATTTTCCTATTCCAATCACTCTCATCTCACTCTCCTAGACTTGCTCTTTGGGATATGCAAATCCCAAAAGCAAGCTGGCAATGAAAAAAAAAAAATCCAGCAGAGTCAATACTCTAAATTTACAAATTAGACAAAGTATTACAAACCTAAAGAAGGAGAATGATAATCTGTATCTAGCATTCTGCCATATTTGAAGTACAGTTTTCATTCACACTAGGTATGCTTTGCTGTTTCTTCATATTCCAATGGCTTCGATAAATGCCATATTGTCTATCTATTTCAAATTATTTTGGTTGCTAAACTATAGTTACCAAGAATCTTCACATTCAGTTTTTAAAATAAAAAAAAAGAATTAATAGAATACAAAAATAGAAAATAGGGAAAAACATAAGGAATAAAAATGTGTACAACTAAAGGATTGCTTTAAACAACCTTTGAAGATAATAAAAGCAACCTCCCAATTTAGCAATCTAGTACTGAACTTGTAATGGACATTCCTATGACCTAATGAATAAGAGAAATAAAAGTCATCAGTATGTCTCAAGAATTCAGTAGGTAAAGAGACAGAACTTAAAACTTCATACTCTTAAACTATACTTTTTCCTTTTTTAGATTTATTTGCTTGCCTCACAGTGCAAGCACTCTCTAAGCGATTTACACCAGTAAGCAATGTATATTTACATTGCCCCCAACAATCTGGGTCCCCATTTTACCTACCTCGGAAGGATGGAAGGCTGAGTCAACCTTGAGCCGGTGAGATTTGAACCGCTGACCTGCAGATCACAGTCAGCTAAAGTCTCCTGCAGTACTGCCTCTAACCACTGTGCCACCTCGGCTCTACTATTTCTTGACCCCAAATATAACTAATATCTGAAATGAAAGTGAAAATCCATTGTTTAAATTTGGGGCCATGTTCAGAAAGGAACAAATGAGATTGCTAAGATCTTTTAAATATTTTGAATAAACAAATCCACATGTTTAGTTCTCACTTAATGACTGAAAAGAGGCTGAAAAACCACTGATTAAATCCGAGAGCTATTCTGTGGTCACAAAGCATTCACTCAATTTTGACTTTGGTTATATCTTATACCTTCCATATTATATGAAATCAAGTCCCAAATCTATCGCATGAAAAGATCTTTCTACATAAATATTTCTCTACGAGACAGTTGATGTCAGAAGCAGTATTTTATATATGTTTTTGCTCAGCTTTCAAGGTTCTTGCTCAAAAGGATGGACAATTGATTGATATTTCATCTTTTTTATGTAGCACTGAATATTGTCCATGGATGTGGGGAATCTGCAAGGAACATGTATCTCTATAGTATATGTATATGGACAGTGTATGTATACTATATGTGCATGCGCATGCGCATATACATATGTATATGCATGTGAATGGATAGCTTCTTGTGATGAATTGTTTCCAGGAATAGTATATTTGGCTTTAAAAAAAGATTATTACCTTTCTATGTTAATTTATCAAACATTACAAATTTTCTTGATCCAATTACCATTGAAGTCAAGCCTATTGGTAGAAATGAATGAAACCCTTAAGTCACCTCACTGGCTTGATAACATCACAACCCAGGTGTTGTCATTTGCCCTTTATGTCACAACCTATAATAAACTAGAGTCCCTCTGTGATTAAGGTAACATACAAGTTGATACATAAAATACAGTCTGAATAGAAATTTGTATAGTGATGTTTGGATTGAATAATACAGTAAGTCTCTATTTAACAGCTCACTCATACTTTCCCCAAAATCAGTCCTTTTTATTTTTGCTTTGTCAAACATCTAGCCTCCCAAAGAAACAAATAGGTCAAATAGGTTTGCATAGAGTCATGCTTCACTGCACTGCCAATGCTGATATTACACTGTGGTTACTAATGGAACCAAAACCACTGTACAAATTGGGTAATCTCAGATTTGATCTAAAGAACCACAATAATGTTATAGATGGATAGTGGATATTCAGGGAATTGTGTATGTTATGTGTGTATTTGTATTTTCCAGAACCATTGTCAAGATCTTAGTGCCTCCAGTATAATTCCATGAACAGATAAATACTATAACAATTTGGGAGATAAGTGTTATCAGGAACAATAGCTTTTTTACTAACAGTAGCTCCAGTGACATTGGAGCTTTGCTTATTACATTAAATCGTAAACTTGCTCTAAATTGAAGTGCTTCGGCTTCATAACCTGTCAGCTGTATAAAAGAACTTGAACATATTTCCTTTTCAAAAACATTATAGGGAATCACATTTTGCACTTTACAATTATATCTGTATTTAAATGATTTAGCACTGGGTGCATGGTGGGGGGGAGTGATTAATAACAACAGTAGTAAAACCATGCAGAGTTTAGGGCATCAGGAAGGAAATGAAGCAGAGAGGCAAGAAAAGCAGTGAATGATGAAGATAATAAAAGTTGTGTGTGTGTTTGTGTGTGTGTACGCGCGCATGTGCCTACTGTTGTAATCCTTAGCTCCCAAAATACAAAAACATACATATTACAAAAAGATGTGTCCTTACCATTATTTTAAGTAGCAAGATTTAAACAGTAGAACTTTTTGAGCCCAGTCTATTTATGCTATTAAAAAAATAAATCTAGAACTGGGTTGCTCCTTTATTTCACGTTATGCACAATAACCATTTAAGCTGATAGTTTCTCCCAGCTGTTTAATGGCATCATATTTTTCCCACATTCAGTCCTGCTGCTCAGATCATTTTTTTTTCACAACTCTGTTCATTTATTCCAGTGAAACAATAGCTTAAGAGGCAAGGAGGTGAAGAAAAAGAAATACTCAATTTTTAAAAATAGTTTACAAACCATACAAGTTCTAAATTATAATTTGAAGTTGATCTGGATGAAAGGTAAGGAAATGCATCAGTGTTTACAATAGTGGTGGTATTAAAATATTACTTGTTCTGCGGTTTTTAATTGTTATTTGACTTGGAAGGCAAGTTCCCATTCGTATTACAGTAGTTCTCCACTGGCTCCAATATGCCTAGCAAAACCTGCCAGATTCCATGCCCCATAAGATTTAAAAAAATATTATTTTAATTTTAAAAAAAGGAGAGTAGGCATGCTGCAAAAATAAAGTGGTAACCCCAAGGAAAATATAATTTTCCCAAGAATGCTTTTGGCTACTCCATATGCTGTACCTTTGAGGCAGTCTTAGAAAAAAAAAGGAGAAGCTACATTGGAAGCAATTTTGCCAGTTTGTCTTCAAGTGGATAGATGATTTGTGATTGGTGGGGTGCAACAAGGTAGCCAGGGGTGGGTTCCACTTACATCACCACCAGTTCACATCACAACATTTTGCGCGCATGCGCTCGCTCTGCTAGCACATGCACACGCGTCCCCCTGTGCAATTAGGCTTCTGCACATGTTCAGGAGCTGGAATCAGCCTGAAACACCGCTGAGGAGCTGATCAGCTGTGCTTCAGGCAAAGAAATAAAGGTCAGTATTAACCCGGGAGCAGGCAGGAGGGTCCTTTTTCGAGCTGCTGAACAAAAAAAAAAAGATGACCGGCACCGGCCGGTCCAGTAACATGATGTCATCAGCAGATCGCTAATGGTTCAGGTGATCCGGTCTGAACTGAGAGGAACCCACCCCTGAAGGTAGCTCTTTTGTGAGAAGTCCAGAAATGCTTAAAAATGCAAATGTGATAACCAGATCAGAAAGAAAAAGAGATCTCTGCTCTGATGGTTCCTGTGGCACATTTTCAGTTTCCCATTCCCACAAAGTGACAGAATTTGTTGTCTGTCAATCCTTCAAGGTAGGACAGATCAAGAAACCAGCATCAAAGAAACACTAGAATTCTATCTTATTGCTATAAGCTATAATAACAGAATTTTGAAAACTGGATGACGTTTCTCCTTCATTCCCTCTTATACCAATGACAGTCTAGGACAGGGGTCTGCAACCCCTACCACCTCTGGAGCCACATGTGGCTCTTTCATCCCTCTGCTGCGGCTCCCTGTCACTCAAAATATGTGTCACAACTGCCAATGTGTGAAATCCGCCGGCATGTGATTTATTGAGCTTTTCGACCCATCTTTTTTTTGGGAGTTCAAAATGTTTTTGTTGCATGCAGAAATAAAGATGTATTTTCTCTGTAGCAGGTCATTGATTTCATAAATGCAACATGCTATAGTTTTTTTATAGATAGCATAAAGGTAAAAAAAATGATATATGCAGTGTTATCTTCATTTTAGATGTCAAAAGAGTTTTGTGGCTCCTGGTGTTTTCTTTTCTGTGGGAAACAGGTCCAAATGGCTCTTTGAGTGTTTAAGGTTGCCGACCGCTGGTCTAGGAAAAACCATTTTTGAGCTTTTTAATTATGCTTTCCTGTTTTCCCAAGATAACCTGATGTTATCCTAACATTTGCTGCATACTTTCTTCAAGATTATTTCTTTATTCCGCTAAACTATCACAGTAACTTTTTACCCTAAAGGGAATAGAATGGACTGCTTTGGACTAAGTCATATTGTTTCTGGCTCAATTTTCAACCTGTTTTTGAGGGTTCTTACAAATTTTGTTTTTCTTCAGTCAAGTGCCACCAAAGTCTCCACTACAGCCACCAAAGTATGCCTTTGTGGAGCCTCAGCTTCCTTCCTCTTTGACATGTTGCTTCTATTTTTTTATTCAGGAATTGTATTTTTTTTTTTTGTTCTCCAATTTGGGCCAAACTTTCTGTTCTGTCTTGAAGTTTTACTGTAGGTAGGTGCAGCTTTGATAAATAAAATAAAATCCATGTGATGGTGTTAAAAAAAGACTACCCCTCTATGAGTAAGTGTATGTACAAGTTAACTGAACCTAAACATCTAAAGGGTGACACCACAAATAATCTTTAAGAAAAACATTGCAGTAAAGGTTTTTATAAGCAAGTAGTTTATTCTGGAAAGCTTTCTCCCACTATCTAAAAACAATTGCTTTTCCCTTAACACTTCCATATTCAGACTTTCTTCTAAATATTTAAAAATCATTCAATGCACACTGTTTATCTTCTTTTCCCTTATTCCAGACAGTTTTACCTTTCTTGAATTTCTCTCAAATGTCTAAGTACAGACACTCATGCAGTATACATCAAATGTTTTGAAAATGTGAATATATTGTTTATAACCTGAAAAAAAGCACAGTAGGGCTTGCCTGAAAGCTAGCCAGGATCTAAGATTATAAAACAGAACATAAACACACTTGTGTTTCATGAAATATAGGGGGTTGTTCTTAAATGTCCACTTTTGTTCTCAGGTTTCTAAATTTATCAATATTCTATCCAGCTGCTAGAAAGCTCTCAATTGGCTGTTTTCTAAGTATCTGTGAAATTGTTCCATTTGTTCAGAGGGTTTTTTTCCCCCTTTCAGGATTTTTTCAAACACATACACAATGTTCCTAATAGTTATTAGATTTTTTGTGCAATTGCCAAATATTTGAAATCTGTTCCTAAATAGCTGGCAAAACATGATATGGCCAGAGAATAAATGAAGGTTCTGTGACACCCCCACCTCTCAGAGATCCAAATGACTCCCACCTTTGACAATCCAAAACCCTGGGGAAGGATGAGCATTAAATCCTTATCAGGCAGGGTTTCGGGGGTTTTTAAATTGTTGTTAACATGGTTTTCTAAAAGTGCATGCTTCTTTTCCCTTGTTTTGCACTTTTATTTATATTTTTTTAAAAATTGTAAGCTATCTAGAGTCATCTGGTCAGACTTGGGTGATCTCTAAAACGTTTTTTGACATACATTTTTGTTTTATTCAAACTTAGAATACAAACTTCAAAAAAATTACAAAGACAAAATAAAATTAGACAAACATTTAAAACGTGCATTAAAAAGACAAGAATATATACATATGTATGTATGTATGTATTTTTGTTTTTTTGTATACATATATACATATGTACATACACACACACACACACACACACACACACACACTTATCCTCCCTAGTCCTTTGTCTGTCCTGGTGATATTTTCACATTTTTGAACCATCCATCTCCCTCAGATAGTAAGAAAGTGACCTCTTTTATATGGTTTTTTTTTTTAAAAATGTATATGGAGCAATTTGGTATAATGATTAAGGTAACAGGCTAGAAACCAGAAGACTCTGAGTTCAAGTCCTGTTTTAGGCATGAAAGCCAACTGAATGACTTTGGGCCAGTCATTTTCTCTCAGCTCAACTAGTCTCACAGGGTTGTTTTTTCAGGGAAAATAGAAAGAGGAAGGTGTGTTGAATATATCTGCTACCTTGAGTTCTTTGTAAAATAAAATAAAGACGGGATATGAATGAATGAATGAATGAATGAATATACTCATATATAAGCCCATCTGTAGGTAACCAAACTCTAAGATTTTTAACCAAAATACCATGAAAAATGACAGTCGGCTATTCTTCAGGTGGTGCATATTTCATGGTATTTTGATTTAAAATGCAAGGGTTGGCTTATCTGTGAGGGTGGGTGATAATTGAGTTTGCATCAAGGAATGGGGGGTGGCTATCACATTAACTATTTCTGCCTTTAGAAAAGAATAAATTTCTACTGAGGAGTACTTTTGCTATTGTGTGGTGTGCTTCTGTTTCTGATTGCAAACTTTCTTAAGGCTTCCTGATTGACTTCTTAAATGCTACACGAGAAAATTAGATGCCAAAACTGATAAAAGCTAATGCATCTTAAATCCATTTATTCATCTGTACTTTGTATTTTTCTTTCTCACTTATTCTCATGGAATTTACTCTCGTGGCTTTTTTAATTCATGTCACCATATTCATATTTCTTGTAAGAAAAACAAAGTGAGCATCTATGTGTGTGCATGCATACATGCTGTATACGTGAAGGAAATTAATACAATAACTTGTAAACCTGAAGCTAGTGTGTAAGAATAATTGCACAAATTTGCAAGGAAAAAGCATTGGAACAACCATATTTTGTGCTGGTAAGTGCTGTACAAAATGTTTAAGTGCATTTGTAATTATTAGTGTGCTCTGTGTATATAGTTTCCAATTATTCTATAAAACAAAGCAAATGGAGAGATAATTTATTTTGAAGATGTAGCTTTTCAAATCAGATTTCTTTTCAGTGTTGTGCAGTGGACCATGTTGGTATATAATGTGTGTGTGTGTGTGTGTGTGTGTGTGTGTGTGTGTTTCCTTCTGAATATATATTCAGAAGGAAAAATAAAACATTAATTCAGACTCTCTTTCCATATTGTATAGCAGGAATAGGGCTTTTCAACTCATTTAGTGGGAAGGAAACTCTCCAAAATGGAAGATTTTTCTTACAGGAAATAACCCAAGGGTGCTTTTTCAAGGGGCAAATGGACTTTCTGGTTTTTATTTGAAGATGTTTTGTTTCTCATCCAAGAAGTGAAACATCTTCAAAGAAAAAGCAGGAAGTCCAGTTGCCTCTTGAAAAAGCACCTTTGGGACAACCATAACCTGAATAACTGAGAATCTCCATAGACATTTACAGGAAAGAAGTAAATTGCAATCTCTTTCAGCTCAGGCATCTTCTTCTTCAGAAAAAAAATAGAATTGGTAATCAACAGTAGACACAGATTAATATTAGTGATGCTGTTCTTGTAGCAGTAAGAGACTAAGACTGTTCATGCACTGGACTAAGCATGGTGCTATTGGCTTAATCATGATGTATAGAATAAACCCCAGTGGCTGGTTTCACTCAGAATCAAATAGAACACATTACAATCATCATGAAGACTTGGAGACTGAGGCTTAGTTCAGGTATCTTGTGCAGCTGGAATGTGGTTTGTTTGCTTTTTTAACATATTATAGGAATCCATCTAGTTTGATACCTGAATCATGGTTTAGAGTTTAATATGTGTGAATCCAGCCAGTTCTAATTTATTCAATTAATCATGGTTAGAACAATCTTTGAATCCCAGGCAATTATACTGTGTGCAGAGCCTCTTCAAACAGAAGTGTTGCCCGAGTATAATTACAAATGTGGGGGTAACAGTATAATTGAAACACATAGCAAGTCTGCTAATTAATGTCTCTAAGATGTCTTTCTCATGGAAGAGCTGTAGTGGTTCCTTATTGCTTACTAGACACAATTCAATATTGACTTTTTAAACTCCAGATGGCTTAGGGCCTATTTGAGAGATTGTCTCGCCCAAATATGTGCAGATCAGGGGTGAAATTCAGCAGGTTCTGACAGGCTCTGGAGAACCGGTAGCAGAATTTTGAGTAGTTCAGAGAACCGGCAAACACCACCTCTGGCTGGCCCCAGAGTGGGGTAGGAATGGAGATTTTGCAATATCTGGCGGGTCCTAGGGGGAGAGCCTTCTCTGTGGCCGGCCCCGCGCTCTGGAACCAACTCCCCCCAGAGACCCGAACTATCCCCACCCTGCTGGCCTTCCGAAAAGCCGTTAAGACATGGCTCTTCCTGCAGGCAGGGGGTAGAGCTTAATTCCATCTACACTCTCCCCCGGGTATGTCTGGCGGTTGAATGGTGCTTTTATATTGAAATTTTTAATTTTTATATTTTGATTTTAAATTGAATTTATTGGTTTTCTTGTATTTTTCCTGTGTTGTAAGCCGCCCTGAGTCCCTCGGGAGTGGGGCGGCATATAAGAAACCATAAATAAATAAATAAATAAATAAATAAATAAATATCCTTCCCCCAGGAGTGGGGAGGGAATGGGGATTTTGCAGTATCCTTCCCCTGCCATGCCCACCAAGCCACTCCCACAGAACTGCTATGGAAAAAAATTGAATTTCACTCTGGTACAGATGTTAACATTGGCTGAAGAGGCCGCTACCCGTCTTGTTGACAGAGATTCAAGTTTCTAGCATACAGGAGAGTGCCTTCTGAATAATTTTATAGCTACAGAATGCAATCTTTTGGAGTTGTGAACAATCACTTTTCCATGTTCAGAATTCTCTTTAATTAGGCTTTGAATTTTGGATTGGGGCTAGCAGATCTGGCTTGGCAAAATCAGGTTGATCATTTATAAGGCAGAAAAGAGTTCCTTTCCCCCCCTCCTATCTAGTGATCGTTTGGATTTTCGTAGCTGAGATCTGGCAGCCTTCTTTAGATTATTTTAGTATTTTAATCTGTATGGTTAACTTTTATGTCCCATTTCTTGTCTAAATACTATATAATCCACATAACTACATACCAAGATATAAATTAAATAATAAACCAACCAACCTGCATTTTATTTGATAAAGCTCAATGATTACTTTATAATAGCTATAGCACTTAAACTTATATACTGCTTTACAGCCCTCTCTAAGCAGTTTACAGAGTCAGCATATTGCCCCCAACAATTTGGGTCATCATTTTACCCACCTTGGAAGGATGGAAGGCTGAGTTAACCTTGACCCTGGTGAGATTTGAAGTGCCAAATTGTAGGCAGCTGGCAGTCAGCAGAAGTAGCCTGCAGTACTACATTCTAACCACTGCGCCACCGTGGCTCATTTATGATAAGCCAGATATCATGGAAATTGTTTGAATCAACTTCCCAGGCAGACATTTTATAATCATTTCAAAAAAGTTATAAATTCTGCAGAATTGCACATCATTACTTTCTCAGAGTTCAGAATCTTACTTTTCCAAAACTTTGCTGGCCATCCTGATGAGATCTTTCTGAAGCACAACAACTCACCCTAAAGTGGTTTTGTGCAGAAATAAATCTTCCTGGGTTCTACTAGGATAAACCCTATTCAGGCTAAGGCATTGCAACCCTAATTTAATGCATGTCATAAGCAAAATGTTTTGTTTTTTTGTTTTAATTTGGGGATAACTTGGGTAAACTGACATATACAGTATATCCCTAGTGATCCTGACTGTTGTGTAGTCTTAATTTTCATTTGTAGGTAACAAAGCTTATTTTCCCCCACACCTTTGTTTCTTTCCCTCCATCTGGTCTAATGTTTCTCTTCTGATGACTACAATACGTGCACATCATTCATTCATTACTTGACAGTGATTCTCAATATCTATTTACCAAATCTTCCATCATGTTATTCAATTATAATGGGCTGATAATATTTCCTGATGAAGTGCCATTCTTCAGCACAAATTTTCAATGGACACTTCCCTTCTCACTTCCAGCAAAGATATCAAGCTATCTGACAATTTGGTGCCATTTAAGAGAACTAAGTCAGCATAAAGTGTCAGCAGATAGGATTTAGAGACAAAGGCTGAAAATATTTGCATTCGCAAACTACTGTGGTGGTAGTAGCTTTTTATTGATGAATCAAAAAGCCATACCAACTCAAACTAACAAAAGAGTAAAATAGAATACCGTATTTTTTGGAGTATAAGATGCACCTTTTTACCCCCCAAAAGAGGGTCAAAAACTGGGTGCATCTTATACTCCGGATGTTACAGCCACCGCTGGCCGCCGCCGCTGGCCACCACCACTGGCCGCCGTTGCTTCCCGCCACTGCTTCCCGCTGCTGCTTCCCGCCGCCGATGCCCCCCGCCAATGCCCCCTGCTGCTTCCTGCCACCGCCAATGCCCCCCGCCGCTTTCCGCTGCCAATGCCTGCCGCTGCCGCTTCCCACTGCCGCTTCCCGCTGCTGCTTTCTGCTGCCGATGCCTGCTGCCACTTCCCACCGCCGATGCCTGCCGCCAATGCCCCCCGCTGCTTCCCGCCGCCGCCGATGCCCCCCGCCGCTTTCCGCTGCCAATGCCCACCGCCGCCGCTTCCCACCGCCGCTTCCTGCTGCCGATGCCCGCCGATGCTTTCTGCTGCCGCTTCCCACCGCCAATGGCTGCCGCCACTTCCCACCGCTGATGCCCACCACCACTTTCCACCACTGCTTTCCGCCGCCGCTTCCCACCGCCGCTTTCTGCCGCCACTTCCCACCGCTGATGCCTGCCGCCGATGCCCGCCGCTGCTTTCTGCCGCCGCTTCCCACTGCCGCTTCCCGCCGCTGATGGCTGCCGCCGCTTCCCACCACCGATGCCCGCCACCGCTTTCCGCTGCCGCTTTCCGCCACCGCTTCCCGCCACCGCCCGCTGCCGATGCTCACCGCAGCTGGACCAAGGGAAAGCCGCCGCCGCCGCTGGACCACAGGAAAGTCCCTGCCGCTGTTGCTGGCCGAAGCCTGCTCCTGAGGCAGGTAAGGAGTCGCTGCCGCTGCTGCTGCCCAAAGCGAGCCCATAGCTTTGAAGACCAACTCCAAGTTTGAAGACCCCTGCGTTAGGAGTGCAAGGGTCTTCAAACCTGGCAAGTTTAAGACTTGTGGACTTCAACTCCCAGAATTCTTCCTCCAGTCATGCTATCTCAGGAATGACTGGAGGAGGAATTCTGGGAGTTGAAGTCCACAAGTCTTAAACTTGCCAAGTTTGAAGACCCTTGCCACCCCTAACCCAGGGCTCTTCAAACTTGGCAACTTTAAGACTTGTGGACTTTAACTCCCTTCCTGAGCTAGCATGACTGGAGGGGGAATTCTGGGAGTTGAAGTCCACAAGTCTTAAAGCTGTCAAGTTTGAAGTTTGTAAAAAGTGTATATGGTTATAAAAAGTGTACATGGTTGTAAAAAGTGTACATGGTTGTAAAAAGTGTATATGGTTGTAAAAAGTGTACATGGTTGTAAAAAGTATTCTGCTACACTGGTACTTTATTAAATAATATATTACTACACCATTTGGTTCAGAATACTTTTTTTCTTGTTTTCCTCCTCTAAAATCTAGGTGCGTCTTATACTCCGGTGCGTCTTATATTCTGAAAAATACGGTAAGTAACCTTATTCCACTACATTAAGCTTTGTTTAAATGAATTTCTTACCTTTTCAGAAGACCCTGATCCATCCTAAAAACAAGCTCTCATTTAGGCAGCCTCAGATATGAACTTGCTAGTGCTTCTAACTAAATTTACTCCAAAATGAAATAGAATAGTTTAATATTTGATTCCCAGTAATCTTGTCTAGCATGTAGTGGTTTAAATACCAAGTCCTTAGTTGGACATACAGCTGACAATCAAATAAACATATACAATGTCTTCTGTTGAGAGAGAGGGAGAGGGAGGGGGAGAGGGAGGGAGGGAGAGAGAGGGGGGGCAAAGTCACCCAGCTGGCTTTCATGGCTGCTTTTTAGCCTGGTACTTTAACCACTAGACCCAACTGTCTCTGATATGTCCTGCAATCACCTATATTTTACCATAGGGTCCAGCAACTTGGCTCTTGCTATGGTAAAGGTTGTTCTTTGGTTGTGTGTCAGGCCCAGGGGTGGGTTCCATTTACCTTCGCCACCGGTTCGCATCACAACGTTTCACACACGCACATCCCCTCGTGCAATTTCACTTCTGCGCATGCTCAGAAGCAGGAATTAGCCCGAAGCACAGCTGAGGAGCTCATCAGCTGTGCTTCGGGTGAAGAAATAAAAGTCAGAATTCACCCACAGGCGGGCGTGCGGGCCCTTTTTCAAACTGCGGAAGGGGAAAAATTTGCACAAAATCCAAAAAAAGATGGCGGCGTGCACGGAACGGCATCGACAGGGATGTCACCAGCAGTCGCTACCGGTTCGGGCGATCTGGTCCAAACCGGGAGGAACCCACCCCTGGTCAGGCCCACAACATAGAAAAATACATTAAGAACTATAGTAATTCCTTGATTGATTTTTAAAATCTATTTCTATAGAGATAGATGATCTTTTGCTTCTGTGTCTCTGCCTTCTCCCAGGCTTTCAGGAGTTCCAAACGGCAATCTGCTTGATGACCCGATGGTAAACCCAACACTGATCCAGCCTCTGTCTACAGATGTCTCTCCAAGACCTACGCTAGTTTTATAATAAGCAAAGTTTTTCTGCAATTTCAGAAGAGTGACAACCTGGGATAATTTGAATCTGTACATATCCGAGAGCGATGTTCATTTGGACTGGACATTTCTTCAGTCTGCACAAGGGGCTGTATATTTTATCCGAGTTGGCTAGCAGGAAAATTATAACCACCCAGTAAACATTTGTGAAATGACTTGATAAAGGAGCAGCTGCATCTAGCTTTATGGTTCTAATGTTTGCTTTACATTTGGCCTGATCAGAGTCAGATGTTCTTCACATCTGTCTTAAGCAAAGTGAGTATTTTCTCAGTGTTTGAAGCAGGTCCACAGTGAATAGCAGGAATACATCTCTAGTTTCTAGCCTATCTCTCCACTGTTTGATTTCTAGTTGTCTAAGAACTGGGAAGCTTCTTTCAGGTGACCCTATTCAACTTGCTTGGACTTGCATTTAAAAATCTACTTAAAACCCCAGCAACATTTTTAAGGATGCGTCACATCATTGAAAAGGACAGTAGCATAGCTGAATGCACCGCTTCATGTAAGACCGCAGATAAAGATTTAACAATGCTTGCTTCCTTCTTTTGCTTAATTAAAAAGGACTTACTGCTTCACCTATTTTAACTATAAACCTATAAAATACAAGGAAAGAGGCCAATTTCCCCCCCTCCCCCAGTGATGAATTGAAAGTATTTTGGCTCTCTGTATTTTTTTCTCTCTCTCTTTCTGATAAATTATAATTAGATTACCTCTGAGACAGAACCTTACCATGTAACAAATGCCCAGATCATTGTTGAAGTCAGCTTTATGATTCCCTTGGAGAAATATTGAAGCCATTAAAACTGCCAACAGGAAGCTCATCTTTGGCTGAGGCAGCTTACTGTATGCTTCCTTTTTTCCACCAAGCAGCTACATTTGTGACATTTAAATCACCAAGCAGTGTTTACTGCTGAAAGGGAAACAAGCAGGAAGAAAGTCTGTTCTCTTCATAAAACCATTAAATTGCCAATTTGCTGAATTTATTTATTTATTTATTTTGCTCTGGTTAGGCACCAAGCTTAGAGTGATAGAACAACTACTTGCCACCGAAAGGAAGTCAGCTTTTTATTAAAGCACAGTTAAGCATTAACAAATTGTTTATTTTTTTTGCAAGCCATGCTGCTTGAGATCATATTTAACGTAGCATCATTCCCACTGTTATCATTTGCAAGAAAAGAAATGATTATTTATGCAACTAAGGAAGCAGTTTTGGGAAGTAATCACACCCCAGAGACATTGCTAGGCACAAGGTTCATTACCGTTGAGAAAGGAAGTATATTTTGCTCTGAAAAGGATGAAGTTGAAGTTTAAAATACTGAACTGCAGTTTCAGCTAAGCTGCTTGGTTCACGTAGATTAATCTGTCCCTTTAGATTGCCTAACTCATCAGCCCACTGGAATGTGCTTCCAGCTCACGGCATATTTTTTTAACCCTTTGATCTATCTCTAGGAGTCAGCACAGTCTGCATTCTGAGACGATAGAGACCTACTTAGATTACTATTTCAAAATCCTTCCCGTTTCCAATTTGAAGTCTGTTGCAGCCTAACTTTGATATAACTTGGCATGTCCTCTGCGGGAATGTGGGCTTCTGTTTTAATATCAAAAGCGTACTAATACTGGGCATGGTTCTTCTGCATTTTCCCTTGAAGTTGTCATTCAGTTTAAGTGAATGACATTAGTGAACGAAAATTGGCTTTTGAAATTGATCTCAAAGCAAGCAGAGAGTTTTTTAAAATTCTTGTGCATGGAGGATGGGGGACCTGACAGTTATTTCGTTACAAGATGAGTAAAAGCAGGTGTGAATGTCATATCTTTTATGTACAATCATCATTCTAGCAATTTTCAGATTTGTTTCAGTTAATCATAAGGAAAGACTTCATAAGGAAACTCCCCCCCCCAAAGGAAGTTTCATCAGTCATGGTTGCACTGAAGCCACTAGGGGAGAATCCTGACATTAAGAAACTCCTCAAGAATCTCTCCTTCTTTGGAGAAATTCAAAAAATTCCCTCAATCCTTATAGAGAATTTCAAAAGGCTGTTAATGCCCATGTCAGGGTTCCAAATAGCATCCAAAATTAAATCAGATTCCAAGGCAAAGTATTCCTCAAAGTTCCAGTTTATTAATAGAGCCATGTTGGCACATCTGGGAGAAACCCGAATCTGAATCTTCCCAGGTTTCACCACCCAGTTGAAAGTTCAAGACCTTCAGGGGTGGGTGAGTTCTAATTTTTTTTACTACCAGTTCTGTGGGCGTGGTTTATTTTACGGGTGTGGCTTGATGGTCATGTGATGGTAGGCATGGCTTCATGGTCCTGTGACTGGGTAGGCATGGCTTTGTGGTCATGTGACTGGGCAGGCGTAGCTTCCTGGTCATGTGACTTGGTGGGCATGGCTTCATGGTCATGTGACTGGGAAGGATAACTGGGCGATCATGTGACTGGGTGGGTTACTTTGTCTCTTTCTCTTTCTTTCTTGTCTCTCTCTCTTTCTCTTTCTTAATACCCTATATGAGCCCTGCTGATTGATATAAGTGGATTTTATTGATATGTATTTTCATGTGATCTGCTACTTCTGCTATAAGGAGTATGCCAGCAAAGGATTTAGAAGTCTTGGATACCTTAACAATTGAATGGTAGAAGGTGTGGCCAACTTCTCAGCACCATGTCGTGTCCCTTGGAATCTCCGTGGGAAACGCCAAATCTCCAGCTGTCCAGGGGCCCGGATTCATCCGAACTGGGCCGGAACCCTGCTGGAGGGGGTGTGTGAAGAAGAGAGGCAGCAGTCGGTGGTCCAGGGGGATTTGCAACCCCCCAGGAAGCCAGCACCAGCCTCTCAACCGGCAGCTGTGAAGATGCGACTTGGTCGCCATTAGCTGAGATGGTCATGATGGAAAGATTGAAGTAAAGAGATTGTGGATTGCCTGGATAAGAAGATCTAAGCATTCATGAGGAGCGGAGAGGAAGTAAAGTGTTGGAGTCGGGTGAGTGACTGGCCAATTTAAGGGGGGGGGGGAGATTCAAAAGAAGATAGCAAAGGATATCCCAGAATGGAAGCTAGTGGCTATCTAGCAACTGGAAATACCATAGAGAGAATTCAATAAATGAAGATTAAAGCCCAAGAAGATTGTTGAGATATTTGCAATTGGACTTGGTGAAAATTAGAGAACTGACTCTTGCTTATGATGGTCTCAGTGTCCCAGAGTCACGCGATCCCCTTTTGCGACCTGACCAACGAAGTCCCCAAGGAAGCTGGGTTCACTTAACGACCATGTGACTTACTTAAGAGCTGCAGCTATTTGCTTAACAATGGTGGCAAGACTGCTCGTAAAGTGGGTGAAAGCTCACTGAACAGCTGTCTCGCTTTGCAACGGAGATTTGATGCTCAATGGTGGACATACAGTAAGTCAAGGGGTACCCTTACCCTTCCCTTACTTGTGTGTCGATCACCGGTAACCTGGCAGGCCTTTGCTCTCAAATTCTCAATCTGGCCCACAGTGATTGACATCCACTGTTGGAGGATGGATTGAGTAAGATGCGTCGAAACTCACTTTAACAACGCTCTTGCTTAGCAACCAAAATTTTGGGCTCAATTGTTGTCATAAATCAAGGACTATCTCTGCCTTCTTCTGCATGGCAGCCTTGCCTAGTAAACGCCTAGCCTTTTCTGGGAATTTCTCCTCTGTGTTAGAGATGATATCAACCAAGATGATATAAGGTCTCGTGTGGAGCAGGGGGTTGGACTGGAATCTTTCTCTTTCTTTCTCCCTTGCCTTTGCCCTTGCCCTTGCCCTTGCCCTTGCCCTTGCCCTTGCCCTTGCCCTTGCCCTTGCCCTTGCCCTTGCCCTTGCCCTTGCCCTTGCCCTTGCCCTTGCCCTTGCCCTTCCTCCTCCTCCTCCTCCTCCTCCTCCTCCTCCTCCTCCTCCTCCTCCTCCTCTTCCTCTTCCTCCTCCTCCTCCTCCTCCTCCTCCTCCTCCTCCTCCTCCTCCTCTTCCTCCTCCTCCTCCTCCTCCTCCTCCTCCTCCTCCTCCTCCTCCTCCTCCTCCTCCTCCTCCTCCTCCTCTTCTTCTTCTTCTTCTTCTTCTTCTTCTTCTTCTTCTTCTTCTTCTTCTTCTTCTTCTTCTTCTTCTTCTTCTTCATCTTCTTCTTCCTCTCTCTCTCTCTCTCTCTTTCTCGCTTCCCATCCTTCCTCCCTCCCTCCCTCCCTCCCTCCCTCCCCCCTCCCCCCCCTCTCTCTCAACAAAAAGTCCTTTGGATCAGGGAGGCATGCTAAGGTGCAGGAGAGTTTCCACCCCCTCCCGTCCCTTCTCCTAATAAGCATTTGTTCTTTCTCCTAACAATACTAAGAGCCTCAACTTTCTAAAGCCATTTGGCTGCAGCCCTTCCCCCCTACGATCGATTGCACGGTAGCTTTTGGCTACCGTGCAATTGGCTGGTGGATAACTGTCCCAGGGGGCAAAAAAACCCAGGAGGAACCCTGCTTCTGTGAATCAGCCATGCCCAAGCATGTGGGACAGAAGGTCCGTGGCCCATTGCCCAGGGCAAACAGCTAGGGGAGTGTCAGCTAAGGAGAAAACTTAGTGTTGAATGACCAGAGGCGGAACTCTGGAGGCAAAATAGGTGCGGCCAAGGGTAGGAGGCAAAAAGTCCCATACCGTCAGGATCAAACTGCTGGCAGTCGGCAGAGTTAGGCTGCAATACTGCATTCTAATCACTGTGCCACAAATCCCATACAGTAGTTCTGTTGGCCTAATATAGCACATTAGAAAGAAAGCATTTAACCAATCCTTCTATTGCATCACTGTAATCCATGGCAACTTTGAATTTATACTGGTAAATGGTGTATTTTGTTCTAAATTAAACTTTTCATGTTCTTTCACTTCCCTAACCTTGGTTTGAATAGAAAACTCCAGAGCAGTTAGAAATAAATGAGAAACACTCCCACCTGCACTGGATTGCCATGGCATTAAAGCAAAACAGATCTTTTATTTATTAAACCTTGCTAGTAGAAGGAATAGAACACACTGTTAACAGCTTAAACTTATATACAAGACTATTTTTAAAGAGAGTTACATCTCTGCAAATCTATAACTTGTCTCTCAGGGAGAAAGGAGGAGGAATAGTTATTAAGGATAGAATTCTTTGCAAATACTTGAGAATATTTCTGTTATTAAAGATGTTGATAATTTATATTTCCCAAATGGAAAGCAAAAACCAGAACGCAACAATAGTTTTTACGAGACTTGCATTCTTTACCATTTTTTTAAAAAAAACTAAAGATATCTAAATAAATAAAGATAAATAAAGCATGTGCTGGCTGAGGAATTCTGGGAGTTGAAGTCCGCAAGTCATAAAGTTGCTAAGGTTGCAGACCCTGGTTTATAGAACAGCCTTCACCAATCCAACTTCTTCTACTGGTGGGGAGATAATGGCCTTGGAAAAAAGATGGGAAGCTATTCTGGGATTTGGAAATGAAGTGATCGTGCTTCAAACAGCCCATCCTCTATGTTTTGTCTGTGGCCATATGTTTTAACAAACAAAACTGTCTGTCCTTTGACGGATGTGGCATTTTGGATTTAGTGCAGCTGCCTAGCAGGCTGCAGTAATCTAGGTAAAAGGTCATTAAAGTAAGGATCATCTTTTCCAGTAAAAGGCTGATAGTAGGTATTGGACACAAGGAGCCTTCATAAGTAACATTAACACCAGAAACACCTCAACAACGACAAACAGATGTTTTGAAGGAAATACTGTATCCCCCCTTTCTGGGCTTTCCTACTATGTAACAGAATCTGTATCGAGTCTGGATTAACGCTCATGGAAGCAACTGTGAGGTTCTGTGGATAAAACCATTGGAGACAAAACAAAGAGATGTTGCCTAGGGAACAGTCAGATAAGAGACAGCATAGGCTGCAATTCAGGGGTGGGTTCTAACTTACCTCGCTGCCGGTTCGCTTCCTCCAGCACCGCGTTGGTGCACCTCATGGGCGTGCACACGCTTTCTGCACATGCGCAGGTGCAGTAGCAAAAAATCCAAATAAATTCCCCCCCAAAAAAGCTGAAAACAAGATGGTGACCACATGCACAGTGCCGGAAACTCGGCTTCTGCGCATGTGCAGAAGAAAAAAAACCCGGGAAAAATTCAAATAAATAAATAAATAAATAAATAAACAACCCCCCAAAAGCCAAAAACAAGATGGTGGCCACATGCACAGTGCCAGAAACTTGCCTTCAGCACATGTGCAGCAGAAAAAAAAACTGGAAAAAATTCAAAAAAAATCAACCCCCCCCCAAAAAGCCGAAAACATGATGCCAACTGCATGCACAGTGCTGGAAACTTGGCTTCTGTGCATGTGCAGAAGAAGAAAAAATCTTAAAAAAATAAATTCAAAAAAATTCAAAAAAAAAAAAAAAAAGATGGCTGCGCCTACAGACTGACACCAACCGAACCGGTTCCGTGATTTCATCATGATGTCACCAGCGGGTCGCTACCAGTTTGGGCGAACCGTTCTGAACCGGGAGGAACCCACTTCTGCTGCAATTTGATAGTGGGTGAGGCAAGACATTCAAAAGGGATCCTCTTTAATTTCTTGGGCTGTAAAGGAAACAGAGGGCGAAATATAATTTCAGACTTAAAAGATTCTGCCAATGTAGTTTTGAAATACTATATTGCTAACTTTATTGCTAATTAGCTAACTGCCAACCTAGGAGTTCGAAAGCATGCAAATGCAAATAAATAGATAGGTACCATTTGATGGGAAGGAAACAGTGTTCCATATGCCTTGACACATGCCCATGGAAGTAACTTTGGACACCACTGGGCAGAGATGGGTTCCTCCTGGTTCAGACCAGTTCACCTGAACCAGTAGTGACCCGCTGGTGATGTCATGATGATGTCATGGAACTGGTTCGGTCACTGCCGGTCCATGGGCGCCGCCATCTTTTTTTATTTTATTTTTTGACTTTTTAAAAAATCTTTTTAAATTTTTTTTTAAATTTTTTTAATTTTTTTAATTTTTATTCTGAGCATGTGCAGAAGCTGAGTTTCCTGCACTGTGCATGTGGTCGCCATCTTGTTTTTGGCTTTTTAAATTTATTTTGAATTTTTTTGATTTTTTTTGAAAAAAATTTCCTTCTGAGCATGTGCAGAAGTCGAGTTTCTGGCACTGTGCATGCAGTCGCCATCTTGTTTTTGTCTTTTTTAAAAAAAATTCGGATTTTTTGGCACTGCACATGCACGTGCAAAGCGTGTGCACGCACACGAGGCGCGCCCATGCGGCGCAGGAGGAAGCAAACCAGCAGCGAGGTAAGTTAGAACCCATCCCTGCCACTGGGTCCAAATGAGCACTGCTCCCTAAGAGTCAGATACAACCGCACAGGGGAATATTATTGTTGTTGTTGTTGTTGTTGTTGTTGTTGTTGTTGTTGTTGTTGTTATTATTATTATTATTATTATTATTATTATTATTATTATTATTATTATTATTATTATTATTATTATTATTATTATTATTGAATTAGCTTATCTGGTCATGTTTCCTGTCTGGTGTACTTCGTAAGACTGATAGCAACACATACATACCTAAAAGATATGAAAACACCATTAGAATAAAAATCAACTTTCCATTTGATTCTTTTGTTTCTGGTAGTGCCTAAATGAAAACTTCTGAACATATAAAGAAGAAACATACATGAATTTATATTTCATTAAGTAAATAAATTCAGGACAGTGCAATGAGATCCCAACATACTCGTTCTCTCCTTCTCTCAAACCAGCTGTAATTTGGTCATTTCCCCTCTTTCTTTCCAGTCTCAGAATAAAAATAGCTGCAATCATTTAGTTAGATGGGTGCTGCGGAGTTAGACTTGACTCCTGGTGAATGCACAAGCACCAAGCAAATGCAACAATCTCAAACAATCTTCTGTAATAACCTTTACCTCTTCAAAAGGCATTCTTGTAATCTGTCTGAGCCCATCCATCTACCTTATCTGTTGTCTTTCCCCTTCTTCTACTTCTTCAACCTTGCCAAGCAGTTAGATGTTGCTAAAGTAAGATATGCTGCCGAGAAGAATTGCTCTTGACACCCCAAGAATGACTGTGCTGTCGGATGCTCTGGCACAGGTCAATTTTTTAGCTTCTTGAAAAGAAATGGTGCATAAAACAGCATTTCTACGGCATACCACCTCAGAAGACAGCTGTGAAGTAATTTTGGCCAAGGAAATAGGAAGCAGAAACAGAGGAGTGAAGGCTTAAGTCCTGGCACTTATATAAATGGCCTTTGGGGAGTGGGGACAGGTGGATATTGTTAAGTTCTGGTACTGAAGAGGCTGGAGACAGTATTGTGGCTAACAGCTCTTTATTGAAGTATTGACTATATATCCAGCAAAGGAATCCAGCAAAGGAACCAGCCCGGCAGCTCTCTCTTAAATAGGGGGCTGCCGGCTGGTTCAACCAATCAGCCATTTTCCCGCTCTGCAAAGTGGACCTTGGTGTAATCAGCTTAACTTCAGTTTAACTTCAATACATAACAGATCTCTTTCCAAATAAGCACTTTGCTTCAGAAACCTCATATTTAAATTTTCTAAAGTCAATTACTGTATATGGATGCTTGTTGCAAAGAAATCACGTACGTTTGACATATTCTTTCCTAGGATCTGTCCCCTCTTCACTGAATTTCTCAGTTTGCTCCTCTAGAAAAAAAGGGTTTTCCCCCCTCTTTTTTTTCTTTTTCAAAAATGGGGCATTGATGATAGGAAAATTAATAATTTCAGAATAGTTGAAGACAGAATTGAGTACAATTTTATTTTTATTGGTTCCATAGCGAGCAATCAGTTTTGTAGCTGATGGTTCTCTGAATAGGTAGCTGGTAACTAGTAAGGACAGATTTTTAATTGAGTACCAGAAAATTATTTGAACTCAAGAGGAGAGTGTCAGATTCTAGCTATCGCTTGAAGCTAGTGGTGTTGTTCTGTTGCAGATCCTTTGATGATCCTTGAAGACCCGAGCCCTGGTTTCACCAAATCCCTGGTGTCTTGCTTTCCCATCAAGGGTTCTGGTAATACTGTTATTCTTAGGGATAACATTTTACAGTTGAGGGCAAGGGGAACTTTGGAGAGAAAAATACACTGTAACCCTCTTCTCAAAGTATTAGTTTCTTATTAATACTTTGCATGTAGTTTCTTATTAATGTTGTTTTAAGTATTTTGAAATCAAAATACTATACTGCCCTTTAGAATTCGACCATTTTATACAGCGAGGAGGCTGGCTGCTGCTATTATTATTGTTAATGTTATTAGAGATTCAGAAACTATTACTAGATCTGATGAAATGGGTTTTTTTTAAATTAAGTTGAATTAAACTACATGTAAACCAAAGCTTGGATAAATCCTTCTTACAATTAAATTAAGAAACATGGCAGCAGAAGAATCTGGGAAAGAGAGCATGGTTGTGTCTTCTTATGCACAGGAAATTAGAACTCCTTTTTAGCAATTAAGGCTTTGCCTGTAGAAAGTCTTAGGTGCTGCTGCTATATTAACCATTGATGGACAGAAGAAAGTGTTA